>CABEEJ010000904.1:0-161051 GCA_901482245.1 Timema douglasi | reverse complement strand
GGGTCTAGTGTAAAATATAAACAATAATAATAAATTTAAAGGCAAAGATGTGTTCGCTTTAAGATGAGAGTGTAAGAAACTCTTTTTAAGGGCAGTGTTTTTGCAGTTTTTATTGCAAAACATGTTTTAGCCAAACTAAATCAAATATTGCTCCAGTCTTCACATGGTAATATCAACAGTTGATTATCTGTCATGAGCATAGCGGAATTAGATGGCAAACTTTTAAATGATGATAAAAGAGTTGTCATTAAATTCCAGGACACCCTTGATTGTTGAGCTCACCAAGTGAAGAAAATTAAACTTTTTTCTACTGGAGAGGGATATTTTATTTATTTTGGGCAAAAAATAGTTTTGTTATAAAAACTGAACAAACACGGTCATTAACTCGCATTCCCTATGCAGTACTTTGATATATGAACCATGAAAGATGGCTACAACTAAATGAAAATAACACTTCAAACATTTGTTAGTTAACAATACAAAATAGTGTTTAAGCTACACAACTATAATGTATTGTCAATTTTACTTAAATGGTAACAGTTATAAAAACATATTAGTTAGGTGGTTTTAATTATTTCAATTGTTACTTTAATGGGTCACTGAACGTAAGGGACTAATACATTGAATTAATTCTCAACACGTTTTAGATTCGTTCGCTGCCAATTTCCAAAATTGCACACCGTCTACAGATTATCAGATTGTATACATAGTTATATTTATTTTCAAGATAAGCGTATATATACATTGTTCAATACATGAAAAAAAAAGTAGTTTGTGGAAATTGTTTCTTTCACTCGGAAATCCCATGATCGCTTAAGGAAATCGATTCCTTGTTTTACACCCCCCCCCCATCTCCTCCCTCTTCACCCTTTCCATTCCACCCGTACTTTCCCTTAGCTACAGACTGCACAGGTTCTATTTCCGACGTTTTCAAGCGTACAACTTTCTCGTGACCCCTCGGGTAGAGAAAGCATTGTAATCGTAGAAAACAAACAAAAAAACTCGAGAATAATAAATGTCGATGTTTCATGAATGTGAAAAAAATGTTTTCGTGATGCCGTATGTTTGTCTGTCTGTACCTCCAGTTAGAACCGAAACAATTTTACCGATCGGGGATAAACTTTCAATATAGGTTTTTCATAGGGTTCCCCTGAGGAATTTTTCGAATTACATATCTCATCCAAAATTAAGGGTAGCTTATTGAAGGACAAATAGAGAAAAAATCAATTTTCTCAAAATATTTTCTAACGATTTTGATTATAATTTGTATCCAGCGCTGTTTAAGGTAACAAAAAAAAAATGTATATATAAATGAGTCACCATATATATACAGAGCCCTGCTTTTATGGCGAATAAAAAAGCCCAATTTCGTTTTTAAGTTTCCCAAAAGCGGTGAATAAGCGGTGAATTATAAAAATCCTATTTTTGCGACGAAATTATCGAACTAAGACAAAAGCGTTAAAAAAAAGTGGTTTTTACCAAACTTTCGTGATTAAGATGACTTTGTTGGGTTAAAACTAGACTTCCAGGACAATGTTTGAAACAGGTAAACTAAACATATTTAAGTGAAAACCAAAAATTACATTTTGTTTGGACAAAACGGTAAAAAACACTAGTCCGCAAAAAAATGTGCTGTCAACTTATTAAAAAGGTAAGATTTAGCGGCAGCTGGTCCGGGAAAAGTATGTACAAGTCACAAAGACAAAATATTACACAAAAATCATCTTGTTACTTCACAAAAATTGTGACTATATTTTTAAATCTCAATTTAGGCTAGAAAAACACAAAATAACTACTCAACATCACAAAACTGCAGCATGCGGCTGTTAACAATGTTATCCACTTTCATCGTGGTTCTGCGGTATGTTACTACTAAACTTTACCTAGAAAAATATCGTTCTGAATCTGCATTTGAAATCGGCAGCCACAACGCTTGCAAACACTTTGTTGCGAAGTCACTGAACATACTGTCTGTCTTCAGCCCTAGCAGCACATTCTCGATTTTTAAACTTTCGATGCTATCACCCTCTTCCATCAAAACTTTCAATTTTTATTTTTCAATATCCCAAAATATTAGCGCGAATGCCAAAAATCGTTACTAAATCGCGATTATCGCGGATATCATTTAAAATCGCGAATATCGCGCTAAAACGCCGATTTCGCGAATTATCGAGACATTTGTGAGCATATATTTGCAATCAGGGTAACCTGAAATGTGAACATCTGAAAGAAAAAATGCCATATCTATCATTCACGAATTATCACGAACTCCACAAACGCAGGGCTCTGTGTGTGTGTATATATATGGTGACTCATTTTCCAATGAAAATAACTATGAAGATATTTGTAATTTTGTTTTTAAAAAGTTCTCGACTTATAAATTAACTTTAATCTAGAGCAGAGACAACAGCCAGCCTCCCAGTCGTTAATTCGCCAATATGGAAGGGTAAACCCACATTTGAACAATGATAAGTTTTTCGACCATGTTAGGAGTCTAACCCGATACCCTTATCCCAATAGGTATACACGCTAGCTCCCACAATCCTAAAATGGTGGGCTAATGTGATAAAGGCCTTGGTCTCATATTGTATGGTTTGACCTCGATGGGGAAATCAGGGTTCGGATTCCGGTCAAGTATACTGAGGTGGTTTATTTATGAAAAGTTCCCCACCCTCCGTTCGTGAAAATGGAGACGTATTTCTATCCTTCTGACAGTCAAAATATAGGTATATACCTAAATGTTGACTGTCAGAGGTCAGCTGTGAGCTGTCATTCAGCACCAAAGAAGCCATGGGGCTAGTGTACCTTTAGGGCTAAATGAAGTATACATTTTTGGTCGTAGTAAGAAAAAACTTTTAGTGTTTATATGGGAAAATATATAATCTTATCTTACTATTTGTAGTAAATAATGGGACTGTGCGAGAATCGAAAATATTAATTTTTGATCTTGACGTGAAAATAAATTTATATATTTAGTCTGAAAATTAATCTAGAAAATTCAAGAAATTTTACAAAGAAAATTATAAAACATGTTATATTTGCATAAGAAATGTACAAACCAAACCAATAATTCATTATTTCTAATAATACCATGAACTCCAAAAAATAGGTCAGACTTTTGGTCAAAAATCAATGTTAATTAATAAATGTTTGGTTTATAAATACTGTTTTTCAATATAAAACTTGCACATTATAAACTGTTACACTACAAAATTAAATTATAAATAGTGTACATTGCAACAATCTCTTATAATTAACCACATTAAAATGCGTGAAATTTATGTATTCAAATGTTTGAATAAACTAGAAGTTAATTCAAAGTTAACACCAATTCAACTGTCAAAAGGAACTAAAGCACTCTATGATATATACTTTAATAAACATAAAATACATTTTTGTACTTTCAAAGGAAGTTTTCTCGTTTAGACCTCGCACCTCGATATATTTTTTATATTTTCGTTTCTACAACTATATTATCGTATTGGAAAAGTGGTTCTTGTACATCACAAATAAATAATAATTTTATTAGTTATCTATGTAGATAATTGAAAAAAAAAGTTTTTTATATCGCCATTATTATTACCTTTTTATTAAAGAAATAAAAAGGTTTTTTTTAATGAATTATAAAAATGTTGTTAATTAATTTAAAAGTGCTAGACATAACCTTAAGGACTAGGTCAATGAAGTTAAACGTTATAAATAAATGCATTCGTCTATCTAGGGTGAAAATGGGAAAATATAAACGAAAATATCTTGGGGGAAGGGAGAAATTACTCTTTTTATAATCGAACTGATCCTTGACCTTCCCCCATACCCTTTACGTGAGTCGGATATCGCTGATGCTGAGCCAACCCTCCATTTGGGAATTAAATTAAATGGGATCCTTTTGTTGGTTTGTCGATCGAGCAGAATTTGTTTGCTGCCTCGAGGAACCCGTTGTGTGCCATTTCAAATTATTGAAGCGTTCGATTTGGAGAGAAAAAAAAAGTCAATCATCATAAAAGCATTAGATATAAGGGACATAACATCATTAATCAATAGTAAATATAAAATATTAATTTTTATCTAGAAACGCGCAAATATACACATAGCTCCATTATTCGACGTCTCCGGAGTTACGCCATTAAATGCATTAATTTCATTAAACTTGGTTTAATTATTGCAAGTATTACAAAGATTAAGGGTGGGGGTGGGGGGTTGAACCTGTAGATTTATTATTTTTTTATCGCAAGTTCCCTGTAGTTTTAATATTTTACTATACTTATAGGAAAATGTTAAGAGTAAAGAGGTTGTTCCTTGAACTTTGATTGTAATTATTATAAATTAAAGAGTAAGGGGTTATCCATTGCAATTATTATAAAATGTAAAGAGTAAGGGGGTTGTTTCTTGTATTTTTATTTTATTATAATTAATAATAATATTTAGCACCACGTCTTACTACCAGTTCGGGTTATACACTTTAAGTACTAATTACGCTAATGGAATAGGAATTGGGAAGGGTGAATTAGAGGAAGTGAACCCGCATTTGCGTGGAGGGAGAGTGTAAAACCATTTAGGAACCCCCCCAGTTCACCCTACCGAGATTCGAACCTCGATCTCCCCGTCCTCAGCAGTCGAGCTCAACACGACTAGCGCGTTTGCCAACTACGCCACCGAGGCAGGCTATTATAATTAATTATAGTAAAATGTAAAAGAATAAGGCGTGGTTCCTTGTAGTTTTATTATTTTACTGTAACTATTGTTAAAAGGTAAGGGGGTTGTCTAAAGTAAATGTTTTCCATGTGGCCATGCTATGTAGTTGTTTCTTCTCTGTGAGCTTTTGATCCATATTTTCATGCGCTTCTGATACGAGTGTTTCTCCTTCTTGTGCTCTTTTGATGTTCAACGCTTTCCAGCCTGTGTGTGTGTGTGTGTGTGTGTGTGTTTTACCTTCTCCTCTCCCCCCAACTAACTTGTGTATAAGCCCAGTTGTTACAACGTGTATATCGTTTCAGCCGGAACTGTACACGAAAGAGATGGTTCGTCAGTCTTCCACGGATAGTTCCGGGACCGGTGAGATGGAGTATTGCGGGAAACTGCACTTCGCCCTGCGTTACGACTCTGAGATGGAAGGACTTATCGTCAAGGTAAACTACAGTAGCCTCATGGCTTTTTTGGTGCTGACTGACAGCTCACAGTTGACGGCTTTGAATAGTCACCATACCAAATTATGTATCCCTACGCCGAACCATATGATCTGCAAAAAACATGTGTTTAGCAGCTTTCGCTTTTGACAGTCAAAATTTAGGTATAAACCTAAATGTTGACTGTCAGGTGTGAGCTGTCAGTCAGAACTAAAGAAATCATGGGGCTACTGTACTCTCTCCAACCCTCTACTACTTTCTCTACGACACAACTTTTGGAGCATGTACTTGTTGCCTGGGTAGAACTTGAACCAGTTAAGTGATTAAATGTACGCTCATTGGTTGATTCCTATTACTCAACAACTGGCAGTGTTGCCACGAGTGCTTGCTTGGGGCTTACTTACACCCCGTGAAACCAAGAGATACATTCTACCACGGCGTCCCCCTGGTGGGATTTCCCTACACAAAATGTGCTTCTTTTTCATCTCTCCTAATTTTTTTAAAATTATTTTAGCACCATACCTTACTACCCGTATGGGTTAATATGCATATGTACTTATTACACTAATGTGTTGGGGTTGGGAAAGGTTGGATTTAGAGGAAGAGTACCTGTATTTGTGTGGAGAGAGAATGTGAAAAACATTTAAGAACCATCCATTTTATCACACCGAATCGGGATTCTAAACCTGATCTCTCCGTCATTGGCAGTCCAGTCTATTGCTAAAGTGACGCCTTAGACCATTCGACCACCAAAGTGGGATAGGCAAATATTAACGAATTTATCTTTATAATGTGACCTTATACCAACTATTAAGATTACATTTTGGTCCTTATTCCTTAAAAATTATAGGGTAGTTACAAATATCCTAGATGTTACCCTAAAACATAAAGTAATAGTTAAGTAGCAAATATTCACAACGATAGCCACGCAGACAAATGAGTCAGCTTCACCTAGTTTAATGAGCCGGTGACAGGGAGGTAGAGATGAGTTTTATCTCCATATATTGTTTCCTACTTTATATCCACACAAATTCGGGTACACTTCCTTTAGGTAATGCCTTTTTTCATACCATGCCTCATCGATGAAAATACATGGATAACGTGGACGGGTATTATGACACGCGGGGTGCAGGGGGGGGAAATAGGCTAAACAAGCCACCGATAAAAACAAAGTAGGGATGAGGATGGTAGTGTGAAGAACTGCAAACGAATGTGTACAGAGAGATAATATGAGAACCCAGGTTTAGGTAAGTACCTCTCTCTAATGAACCCAGTCACGAAGTCGTATTCAAACCAGCCAATGGAAACAGAGTATCATTAGAGTTTAGGCTATTTTCACACGGATACACAAATGTGTGTAGTTCTGGCAACTATCAGTAAGCAGTCAGTTGTTGATTCGACGCCAAGCATACTTTTGTTTTCCTTGTTCTAGGCATGAGTTTAAATTTGACTATTTTAATAGATGACAAAGAAAGTCTGCCATTTGGAATGCCACGGATCATCAAATATTGTGTAGAACAAGTCTTTTCTCCAGCCGATCACGTAGCACAGGATGTGCATGTAAACCATTTTACCTTCTTTTTCTTCCTCTATTTAAAAGCCTTAGTAACAAAAGTACCTCATCCCTTGGGTCAATTTTAAATAGTAAGAAAATAATAAAATACTACTCAGTTTGTTATTAATGAAGGGTCAGACACCACCGTCCTATCAATGTTCTACACAAACACTGGTCACGGTGAATGGTGACGGTCACCAGTGTCGGACACCAGCGTCCTATCACTGTTCGCCACAAACACCGGTTATGGGGAATGGTGACGGTCACCAGTGTCAGACACTTCATTACCAACATACTGAATATAAATTTTTTTTACTAGCCTATATAAAATGGATTCAAATTATGAGAATTCCATGTTATTAATTCTTCTAAACGAAAGGCGTACGTGGGGGGGATGTTTACATGCACATTCTCTGCCACGTGGATAGGCTGGAGAAAAGACTTGTTCTACACACTATTTATTATTATTATTATTATTATTATTATTACCGCGTCTTACTACCCGTTCGGTTATACGCACTTACGCTAATTTGTAATGGTAGGCTGATTGTTAGATGAAGTGGAGGATCTACAGTTTAACGTGGGATCCGAACTACGGTGGAGGCCTGGCATTCCAAATGACAGAACAACCTTATCATCTATAAAACTAACCGGCCCTATGGTGTAATTGTCAGTGCACCTGGCTACGAGCTTAGGGGTCCCGGGTTTGATTCCCAGCTGGTACCTCGGGTATTTTTCCCGAAAGGGGAATCACCCCAACTCTCGCCAGGGTTTGTTTAGTTATGATTGAGATAAGTTTAAGTGTTTCCACTGGTTTCACACTCTCCTAATCACTATCACCTTCACCTCATCTCATTGAGACATGAAAAGAGCCTACGTGAAAAGGGTGTACAAATTGTAAAATTGGGCGTACACTGGGCAATGGTACATTATTTTTTAGTACCGGTGAATCTTTTTACCGCTGGGTTACGATAAATGTAGCCCAGAAGGGAAATTATTTGGTTTCCTATAAAATCGTCAAATTTAAACTCGTGTCTAGAACAAGGAAAACAGAAGTATGCTTGGCGTCGAATCAACAACAGACTACTTGCTTCTAGTTGTCAAAACTACGCACGGTGTTTGTCGCCAGTGTCCCAATAATGAACGTTCCTAATGAAACTAATGTATCTCAAGCGGTGCCTTTGTGATGCGTGACGGAGCTCGGAGAACTATGGCGAGGATGCCACTAAGTGTGATTGGATAGTCCAGTAGTGCGTTAGTGTAGTCTCAATCATTACTCACTGTCCACCTTCTAGCCTTTGATGACGCAAACAAACAAACGCCACTAAGAGCCAGTTTCATAGTCAAGTTTAGTACGCCTCAAGTGCAGCGCTACACTAAGTACATGACGACACCTACCTAAACTCGAATGGAATGGGCCGTTCTCGCATAGGAAACTGGCCCATTCCATTCTGGTTTAGGTAGGTGTCGTCTTGTATTTAGTGTAGCGCCGCACTTGAGGCGTACTAAATTTGACTATGAAACTGGCCCTAAGGGTCTAATCACAATAAACGTCCATTTAATGTCGTTCTCGCAAACAAACCAGGGTCTAATCACAATAAACGTCCATTTAATGTCGTTCTCGCAAACAAACCAGGATCTAATCACAATAAACGTCCATTTAGTGTCGTTCTCGCAAACAAACCAGGGTCTAATCACAATAAACGTCCATTTAGTGTCGTTCTCGCATACGGTCCTGGGACATTGTAGAGTAACTGTGACTGGGCTAGTCACCGCAGTGGCACAGTGTGAAAAGGCCCTTACCTAAAACACTCGACAACCCTTGGAGGTCACCTATTAGCTGGAAGTGCAGAAGGTTGAACTTGACCTGGTTTACTAAACAAATGCTTTGGTCAAATACGCTAGGCTATATAGTGGAGTGATCTAACGTAATTAATTATTGTTTGCCTTGTGTCCCATCTTCCGCAAACAGGTTTGGTAATAAATCACGGTTATTGCTTGATTGGTAGAGACACAGAGACGAGTGGTGAGCGATATTTGCGCGTGAACGCACGTGTGCGCGCACACACACACACACACACACACACACTTCGCCGTCCATTAGTCAATCATTCACAAGTATTGTGACACAGTCCAGTCCTGTTGTGGTCACGTGGGGAGAACATACCTCCTACCCTCTATATCACCCTCCTCTCCATATCCTGTATTTTTGCCCGAACTCATCCTTTCGGATTATACGCTTATGTACTAATCATACTAATATTTTTTAGGGATTGGGAAGGTTAGACCCTATATTTATAGTAAGTGTACCCTCATTTTAGTGAAGATAGAGTGGAACACTATTTTGTAAAAACCACCCTCAGTACACCCGACCAAACCTGGTGATCTAAGGGTAAGGTGTCGGACTTCTGTGCTAGGGTCCATGGCTCAATCCTCGGTCTGTGCACAAATTTATCTGATTACCAAACCCTTCCTTCATCTCTGACAATTCGTGTATTAATCACAAGTTATGAATGTGTGGAATGCCAGGCCTCCACAGTGGCTCGGATCTCACGTTAAACTGTAGGTCCTCCATTTCATCTCACAATCACCCTATCATTACACATTTACTTAAGTACGTATAACCCGAACGGGTAGTAAGACGCGGTGCTAATAATAATAAAAGAGAAAGCAATAGTGTAATCAGTCAAGGTACCTTTTCAACTAAATGGTGTGTACCTATGCGTATAACCTGAACGGAAAGTAATACGTGGTGCTAAAATAAGTCCTATATCTACATATTTTTCAGTAAATTTCTAAAATAAGACTAAAATTAAATGGTAGTGTACGTAAATCACTGGGTTTTTTCTGCACAGGTGCTAGAAGCTCGTGATCTTCCTGTAAAGGACGTGATGGGTAGCAGTGACCCCTATGTGAAAGTGTTCCTACTCCCTGACCGAAAGAAGAAGTATCAGACCAAGGTGCATCGCAAGAATCTCAACCCTGTGTTCAATGAGACATTCATCTTTAGGTCGGTATAAGTTATATGACATTCATCTTCAGATCAGTACACAGGATGGGCCAAAAGTAACTATCCATTCTGAACGTAATTAAAATTGAACTAAGATAATCTAGTATTTTTTTAGATATACAGAGAAACATAAAATTATTCTTGAAGGGCAGACAAATCAACCTGGTGTTAATTTTTGCGGTGGTATCTCATGCCATGGGGTTATGAGGTTGTTTTTTATGGCACTGCAGAAATGTACTTGGTCATGTTGACTACACATGTCGTTCCAGGGATAGAGAATCAATAAAGTATTATTTATTTGAACTTTTTTTTTTTGTAAAGCCTACTGTATTTTCCCAATTAGCTTTGCAATCTGGAGTGACTTTTTGGCCCATCCTGTATATGAGACAGTTATTACTCCTGTATACCTTTGCATAAAATTCAACGTTGAGTAACCTTGGTGTCAGTGTACTAGCTAGGTTATATCTTATCTATTTAACTTAACTCCCAACGCCGAGTGTCTTTGGTCGTAATGTTCTGAGAAAATTACATGGCGGCCGTTCAACAAAACCCCTGACATCTAGTGTATTTGGTTACAGTGTCCTGTATGATGATTTGCGCCAGCGCTACCTGCAGTTCTCCGTGTACGACTTTGACCGATTCTCGAGACATGACCTGATCGGTCAGGTAGTGCTAAAAGGTCTACTGGACAGTACTGACCTTCATCAGGAGATAGAGTACACCATGAACATCTTGTGCGCACCACAGGTAGGAAGCTTTCCTCTTACCAGCATGGGACACAACTTATTTAAACTTGTTTATATGTGCATCCTTTAGTTTCATTGTATTTAATGGCTGCAAAGGTCTTACTAGCCCTTCAACCATGGGCGGATGGAGGGTTTGTGGGGTTTTTGAAACTCCCTCATACCCCAAAATTTTCCAACTTTTTAAAATGAAGTTTGAAGATGGTCTTGTATCAAACTTCAAATAACTTAAAGAGGCGTTCAATTTCAAAAATTTGCCAAGTAAGGACTCATCCAAATAGCTTCTAGAGGTATTGAGTATTTAAAAAAATATTACAGGTGAATATAATACTCTAGATTGCTTTTAGAGACCTCCCCTTTTCGAAGAATTGCCGAGTGAGGCCTACTTCAAATATCCTCTAGAAGTATCCAAATTTCAAATTATTTTTTGGAAAGCACTATTCGCAATAGCTGTTAAAAGAAAATTATTTTCAAAAATCTTCAAATGAGGACTACTCTAAATAACGTCTAGGAGCATTCAATTTTCTAACATTAACTGGGGGAGAGGAGGATATAAAGTCTTAAAAAAATATGTTTTTGTTATGTACAGCTCCTATTATCCCCCTACCCCTACACACACTTATACAAATAAAGTTCCACCACTACTGTATAAAATAACAATGTTCTTAATTCTATAGGGGTTAGTAGTAATTCTTATAATGTCATAGATTTACGATTCTTAGCCCTCTTCAAAAAAAAATGGCCTACGCCTATGCGTTTGGCTCATCCGAATTTAATTACTTTAATTGAATTAGTATGAGGAAGATACCATTTAGATTAGTGGTGTTAAAAAAACTCAAAGGAATTGCCGAACAGATAGCTATAAAAGTTACTAAATCCATTTTCACTTTTTCATACATCAGGTTATTTGATATATAACTGTCAATCGATAGATTTTATCAATACTTAAAACTAATAAATAGTAAAATATTATCAATATATGCCTAAAAAAATCTTGTATTTTTGTAAAGCCCTATCCTATATTAATTGGACTTTATTATATCTAACTAAATGCGTTACCAAAATGTTAACTGTTTTTTTTATGGCCTGAAGGGATTGGAATCGGCTATGGAACTAAGTATTCACATTTTAAGAATGCCTAAAAAATACTAATTTATATGAATGTGTACAAGCATAAATATAATAAATATTTGTAATGGACAGTTAAAAAACATACCAAAGATTCTTTGACAAACTATACGTTGAATCATAGTATATTCTACCTTTTTTTTACAATAGACATAGCTCACCAACGCTGATTACAAAAGTCTTGTATCTGTCCAAATAAGATCAAAACAAAATATTTTAATATATTATAAAATTACATTATACCACTATTAAACTTTTTTTTTTACATACGAGTGGCCTTAATTCACGTTATACCTACCATTTAATATTCTAATTGTTGCATCAAATGGTTTAGTGATTAAGTTTCAAACATCAAAGTTTAACATTATTTTAATATGTATACCGTAAATTTAATTTATTTGTAATTTGTTTTTATTAAAATATTTACACAAGTTGTATTTTAATTGTTGTCAAATAGTCTATGGTGTACTCCCATCGATCAAAAATTAAGAAAAGTTCATATAAAAATGGATCTAGAAACATTAAGTTTTAGAGTTATCAAAAGTTTTCCTCAAAGATGGATTCATCGTGGGGGGTCCGTTGAGTGTCCCGTTTAATCGGCAGATTTGAACCGAATCGATTTCTACCTCTGGGGAGACAGTCCATTGTTTACTCAGCTACTGTGTCTGATGTTGACGTTATAAGAAAGCTTATTGTATATTGATGTGAGAAAATAAGTAACACCCTAGGTGTATTCAACAAAGTACGACAAAACATGGAACGCAGGTTCAAAGAGACAGAGAAGCAGGACACCAGTTTTGTAACAAAATGAATGTTCCGACTTCTTATGTTTTTGTTCTTTTCTGTTAAACTTTGTCTTGTTTAATGGAATTTTTTTTTGTTGGATTGCTTATTAATTGAACAGTAAAATTCATTATAGCTCAGAAACTAATCGGTTATAGACACATGTTTACATGGACTTTTCTTAATGTATGGTCATTGGGAATACACCCCTAGAATATTTGGCACCAATTAAAAAACACACTGAATAGCCTCTTTGAAAAATCCTTAAATAATTAAACTGTCAAAATATATTTTTTATAATTTTATTTGTTTGCTGTTTAATAAATAAGTCAAATTGAAATATTAACCCAAAACAAAACTATTTGTGTGTTCATAATCTTACGTGTAGTTTTTTTTTTACAACACACAGTTAAATTAAATATAAATTACAAATCGTTGTTATTTTTCAAAGATAGAAAAGTACTTTTTTAGCTCAATCTGAAAATAACAAAATGTATGGAAATGATGTGAGTTACTTTAGTGGTGGGGCGAATAAACTTGGAGTGGTTGGTAGACCTGCAGCCATCTCACTCCCAAAGGACTTCACCCCGGGGTCGTCAAGAGCTCAGCCCTGGGACTCAGGTGTTCCTACCATCCCCCTCTTATCTTTTAGCGTGGGAGTGTTTACCCCACCCTCCCTCCCCTCCCATAGGATTATCCTAACTTACCTACCCACTTCTGGCAAGAAAAACAAGACTCTAAATTCAGTTTGTCGTCCTACACCCACAGTAACAACAATTTATTTAACGGTTTCTTAAGGTTTAATTTTGGCGATTTAAGGTTGCTACACGGCAGAACACTGAGATGCATTGCTGACGTTTAGAAATCCGGCATTATTTATAAATACTGTTTTTATATTTACTTTCTCTCAGTCTCTTGGTGATAAAAGTATCGTGATCGTCAAAAAAATAAAAATCTAACAAGAGATCTTGATAAATGTCGACATTTCATGACCCCTAGAGACCGAAATAGTTTTTTTCACGATGCCATCTGTATGTCTCTCGGATTAGAGCCGAAACCGTTTTACCTATTGTGCTAAGACTTGGTCTGTAGGGTTTTCATAAGCTCCTGCCGAGGTTTTTTAAAATTAGATACCAACCACAAAATTAAGGGTAATTTACTGAAGTTAAAAAAAAATCCTCGAAATTCACTCTAACGATTTTGATTAAATTATGTATCTAGTCACTGTTTAATATTATAAACAAAATTGCACTTTTCATTCTCACATGATGTTCCTCTTATCTAAATGTTTTTGTAACATTCTATATTACTTCATTTATGGTTTTTAGTTGGGTGTTTTTGTAACAATGTATATTATATAGTATCACCACTGTTAACTAGTTTTTAATAAATATCTCTAATTTAAGACAAAAGAGAGGAATTTATGTGCGATGCGTTGTGCCATTTATTTGTATTTCTCATCAATGTATAGACTACTAGCTATTGGAGTCTTATAAAATTCATAGCGACTACATTTAAAATTGTTTCAAATAGAATTTAATGTTAAAAATAATACCCTGATATTTCCTGTTCAGGGAATTCATTACGAGCCACTGAACGTCAGACATTGCACCCCCCCCTCTTCCAAATAGATCCTTGTGGTACGATCCTTCCTAGACGTTTGTTTTAACTTCCTCGCAGGCAAACTTTCTTTTCTCCTTCGTGTTGCGAGACCAACCAAGAAGGGAAGGAAGGAGACGATGATTACCTTCTCGAACCTACAAGTTCATACTTGGTTTAATCTGCACCAGGAGCCGGGGTTTTCTCTTTTATTGTTGTTTCTTACATTAATCCTTCTTTATCTCTTATAAATTGAAGACTGGATAGGGATGGAAGGAGGGGTGGGTTGGCTGGTCAGAGAGGGAGAGGGATAAGGGGGTAAGTATCGCTCAGGAGAGAGAACCCCTAAGTGGAACGCAAAGAATCGATAGGACGTTCTTTTCAACTTCTGCTGAGAACCACGTTTTAATTTACTCAGGGGGTAGCTTATACCCAATATCATCGCTGAGGGAACTGCAGCTCTGTTGGAGTAAATATTTATCTTTGCTCTCTTTCTTTCAGTTAACTGTTGCCAAATCTCCTCGCTCTCAGTTATATCTGAAGGTGGTATTGAAGGAGCTACTGGCAACATCGACTAACCATTGTTGTGAAACTTGTCTTATATTTAATGGGAGTTTGACCCATGAAAATTAGAGAATGACAACGCTGTTTCTCAATAGTAACCATGCAGTAACCTCAGAGATGATATCCAGTGTAGCAGGTGGCTGAGAGCCGTGTGCTGTTCGCTAATTCTAGAAACAGATAGGATCTTATGATTTGGGTACAGATAGCTGTTTCCAAAGGCGTGGATTTAGGGGTCCAGATATCCCCTCCCCTTGAATTTAATGTATCTCACCAATATGAGGTCCATATATTCTTTTAAAGGAGATTTTTGGCTAAAGGTATAGTAAAACATTCTAGTGGATCCCCTACACCCCTTTTTCAAGATGAATCGGGAAGTTATTGGGAGTTTTAGATTATTTAAATTGAACTACAGCTTTTTTTCCCAAACGGCAAAAATATTACTTTATTTGAGTGTTTATGTAGTTTTCTAGATTGTATATTTATCCAAGGGCAAGGTGGGTAAATAAAAATTTAATTTTTCACTAATGCCACTACGTCTTTTTTCAAGTTGAAAGTACATTTTAAGGTATGAAGTAGCATACCTCTTTTCCTTATCGATTTTCATTTCAGAATGACAATTGCAACAAAATAGGTCTTAAGTCGAGGATTTGGGCAGATTTGAGCGTGGATGGACTACATTTTAAAGTATCCAAAATTAGTAAGACCCAGGGCTAAAAAAAAAAAGTATTCTAAACTTATAATTCCTTCACTAAGAGGCACCTGTTTTTTTAGTAAAAAAAATCTTTACTGCATTATAAAATCTGGGTTTACTTAAAATTTGTTCAAATTTTTATTGAAATTACATTATTTTATTCACTTCTAGAAGGATTTTGATAGTATGAGCTGTCCCCGACTTTCAGATTAGAAATCGTACCAGTACTTTGTTCCAAATGTAAAACGTAAGAAATGAGGTATCCCCATAAAAGAGGCGACAGTTAACGAAAAATCAATTCAGCTTAAATTTTAGCTAATTGGGATTGAATACATTTAATATAAGTTGAAGGCAATCATATAACAAGTCATGTGCGACCACTAATTGCTTTTTATCAGAAAAAATTACGACCACTTTATGAACCAAATGGTTACATGACTTACAAAATATATTTTTCTATTACCTATACTACACCTTTATAGCCATCTGTTTGTTTGGGACTGTCACAAACACTTTAAATTAAATAAATTATCCATTCAACTATGGATAATTGACTTTATTACATTTTAATCAAAAGTTCTTGGAAATAAGTCTGGGGGTGCCTAAGAGTACATCAAATTTTAAAATCGTTTGCAAAAAATGTAAAACCGTGTTTTATCGGTGTTATTTTATAAATTTTGTATTTAGCCTAAAGTAGGCCAGGGACATAGTAGCGATCAGAACACTGCTACAGAAAAGCTGCGACAAGACTACTCTCTAGTCGCTAATGTATTGCATTGTTTCCTATGAGAGGGATCAGACTAGCGTCCTGAACGCTGCGACAGTTTTGTAAACGAAAATGGTTTGAGTTTCTCGTCAGTTGCGACAGCCACACATTTGCAACGCGACCCACGTAATCAGCCTTAACTCCCCCCTCCACTCCCATCTCCCATCAGACTATCTTTCATGTCACAGCCTCTTTTCAGTTTCAGAGCGTGTGAATGTTGACAGTATTATTATTATTATTATTATTATTATTTTAGCACCGCGTCTTACTACCCGTTCGGGTTATACGCTTTAAGTACTAATTACTCTACTGGATTAGGAATTGGAAAGGTCGAATTAGAGGAAGCGAACCCGCATTTGCATGAAGGGAGAGTGGAAAACTATTTAGGAAAAATCTCCCCCAGTTCACCCGACCGAGATTCGAACCTCGATCTCCCCGTCCTCAGCAGTCGGGCTCAACACGACAAACGCGTTAGCCAACTACGCCACCGAGGCGGGTTTGACAGTAGACATATTTGACAAGGAATTGTTTAAAAACTAAAGTGCATAACAGAAATGCACCGAGGAATTTAAAACACACAAACCCTTTAAAACGTCGATATCAAGGCAAAACTGTGGACGGAGGTAGATGCTACTATTTTCCAAAACTGCTTCTCAATATTTCCTTTTACGTTGAAACAAAGTAAATCAAAGCTCCCTGCACTCAATCTGTAGATTTTGGCACGCCGGCGTGTTACCCCACCTAGCGGCCAGCCGTGCTTGCGTTCTATTCGCAGCGTGTCTATCGCAACGTGTCTATCGCAGCGTTCAGAATGCTAGTCTATTTCCAGCCTAAGAGTATTTTATTTTAGTGCATACTGACTGTTATTATTCTTGTAATCTACACAAAGGGTCATTTTAAAAATTGAAATATTTCAAATATAGACTCCCACCTACTTTCTAAGAATTTAGAATCAATTTTGTTCATATTAGTAGAAAGTATAAATTGAGGTTTTAAGTGGATTTAATGGCGACGTAGTCATCGGTAATGTAGCGAATATGGTATTGGTATCACCAGAGAGCCAGAGCTTTAGTGGTGAATATTCGAGTATTTAAAGGACCACTTAAGAGCCTACCAGTCCACCCCTGCTACGCGTTCAGGACATTATATTCCGGGAGTCAAACCGGAACGGTAACTGAAACCGATAACATACATTAATATTTATTTTTAAGGAACCGGAATTGGAACCGAAACCCTAAAAACACTATTCTGAAGAACCGGAATTGGAATCGTTAGTTAACTTTAGGTTCATAAAGGTTCTATAAGGTTTTTAAAGGTTTCTAGTTTTACAGAATCGTATATAATTTAGACATGTTGCACACACCATTTGTTTTTGTTTTCCTAAACTTAGTTTAAATTGAAATGTAGTTTTCCCCCCTTTCTCAGTAAGTTCTGAAAGGGCTTGATATATTTTAGTTTACTACTTTGTTTGAAACCTCTTTTATAAGGTGATTCCGATTTAGATGATGATTTTAATTCCGGAGGAATGTCATGACTGTCCCATTGTTCTCTGTTTTCTCAATTTAACAATAAGTTTAAGCTAGAGGTTTAAGAAGATCTATTTAGTTTTGATAGACAGCAGATAATACCACATTCCTCATAAGTTAAAATACAGAAATTAAAAAAATCATCTCTTTTGAACACGCAGTCTAAAGGGCCCTCTACACGTACAGGTTCACCATACGGTGACGCCTGTCCGGTCTGACCTGACAGATAAAACTGATCGTGTAAGGGAAAACCTGATAGCCTGTTATTTATTTTTAAGACCTGTTTAAAATCAAACATAGCTTGATATTTTCACCTGTCAGGTGAAATTGATCGTGTAGTGGCATACACAGGTAAGTCCGTCAGTACTTTGTTAACTCTGGAGCACCACACGTGTATTCCAGCTGTTTTTTAGTTATTCAAAATACAATTTAATAGTACTATAGTGTATTAAGTTTAGTTAAATTTTTATTTTTATTAATTATCATTCAGACGTATAATATAGGGTATAGTTTACAAACTTTAAATATTTTTTTCAATTTTTTAAATACAATATAAAGTAGTTTTTAAAATAAAGTGTTTGCTACGGAAATGGCAGCTCCAAAAGAATGCAATAATACATAAACAATTGTATTTTTGGAGATATAAGAATGAAACCTGCCTTTGGAAGGTTAGAAGCAAAGAATATTCGAATATTTGAATCGGGCATAGAAAGCGGCAGTGTACGACAGATAAGCACAAATGCTGAAGACTGTAGATCCGGGGACGAATTGCGAGATTGTGAAAAATAAAATAAATAATGTGCATATCAATTTTAGAAAAGAATGAAAGAAAGTTACTGCAACAAGATCAGAGTATAACTGTAATGTTATGACAGGTAAGCCTGACTAGTGTAGGGACAGAAGACCTGACAGGCGTCCCCTTAGGGTGAACCTGTAAGTGTAGGGCCAGCTTAAGTCTATTGTACTTATTACTTCCTGGAAGTGAAAACTGATAATCTGGTGGTTGATTAAACAACTTATAATAGCGGGTAAAAGGGAGATGGAGGGTGGCAAAATGCAAACTTTAAATTCTTTCACTCAAGTTTAAATTAGGAATTAGCTCAGTGAATGTGTTCCTTGTGTACAGAGCGGAGGTGATTATTTTTGTTTGTTAATAAGTGGTTTAAATAATATGATTGATGTGGTGAAATAAATAAAACTCAGTTCGAAAGTTTTTTGGCTATGAGATTGACGATGAAAGATCACGATAATTAGAAAAACGCACTATTGTTATTAAAGTACGTTATAATATTTTTTTTTTTTAAATCTAGCAATACAGTTGATCCAGAGTGTTATTTCCAAAATGGTTCTCTAATCTCCTTCCACGTAAATGAGTATATACTTTCCATAAATATAAAAATATAACCTTACTAATTAATTTTTTTTAAATTATTGAAATTAGTACATTAACGTAGCCCGAATTGATATAAAGACACACTGTGCTAAAATAAAATAAAATAAAATAAATAAATAACCGGAACACTATCAGGAACCGAAAAGAATCAGAATATTTATTGTGCTTTAACCGGAACCGGAACCTTTAAAATGTTTGTTTAAAGAACCGGAACCAAAACCGATAAAAATTTCTGTTCGACTACCTAATTATATTTATACACTCTACTAATGGGATAAGGAAAAGGAAGGTAGAATTTAAGAGTAAATGTACTCTTAATGCGTTGACAGATAACGGAAAAGTAACTTTTAGAAGATTGGACCTCCATCGGCACACTATTCTAGATGAGCCTCATATTAGCTTACGTGCCGTTAATCTCCCCAATATATACCACATCTTTAATATTCATCCTGTATATAAATCGAAGTCTAGCCAGTCCGTAAAATGACAGGACATTTCTAACTTTGGCCACCGAAATCAGCCAAAGCACGAAATACATAATAACCTATCGGCGGTTTGGGCTTTGGCCGGCTGGTTCTAGATATGGCCGTTTGAATCTGGCCAAAGCACGAAATACATAATAGGGCCTATATGATATTTCTTTATCAGGAATGGTTTAGGTTACTTTCTGTTTAGTAAATTATATTGTCTATTTAATATATTACCAAGTTTACAATTAAGTTTAAGTTATGTCCTGTCTAAGGGGAAGAGAATCAGTTGTAGGAGGGGGTAAGATCCGGTCCCCACGGGTACTCCCACCCGAAGGATAACTCCCTAATCCCAATGGTTAGGATTAGGTTAGGTTTAGTGTTAGGGTCATTTTAGTGTTGTGTCCAATACTTCGAGAACTGGCCAGGCTGCCTTGGCCAATTCACGCTTTATTTTTATTTTTTTAGCACCGCGTTTAACTACTCGTTCGAGCTATATGATTATGTACTAATTACACTAATAGTTTTTATGGATTAGAAAGGTTTAGTTACGATGAAATGTCAGCTGCATTTGCGTGAAACGAGAGTGAAAAACCATTTTGGAAAAATCACCCTCAGTGTACTCGATCGGGATCGAACATCAATCACCCCATCTTCGGCAGTCTAGTCCAACACGGGAGTAGCGCGTTAGAGCACGTGGCCACCGAAGCGGGTAATTCAAGCTTTGTTGGGCCAGAACACGAATTCAAATTTTCCCCGATAAAAATTTCTTGATTTTGCTGGAACATTTGGCCAATTTTCGATGAGTCCAGCTAATTTACAAAGGGGCCTATTTTGGGCATTGGCCATAACAACCGCATTGAATAGTATTCTTTGTTTTTTAAAATAAGTAGGCCTACATATTGTTTGTGGGCTTAAAGATTTGTCAACACATAATGTGTCCTACAACGTTAGATAAAATGAAAGAAAAAAAACATAATAAATGGTACGATGCACCACGTAGACTAAAATAAGAGGCATTTACTAAAAACTAGTAAGATTTTGGAAATGAAATAGTATACATTATTACAGAAACACGAAGGCAAGAAAGAGCATCACATACCCTCAAAGAACATAAATGAAATTATATACACTGTTACAAAACCATTAAGAAAAGAGGAACATCTTTGTCTACTAAAAAACATAATAATCAATTTAAATTTTAAATTATTATTATTATTATTATTAGCACCGCGTCTTACTACACGTTCGGGCTATACGCACTTACGCTAATGTGTAATGGTAGGGTGATTGTGAGATGAAATGGAGGACCTACAGTTTAACGTGGAATCCGAACCACGGTGGAGGCCTGGCACTCCCCACGTTCCCAAGATGTCTTGTCAGAGGTGAAGGAAGGGTTTGGTAATCAGATAAATCTGTGCCGGGACCGAGGATTGAACCCGGGCCGCCAGCACAGAAGAGTCTTAGCTCATATTATAATTATATATTATTTGACACATTTAAAAAAAAGAGTTGTTTACACGTTCATAAAAATTGTCTACAGTAAAAAAAAAATCTATTTGCCTCTATCTTTGAAGTTGCTAGTCAAACAATTATCAGGTTTCATTTGCCTGTTAAATGTATTTGGCTATTCAATGAGACTCGAGAATTCGTATGAAGAACTTGAGATTGTGAAAATATTTCTTACAATGAAACGCAAGCTAATCTATTTCTTTTTTTCGGTTAATTTTCTTCAAAGGATTTGAAGTTGAAGTTTTCTTTAGAAAACACTGCTATGGCCTCCTCTTTCACTCCCCCTTCCAACCATCCACCTCTTTATTTATTAGAAACTGGCTACTCCTGCAGTGGCTTTAGACTTTAATGAATGTACAGTAATGGCTCCTTTGAAATTAGCACTCATCATAGGATTCTTTCAATGTTCGGTATAGAAGGTACAAGTCTTTAAATGTGCATACAGAGTGTTCGGAAAATCATAGCCCAAACTGCACAGATAGATTGTTTGAACCAAAAGTAAGACAACATCCCTCTAAATCAGGAAACCAATGCCAGTACCATTAATTTTGTTCGAAGTTTCAGCGTATAGCGCCGGGATAGAAAAGTTGTTTAAGCACGCGTGTACAATAGACTGCATAGGAGCTAGGCGCGCGCGGAACTGCACATTCAATAATGGTAAGCACTTTCTGTGATGTAGGACCGTTAATTATGATCCTCAGAACGTATTAGCATTTATAGATGGACTGGTGTGTTGATTATTGATAATTTAGGTGTGTTCTGCTTCCGTGCTCCAAGATGTTGAAGTATGTAGTAACGTGCGCCTAGTTCCTATGCAACCTGTTGTACACGCATGTTTAAACATCTTTGACATCCCGGCACTGTACGACGAAACTTTGGACACAATTAAATTATATTAGCATAGCTTTCCGGATATAATTCTATAGGAATTTTGTACTACTTTTGGTTAAAACAAGCTATATGATCAGCTTGTGCTATGAGTTTCTGAACATCCTATGTATAAAAGTTTATTGGGACTTATTTAATCACTGAATAATCACGTAATTATTCCCAGTAAACATCTAAAATAATTCTATAAGTAATATTTGTATTATACATTTCATAAATAAAATCAACACTTTATGATAAATGCTTTTTTTAAACATATAATTTACCACCTCCGTATTATAGTGGTTAGAGTTCCTGGCTACAAATCCAAAGGTCCCGTGTTCGGTTCCATATTTTCTGTGAAGCACTGGTCCTGTAATGAGATCAAACTCAGCCTAATGAGGACAAATGAGGATCTGCCATAAATCTGAGATTATCAGATTATCGGTGGGGTAGTTCGTTGTGCTAACCATATAACACCCTCTGTCCGCATAAGTTTATATTATCTTTTCCAACAGACGGCCACCACTCGGTCGGTATGGCTCAATCGTGTACTGATACGTTGAAGTTTTTTCAAACATGTAATTAAAAGTGAAACGAAAATAAATAAAAGGCACAATGGATAAACGTCCATTATTTTTTGATGGTTGGATAGTTATTATAAATTAAGTTGTTTTATAATGTTAACATATAGTACATAAAAATTTACCAAATCCATAAACGTGTTTAGTTTAAAGCGCATTAAAGTAATTAAAATGAAACACATTTCCTCCAAGTGGCATAAGTTGATATTTTTCGACCATCAATAAAATTAGAACCGAGAGTAAGAATTTTAGGTATTGATGAAGATATCTTTGAAAATTGCACTACAAGTATTACCTGCTTGAAATTTTTTTATAAAAAATCGTTGTATTAAAATCAATAGATTGGTTGATATTTAGATAATTATATTTTAAACAAAAATAAATCCAAAACTATGTTATAAAAAAAATTTAAACTAAAACAAAATGTGTTTTTTGAAAAATTACACCCAACTACACGAATGCAACCTTACCATCTTTGTCTTCGCTTATCTATGTAACTTACTATCACTGATATATCTAAAGTCATCCTCTGCACAGGTTCACATACTACTACCCTTTTAAGCTAAATTCACAAAGGAAAGTTAAAAAAAAAAGTTTTTGCTAAGGTGGGCCACAGTCCCTGATAAATTATAAACATTTAGTAAATAATGAATGTAGCTACTGCATAATTAACATGCTTGTTCAAATATTATATTTCTATTATTAATAATCAAAAAAAGATTTTTTTTTGCAAAGTATCTTAGTATTCATCCGGGTTATACATATTAATTAGAACGAGAGAAAAAAACACTCCATGGTTTCAGTCTACAATCTGGCCATACCGATAGTGTGGCCATTTGTTGGTGAAGATAGTGTCAAATTCTGTGGATATATGTTATTTGGTCAAAACAACGAACCCCTGCAGCCGTTAATCTCAGTTTTCTAGACCATATCCACTACTGTTTTATTCATGTAGCACCTCGTTTGTCCTCACGAGGCCGAGTTGATCCCGTTCCACAGCCACGATTTACAGAAGATCTGGAAGTGCCATGGATCGAACTCATGACCTCTAGAACTGTAGCCAGAAACTCTGAACACTAGACAAGAGAGGCGATCTTGAGTAGTGATAAGAAAGGTAAAAATAAAAGCTAGGAAATGTATCCACATTTGAGTGGGAGTTTGGATGAAGGAGGGTGACAAACTATTTTTAATAAACGCCCTGACTACATCAGGCCGGGACATGTACCTTAACCTCGGCGTCAAAAGAAAAACCAAACATGAAGAAAGTTATTTTGATCAGCACGTCTTAATACCTTTTCAGGTTTTACGCATATTTATGATAATTTTTCTAATGGGGTAGAGATAAAGGAGGAAGAATTTTAAAGGTAATCTACCCAAATTTGCCTGGAGGGAGCGTGGGAAATTATTTAGAAACACCAGCCTTATTAGAATCGACTGGTATTTGAGCCCTGATCTCCCCGTTTTCAGCAAGCCAAACACAAAAATGACGCCTTAGATCACCCAGAAGAAAGTTTATGTTCCAGTCCACGTCCTCACCGATTTGGGTATAAATACCTAAGTAAGAAACTGAAAATGGTGGATATATTTTAATACAATATAAAAACTACTAAATAAAAACAAATTAAAGAGAATATAAGAATCATGACGTTCTATAAAGTCAGAAATTTTTGAGTGGATTTGAAAATATAGTGTTTCATAATACTATCACTAAACAATTTTTAATTTAAAGTTTTTAGAATGAATCTATTCTACTGGAGAAGATTAAAAGCGCAACAGAGAGAGAGATAAACCGCTTATCAAAAGGGCACAGGGAAAATACAACCGCATAACATGGCAACATGGCACAACATCTTGCGCCTCCTATTATGACAAAAAAGAGCTATCACGTTAATTTTAATTCTCCAAAATATAGGGTTAGACTGAAACAATTAGATAGTTAGTAACTTGAAAATTAACACTTTAACTGAAAAGTAAATACTCGCTAGCAAAAATAATAGCAAATTACATACTTCACTTTCTCACTTTTGAAGATAATATCAGTCAGGTGAGCTCCACCGGAAGTCAGCCAAACCTTAGCACGTTTTACATCACCTTCCTCAGCATAAATCGTTCCGCCCCATGCTGTATAGTCGGTAAACGGTAATAGATGTTCATTATTTAATGCTACGTTAGGTTATTCCGATGTCAAAAAGCGGTGTTGCCATATGGGGTTCAGAGACTACAAACAATATTACGTTCTTGATTTACTGCGCCTATATTTTACACTTCTGATATCCTACAAAGCAGGTGTACAAATTCAGCCTGTGCGCTTTCATTACTTAGCCCTATCCTACATACCAACCCAACTTAATTTTACAACATTAAAAAAAAGTAAATCTAATTTTTTAATGCTCCCCTAGATCTAGGTTATTTTAAAATGTGATATTTACCCCAGAAATAGGAATTATTACTGTGGAGACCTTTCCCTAACCAGACCATACTGCGCCCCTTTATGAATAAAGTCTTAAATAAGAGTTTAACGTATAAATAAAACTGTTTGAATGAGGGAGAGGTGTCTGCAAACATGAAGAACTACCACTACGTGCCTAATGCACTGCGGCGAAGAGATCGCTTCGAACGTAGGATAAGAGACGACACGTATAAAACATAAACATTTCAAATCGTCCCCGTAGCCGGGTAGAGTCACGTCCGCCACCTGAGACTGGTGGGTGGCCTAACGTAAAGGGGGTGGAGAGACAACGGATATTGATCTAAAACTAACGGAATCAAATAAAATCCAAGCTCGGGACTACTTTGTGATTGAAATGTTTTTCTCGCACGATTACTGTACAATTTTGTTGTTGTTGTTGTTGTTTTAGAATGATACTTCAACTAATTCGGTTTCATCATATAACAACTTAGCTACACTCAATATCACCGTTGAGGGAACTGAAGGACTTATGGAGAAAATATCTATCTTTGCTCTCTCTCGATTAAATGTTGCCAAATAGCAATGCAAACAATTTATTTTTACTTTACTAACCAGTTTTACATTAATGAAACACGGACTTATAAAAATAACTGTTTGAATGTTTCTATTTTGTGGAAGTGGCATCTATGTTCCACTTAAAAATACTATTCGAACGAGTGTTTTTTTAAATGTGGCGTGATCTTTTGAAATTAAGATGGCGAACCAACCGAAACAAGCGTGGTTGATGACGTCATATAAACCATCAAAGAGGTTGTTTTCTTATGCTGTTTCTCAATTAAACCTTTTATTTGGAAACTAATAATTTCCACGGCTCTCTCTAAGTTATAAAAACACTTTTTATTTTATTTTAACAAGATGCAAGTGTGAATATAATACCTTTTAATTAATTATTTTATATAGTATGATATTCTTGTTGCCATAATCGCAAAACGAAAAATATATTAGTTATAATAATATGTTTTGTTCTTTAAATAAATTATGAAAAATTCAATCATACAGTAATATTATGAGATTCGTTTGACAAACATTTTTTACTACTACTAGGGTATTAGTAAGCAAATAATAATTTCCGAATAGGTCAACATTTATCACTTTACTAACGGTTTGTTTGCAATAAAGAACCATCTAGTAGCTTTCAGTTACAACCCTTCTAACTATGGGTGCTTTACAGTTAAGTCGTAGTGTATGTATACTTTTAGCTGATCTGTGGTAACAGAGCTTTGCTCAGGGCGTACCTTGGACTTTTTCTACACGTGATACCAGCAATGAAATGTTATTATAGTGATTATGAAGTTGTGGCGCTGGTGAAAATCTTAAACCAAACTTAAGCAAAACTAACTAGACCATGGTAGAGCATAGCGATAGTTCTACTGTTAGGGGAAAATATTTTTGGTACCATTGGATTCGAACCCGGGATCATTAGATCAGTAGCCAGAGGTGCTGACCACTATACTAAGAATATGGTCAAAATCACACTAATAAAATAGTACAATTTTAATATATTATTAGCACCACGTCTTACTATCCGTTCGGGTTGTACGCACTTACGCTAATGTGTAATGGTAGGGTGATTGTGAGATTAAATGAAGGACCTACAGTTTTAACGTGGAATCCGAACCACGGTGGAGGCCTGGCATTCCTCACATTCACAAGATGTCTCGTCAGAGGTGAAGGAAGGGTTTGGTTGGGTTTGGTAATCAAATAAATCTTTGCCGGGACTGAGGATTGAACCCCGGCCGCCAGCATAGAAGTCTGACACCTTACCCCTGGACTGCCAGGTCACCGATATTTAATTTAACGCAATTGATTTATATATTTATTGATGTCTTGTTGGTGCAGCTATCAAATAACAGTGTTATTTTAGCATTACACCTTACTACCCGTTCGTGTTACACTCTTAAGAACTAAATACGCTAATGGTTTTAGGGATGATAAAGGTTATATTTAGAGGAAGTTAATTCACATTTGCGTTGAAGAAGAGTGGAAAACTATTCTGAAAAAAATCATCCTCAGTACACCCGACCAACCCGCCTCGGTGGCGTAGTTGGCTAACGCACTAGTCGTGTTGAGCTCTACTGCTGAGGACGGGGAGATCGAGGTTCGAATCTTGGTCGGGTGAAATGGGGGTGGTTTTTCCTAAATGGTTTTCCACTCCCCCTCCACGCTAATATGGGTTCATTTCCTCTAATTCAACCTTCCCAATTCCTATTCCATTAGCGTAACTAGTACTCAAAGCGTATAATCTGGACGGGTAGTAAGACGCGGCGCTAAATATTAATATTATTATTATTATTATTACACCCGACCAAGAGTACATTCAAAGCCATCTTAGATGGTTTTCATTTAACTTTGCAGTGAAAACCACTAGAGAGGTTCAAGGATGCATTTAGGAATACATACCTCAAGACTCTAACCTTGATATTCCATCTTCTGCAGTTTAGTCTACGATAATAGGAGAAGCCATGCGTCCACTGAAGTGGGTAATTAACAGTTAATTTAATGTACTAAACAAATACAATCAAGACAGTTTATTTATCACGCGTAATTAATGCTAATGGGGTAGAAGAAAGAGAGTATTCTAGGTTAACATTAGCCACATTTTTATTATGAGAAATTTTGAAGCCATTTGGAGGGGCGACGCCTTTATTGCACCCGATCGATGTTTTAACCGTGTTTTCAGAGTCACTCGGAAAATCATACTAGATGACACTGATCTAGAAAGAGAGATAAAGCTTTTGTTTATGAAACACACACAAAAAACATATACGTTAACGCACTTTTGAACAAATTAATTTTTTTTAAAATCCAGTTTTTTAATTATTTTTTATGATTTAAATTATTGGTCGAGGGTCAAGTTTTTCGCTCCGGGGGAGAATCTAAAAAGCATCAAACAAACATGCGTAGCGTACCACAGGCATGCTCATGATTATAAACATTCTGGAACGCAAACGTTTCCTTATGAAGGACAGGGATTTTTTTTAGGAAATATTAAAAATTGAATTAATTATTTTTTAATTGGACGAGGGTATCGTGAATAATAGAGTTCGTCAAAAAAAAATTAGTCAACCACTTCAGTGGCCGAACGGTTTAATGCGTCACTTTTGTGATAAACTGGCCTGCTGAAGACTGGGAGATTGGGGCTCGAGTCATAGTCAGGTCTATTGAGGGTGGTTTTTACTAAATGTTTTCCCACTCTTCTTCCACGTGATGCGGGTAGATCACCTCTAGAATAATTCCTTCCTCATCCCTACCCCATTAGAGCAGTTATCTATCATATGTGCGTATAGGCTTAGCCGGTAGTAAGACGTGGTGATACAAATAAAATGGTAGTAAACAGTGGTTGGGTGCTTTAAAGAGACATATTGGATTAAAAACTAAAGGCTAGTTTTAAAAATTAATTAACTTTCATGACCCAAACTTGCCTCTTATTTGGAATCCACTGATTGGTGGGTAAGTTCTGAGCTGATGTCATTTGATTACTTCCCGAATGACAAAGTGTACGGTGCTTTCGCTAGAGATAAACTCAAGAGTGTTAAAAGTTATTTTTGTTTGAGCGATAAAGTTGTGTGAAAATCTATCTTCATCACTCATCCTGACAATAAACTTTGTGCTGTACATATTCCCCCCTTAATATAGTTGATGTCAAAATGTTGGCACAACCTTTTTGGAGATATATTAAAAACTAGGAAGTAAATTAAAAACATGTTAATTTAAATCTCTTACTTTATCTTTACTCATATTCCCATCGCTTTTTCGCGGTGGTTTAAATAAATATATAGTACGGTACGAAGCACAAACTCTCTCTCTCTCCTTTTTCTAAGAAGGGAGTCATTTGCTTAAAACCCGTAAAATTTGTGAAACTAAAAACGATTTGGTGGCCGCAGGTCTTAAGGTGGTTATTCTTAACTGGTGTTCCCCGGAGTACTGGTGTTCCGTGTACTGTTTATAAGTGTTCCACCGGTGTAATATGCCACGCCCACGCGACAGAGTTCAGAGTGATGTTTATTATTATTATTATTATTATTATTATTAGCACCGCGTCTTACTACCCATTCGCGTTATACGCACTTACGCTAATGTGTAATGGTAGGGTGATTGTGAGATGAAATGGAGGACCTACAGTTTAACGTGGAATCCGAACCACGATGGAGGCCTGGCTTTCCCCACATTCACAAGATGTCTTGTCAGAGGTGAAGGAAGGGTTTGGTAATCAGATAAATCTGTGCCAGAACCGAGGATTGAACCCCGGACCCCAACACATAAGTCCGACACCTTACCCCTAGACCACCAGGTCACCCAGAGTGATGTTGGCTACTATGATTCTAACAACTGAAGACTACCACGCGCGTTGACTTCTAAACCATAACAATATATTTTAGGTGTCATGTGTCTGCAGGTGTGGTGGATAGGAGCGTCTCTTTTACAGTTATTCAGCGATGTGTATTTGGTCTGTGAGTTATGTAACATCGTAATAGCGCACAGTCAATTTTTACTGTGCATTTGGTTTGTGTGTTGAGTGACTTGTAATATCGCACTGTGGATAAATTTACTACTAAACGAAAACGTGATTCTGAGCCAAATATTAATGACGGGGAAACTGGAAGTAGTAGTAGTAGTAATAACGTTGCTGCAAATACGTCTCATACAGAATACAGCACTACACTAATTAAAATAAGAAAATTTAATATACAGTGTTTGGACGAATATTTAAGTTTCGGTTGTACATGGCCTGATGAGGAAGAGTGTCCCATTCCCTAATATCTTATTTTTTGTAACCACTACAATAATTGCATGGTGGTTCCTTATAAGTTGAAACACCACTTTATTGTGAAGCACGCCAATCTTGATTCAAAAACTAAAGGTTATTTCAAAATATTACTGGACATGCAAGTTAAACAAGTAAAATATTTTGAAAATACTGTTAAAATTTTCGATAAGGCACAACTTGTGTCGCATAAGGTAGCTGAATTAATTGCTGTAAAATTAAAACCACACACACTAGCAGAATCTCTTATTTTATCAGCATGTTGTGAAATAGTGAACATTATGTTTGGCATCGAAGCTAATCAGGAAAACTCCCCATCCAACTGATACAATAAAAAATAAAATTTAAAAACAATGTCAGATAATATTGAGAAAACAGCTACCGATGAATTTAAAAACGTTATATTGTTTTACAAATTGACGAGTTCACTGACATTATTGAAAAAAAACTCATATACTAAGATTCGTTCACAGATTAAAACGAATAGTGAATCAATTTCTATGCCACAGAGAACTTAGCGAACGTACAACAGGACAAGATATTTTTTTACTCTCTTACGTCGTATCTGGAAAATTTTAAAATTTCCCAGGAACTGTGTGTAGGAATTTGTATAGACGGTGCTCCATAAATGGTAGGTTGTTTTAAAGGATGTTTTATCTTAGCAAATAAAATTAACCCAAATATTATATTCACGCACAGTTTTTTAAGCACAGAATCTCTAGTTTTAAAAACATTACCGACAACGTTAACACATGTACTAGACCAAGTTGTAAATATGGACGGTAAGTATGTTTCCTTCGCTACATAATAAAAAATATCGAGGGAGTTATTTTCATTATGACAGAACATTTAACACTATTTCAAGTTACTTTCCTTCCTTAAGTACAGATAATGATTGGATATGAAATCCATTAGGCAGAGTTAATACATCGAGTTGTGAGTTTTCATTACAAGAAGAACACAATTTCTTGTCTACCCCTTAAAAGAATGACGTGATTAGGTAAAGTTCATTCATGATAGGTTTTTACCTGGATGACAGTTCGAAAATCATGTGTTTAGGTTTTGGGTTGCCAAAACCTTGTAAAAGATCATTGTTTTGTTATAAATGTAAAGATATTTAAGTACCTATTATATATTACATTTAAAATAGCGTAAACTTAAGTTTTCCCATACAATTTCATTTTTTTAAATAATTTCTTTTTATCAAACTCGAAACAATATTTTAAACATAATTAAAAGTACTTATTCTTCGTTTTGAAACGTTATTGATTTTGTGTAATATAGTGCACACATCAATACCTTTTAAATACAGGCATCGCATTTACTTGAAAAAGATAAAATACTTGTAATTTTTTTTATGTTAATAAATTATTCTATGATTATTTTATCGAATTTTGAAATATTTAACTAAATAAAATATTTTCATCAACTGCGTGGGTGCATCATTGTAAAAGTCTTGTTTCCGTCATGTTCAACCACATGGTTTAAATTCGTTGGTCGCAATTTTGAAGCTATAATCGTTAGAAGTTTTTTTGAAAGTGGTGTGAATAAATTTAAAGTGGAACAAAACGATAAATAATCTTTGTGTCCGACCTCAAATAAATATATAAATAATATTGGTCTAAATTATTGTGAATAACTATCGCATTCATATAATTATATTACCAGATGTTTTCATTACAGTTATCAAAAGTGAGATATGTCAGCTATTGGCGTAGTGATATATTAGGGACTACTTCTAGTATTATTTTGAGCTGTCATACAAGTAAACTTAGGTCGTGAATGAATTATAGGTATGTATATGTATGTAATAAGAACAATAATGGGATATATTGCCTAAGAAAGTATTTCTTTGAAATAATTCTTGAGGAATTTTGGATTTTTGTACAAGCCGAATACTCTCTCCTCCATAAGGGCAAATAAAATTTTGATACAATTTTCAAGATTACATTAATTGTGTAAGCTCAGTTTCTCAACATTAACTAATACAAAAACAAAAAAAGTTAAATACTTATTATATAGACAAGACATTAGACCTGATATTTCTGAAATATGCAAAAGCTGACAAGTTCAAGTATCACATTAAAATAAGTTATCTTCTTATAAAAGGCAAATTCATGCATATTTTTATTGTTAGTTTTATGGGCCTAATGTTTTTGGTGTCCCATATTTTTTACTTTCTCGCTATATTACAGGTAGAGAAATAATTGTGATTGTCAAAAAAATCGAACTCAAGATTTTGATGAATCTTGACGTTTCATGACCCCCCGAATCCAAAAAAGTGGTTTTTGACTGTCTGTTTGTCTGTACCTCCAACTAGAGCCTAAAATATTTTACCGAACGGGCTAACACTTGGTATGTAGGGTTTTCATAGGGCTGGCCCGAGGTGTTTTTGGAATTGGATATCTAACCCTAAAATTGAGGGTAGTTTACTGATGGTCAAAAAGAGAAAAAGTCGATTTTCTCAAAATTGGCGCTAACGATTTTGATTAAATTTCATTTCTAAATATTTATACATTTTTCAAATAAAATGGCTTCCCTCAATAGTTCGGCTAAATGACTTTAATGGCTCCGATCTGATACGTAGATTATCTTTTTTTCATAATATCTCCTAAACTATTTGATATATGAAATCACAATTACTTATCGTTACAAATATGTAGGTCTCTTTATAATACAAATATTTTATAAGAAGCATATTTTTATAAAACAAATAACTTTCAAGCTTTATGTAAATATATATATTTTTTAACTTTTTGAACACAAAAGGTAAATGTATTGCAACCGCAAAAGAAAATCTAACCTGAAATGTTGATGGATGTTGACGTCTCAAGACCCCCCAAACCCTAAAAATTTGTCTTTGCAATGACGTTTCTCTGTATGTCTGTTTAAACTTAAAATTAATAGTAGTTTAAGAAAGGGCGAAAAGAGAAAAAAAACTATTTTCGTTGAATTGACTAACGATTTTGATTAAAATTCGTATTTAGGTATCGATTAAGATTATAAATGAACTGGCTATTTTCATTTTACCATGAAAATGAATTTTAGAGTACTTTACAGAAGCAGAAACTTCCGTATCCCCGCAACTATTTGAGATACCAAATAACTTAATATTGCAAAATTTTAGTACTATTAAAAATAAAAAAACTTTTATATGAAATATATTTTTATAAATCCAACAGTTTGAGATATTGGCAAATATATTAATACAATTTTGTGAGCTTTAGTTGTAAAGATATACTACTTAAATTTTAACGCAATAATTATCCAATGCCATAGAGTAATTAAATATAAGTAAGTCTCTAAAAATGTATGTTGTTTTTCCTTAAGCCACTTAAAAGAAATGTTTGTACAACAATGATCTATATCCATTTTAGACTCAATAGTCAACATTTACATTTTTTATTGGTCAACATTTATAAATGAGGAATTTAATAGCAATGCGATGGCATGAAGATTTGCAACGCCTAATAAAAGTTGGAAAAATTTAACCGGAAGTTGAAATTTTAATACAAAGTGTTGACCCTTGTTGAACCAACATTGATCTTTTTTACCGGTCCAAACATACAAATGAGGACATTAATTATTTAAAAACAATATTATAAAATTTAAAACGGACTAAAAAAAAGTTTTACTTAAGTATAGTGCAATTTATGCTTGGGTTTGCTAGTATATATTATTCCGTTTCACATATATTACGATTTTTGAGGAAGTATCTCCATTTTCAATCAATAGAGCGAGAAAGTCCGTGCGGAGTTCCGTACCATTTATTTCTTATAATCAAGTGTTCTGTGACTTCCAAAAGGTTAGGGACCACTGGTCTAAGGCGTCACTCTCCACGGTAGACTAGATTGTGAATCACGGAAAGACCAAGGCTTGACTCCCGGTCGGGTGTACTAAGGGTGGCTTTCCAAAAGTTTCTACTTTCCCTCCACTCGAATGTGGGTACACTTCTCAAAAATATAACCTCCCTAATCCCTAGAGCCATTAACGTAATCAACGTAATTAGTACATAAGCGTATAACCCGAACGAGTAATAATACGCGATGCTAAAATAAATAAGCGTCACGCAAGGGGTGCGATTTATTGATATTATATTATACATAATATAACTGGGGCGAAAATATTCAATCTCACCTAGGGCGCATGAAAACCGTAAACCGACCTTACATCCACCCAAAATGTGTCACGGAACATGTTATCTTTCTTCAATATCTCTTCATAAACATAAAGAACAAGTTTAACTGTTGAAGAGCACATTAAACCACTTTCACATTCGCACACTTATCAGGTACGAGTTCTATGTGAAGGGTTGGGTTTTATAGCTCGTGGGGCAGCTATAAACTGTACGTACTATCTATCTATCATCTGTTGGTAGGAAAATAAGGGACAAAACGTTATATGTTCAGTTATGTAGTAGTGTATAACATGTAGCCGTTAACGATTTATGAGAACATAAAATAAAGACTAAACACATGTGAAATTTGTTGAGATCCATGTTCATTTTAACTCTCCCTAACTGTATGGAATTGTTTTATTGCTAAAATTTAAATATAACTTTAGTACAAAAAAATTTTGTTTTATTTACTTAGTGAAAATTTTCACAGATAAATAAACAGACAGACAGTTACGAGTAATTTAATAGTCAGCCGTGCAATTTAATTCATTCATTAAGACACTATTAACGACTTAATTTAAGATAAAAGTATTTTAGAAGGAAATAGACCACTTATTTTAGAAAAAAAAATATAATTTGTTAATTAGTAGCTTGTTAATGGTTCTAAGATTTTGAATTTCGCTCCACTCGTAATATTTTTTTAATCATTCATGTTAGTGCACACATCTTTCTAGGTGACACATTTATATGAAACTAGAACTATTCTAACAACTTTTATAAAGGTACAAACAAGTGTTAAGGAACCAATCAGACGATTAAAACTATTACATCTGACTTTATAAAGCTTGGTTCGATATTAATCGGCTACAGTCGATTCACCACTGACGTGGTGGTAACTGACAGCTAGTAAGTTTTGTATTGACAAACGTGAATTGTAACAAGAGATATTATAGTGCATGGAATTCTAGATTAAAAATTACTATATTCACATTTGTATCTTGTTATAACGGGCCACCGAAATAAGTAAATGTGTTTTTATAGCTTATAGAAAGAGTCGCCAAATCAACATCCGGCCCAGAGGCGATAACCTTACCTCAAGGCCACTGAGGTCAACCTCCACGAAAGTCTAACTTCATTATCCCTATCCCACTAGCGTTGATATAGCCCAGATGGGTTGTAGGACGCGGAGCGAATAACATCATTACATAAACTTTGATCAGCGTCTTCCCTGTGTACACGGAAAATTTGTTTACTTGTTTATATGAAAGTTTATATGACGTCCTTAAAGCGTTTACACTGTTTAAGAACTAATACACTTACCAACAACTGAAGGCGCCCGTTTCCAGAAAATGAGCCAAGAAGGGCAACCTGTAGGTAGGAGGACAAGAGGTCGATCACTAACCATCTGGTCGCACAAAGTTGTGTGTTCGATGGAAAGCTAGAATTTAAAAACAGATAATGCAAGGGATCGAAATAAGAATAAACTATATGAACTAATAAAACTATATGAAAAAAAAAAATATATTTTTTCAAAATCATATCTTATGCGGATAGAATTTAGGGCGTGGCACTTAATTTTGCAACATAGAATGCCTAATAGTTGACACACCTTATATGTTATCAGCATCAGTTTTATTTTTGAAAAACTTGTTTTTTTAATTATGTTTATTTTTTACTATGTGAACTTATATAGGATATGTTTGAAAAGATAAAGGTAAGGTCCAAAATCCGGTTCATATATAAATCCACCATAGCTGATACGCCAATAAATGACCTGCAATGGCTGTCCGGTGAACCGCGTTATAGACTTATATCAATTTTTGAAAGAATTCACTGCCACACAAATTAAAAATATGCACAAAGTTTCAGCCTTGTATTTGAATTAGAAGGGAATTTAAAAGTGGTCGGCAGATTTGATTACAGAGGCAATGAACTAATATAGGTTATATTGAAATGTCATTCATAGTATGAATTGAATTTTCTTATATGTTATAATACTCTTTTGTCACTGCCCCCTCCTCCCTAACCATTATCTTTATGTCAATCTATCAGGATAACCTATCAGATGGTGTGGTTTGTCAGATAGGAACATTTAAAATAGTTGAACTCGTTGTGTGGATGGAATTGTTATAGACTATAGTGCATAGTGTGATTTAGATAGTTAATTGGTAAAATAGTACGAAAGCTATAGCCAAAATCAATCAGTCAATCAAACGGTCCATGAATGCGTCTATATCGGTAGACTTCTTCACCCCAAGAACTACACAAGTCCTTCTCGATGATCCTCAATGTCAACACTCTCCAAAGACTCTCCGAAAACAAGCACACTTTGACCTAATTTGTCATCTACTTGTAGCTTTAAAAATTGTTCATGATTACTGATGTCCCGCTAAATGTAACTATGCACAAGCAAAGCTGACTCAAAACATATGCGTAAAGTTAGGGCCAGTTTCATAGTCAAATTTAGTACGCCTCAAGCCCGGCGCTACACTAAGTACATGACGACACCTACCTAAACCATGAATGGAATGGGCCAGTTTCCTATGCGAGAACGGCCCATTTCATTCGAGTTTAGGTAGGTGTCGTCTTGTATTTAGTGTAGCGCCGAACTTGAGGCGTACTAAATTTAACTATGAAACTGGCCATTAGTGTGGACTGTTCTGAATAGCTTGGCTGACTCAGGCTTTCCCTATTAATAATATTATTATTATCATCATTAGCACCGCGTCTTACTACCCGTTCGGGTTGTACGTACTTACGCCAATGTGTAATGGTAGGGTGATTGTGATAAGAAATGGAGGACCTACAGTTTAACGTGGGATCCGAACCACGGTGGAGGCCTGGCATTCCACACATTCACAAGTTGTGATTAATACACATCTTGTCAGAGGTGAAGGAAGGATTTTGCAATCAGATAAATCTTTGCCGGGACCGAGGATTGAACCTCGGACCCCCAGCACAGAAGTCTTGACACCTTACCCCTAGACTACCAGGTCACCCTCTTTCACTATTACGAGGGAACTGTGTCTCTTTATGTAAAATATATAATTGTCCTAATCTTACCAGACAATGCCCCTTATTTGTATAATAAAAGTTTTATTTTATCATTTTGAAAATGTATAATGTATGATTGTGTATTGTTCAGTCGGAGTTCTCAAAATGTTTACAAAAAATGTGCTTTTACATATTAAGTTTTTTATTTGCATTGCGCTTCTATGCCCCAAATAAAACTAGAATAACTATAATTTAGAGGAAATGTGTTCGCATTTACGTGGAGGGAGAGAGGGAAACTATATAAGAGATAAACATCATCGCCTCATTGCATCCTCCTGGGATTCAAGCTTGACATCCCCGTCATCTAGACTAGACGAACATGACGTTTAGTCCGCGTGTTCACTGGTGCGGGTAAGTATTGAAATCTGTTGAAATATTATTTTTTTAATTAAAACTCTGTGTTCTCCTGAAGTATGTGTGTGTGTGTGTGTATTCGCTACATAGAATATATTATCTTCGAAAATCCTATACAAACTTCATCAAGTTCAGGTTGGGGGAGGTTGGTGGCCATTATGTCCCCTTTACAATAGCATCAGGATTGCCATCAACGAAACAAAATACGACCGAATATTTTCGATATTGAATGGCGTTTGCCAAATGTACCTTCTGTATGTGAAAAAAAAAATGTGTCAATACGAGTATTTCGAAATGGAGAGTAGTTTTTCGTAAATTTCTCCATCACAAAACTGATATTTTACGGAGTCACGTAACCTATCTTTAATTTATGTTTGTCTTAACTTCGCTCTTTTTTCCAGGGGGCTTAGGTTGTTTCATAACATAGTTTATATAAATCTATTTACAAAAGGTATTTATAAAACGGCATGATAAAAATAAATATTAAAATAATCTTTCATTAGTATTGGTGACGATGGTGCATAGACAAGTGTAAAGTAGTCCCATGGCTTCTTTGGTGCTGACTGACAGCTCACAGCTGACAGTTGACAGCTTTAAAAAGTTCCCAGACCAAATTACGTATCCCTACGCCGAACTATATGATCTGCAAAATAATGTGTTTATCAGCTGTCACTTCTGACAGTCCAAAATTTAGGTATATACCTAAATGTTGACTGTCAGAAGTCAGCTGTGAGCTGTCAGTCAGCACCAAAGAAGCCATGGGGTTACTGTACGTAAATATATGTTGCGACACAATCTTACAAACTTCTCTTATAAGTTATAATTATTGTATATGTTTTCTTTACATTTATTCAACTTTTTTAACGTATACTTTCTAAACAGGTTGATTATATTAGCACATGACTTATAAACTAATTTAAACTTGAAACAGAAACCCCTTCCAGTCCCCTGCCATTAATTCATCGTTATGAAAGGGGAAACCCTTATTCTACCAATAATACATCTTTGGTACTGTCAGAATTCGAACCCGGGACCCTTATCTTAGTAGATAGACACGCTACCAACTGAGATAGGGTATTTTATTAGTTCATTGTGGCTTAGAACAACCATTTTTTTAAAGGCTTCCATAGAGTTTTCTTCTAAAAAACAAAATTAACCCCTTGTTAATCATAATAAAAACTCTTCATATATAGATTTTACATAAAAACAAATATATACCATTATTTATATTGTAAAAAACTTGATAGATACCCAGTTTGAACAAAATGGATGAAGACATTTAAAAAATATTTCAATCTAAAATAAAATCAGTCTTGGAAGAATTTTTCCCCGAATAAACACGTAGACCTATACATTTTTTATCTGTCATGTAAAGCACTTCTCATAAAACATGGCTCAAAAGACTTAGTTTAAAATGTTTAATATACATTTTAAACCAAATCTTGGCATCCATCTTCAAAAGATTTTAGAATCTCATAAAATCACTCACCATTAAATTACCCATAAGCTAAGACAAAGTCAAAATAAAATAGTTTTATATTGAATCTAATATCAAGTTTAATCACAATCCATCTAACTGTACCAAATCTGGCACAGGGACAGACATAGGGACAGAATAATTGTATTTTTTTTTCTAACACTGTGTCTTACTAGCCGCTCAGACTATACGCCTATTTACTAATTACACTAATGAAATAGGGATGAGGAAGTTTGAATTTAAAAAAAGTGTATCCGTATTTGCATTGAGGGGAAGTGGAAAAACATTTGTAAGAACCACCTTGAGCACAACTAACCGAGATTAGAGCCCCGATCTTCCCTCTAATCGAGAGTCTAGTCTATTGGGAACGTGATGCCTTAGACCATGCGCCCACCAAAGCATATTTTCTGTAAGGCCCTTGGCTTTGTCGAGTGCAAGTCTAAAACCTATTTTGTGGGATATTGGGTGGGAGGGTGAAAGGCGTGACGAGGCTTCACAACCGACCAAAGTATCCTTCCGCACCAAAAAGAACAGATGTATCACGGAAACAGTAGATGGTGCTAGCTACCGAACAGGTCTTGCGGAAAAATCATACGTTTGTAAATATCGGCTTTCTCGATAACGAGTGAAATCGTTAGATTAATATTCTCAATACCCCTTCTAAGATAATGTATCAATATTTATTAGGTTTCAACATTATTATTATTTTTTTGTGAACTGGCGGTCTAGGTGTAAGGTGTTAGACTTCTATACTGGCGGCTGGGGTTCAATCCTTGGTACCGGCAAAGATTTATCTGATTACCAAACCCTTCCTTCACCTCTGACAAGACATCTTGTGAATGTGAGGAATGCCAGGCCTCCACCGTGGTTCGGATTTCACGTTAAACTGTAGGTCCTCCATTTCATCTCGCAATCACCCTACCATTACACATTAGCGTAAGTGCGTATAATCCAAACGGGTAGTAAGACGCGGTGCTAATAATAACTTTTTTTTATGAAGCCAGCGGTTTTCTATTGAAAAATGTCAATTTTATCGATATTTGATCACTGTTAAAATTATAAAGGAGGTGTGTGTATATAATCAACATGCTTCTATTCTTGCACAAACCGTTTCCGAAAAGAAAATTGCAAAACAATAAAAAAAATCTTAAATATAGCCGTTTATTACCATGGCTCTGCATTTCCACGCCAAATGAAAAGGGTCAGTCGCCTTAAGATAAATTATTAATAGTGCTATCTAATTTAAATTTTAATCAATTCCTTCTTGAAACTCTCAAAGATTTAAGTATTCTTGCATTTCTCCTACCTTAAATATTTTATATTTAAATAAGAGGAAAAGGGGGGAATCGTTAAATTGTGAAAATTTTCCAAGCCAATGTGGAACGCTATGGTGTGCACCAGCTTTAAGAGCTCAGATCACTACCAATCAACCAGGAACACATGAACCTGAAAACTTATAAAAGTGTCGTATTAAACCTTCTTTACCTAACAACAATGACAATGGGATCAGCGCAATATTTTTAATACTCTTACTTTTTCTCACCCGCCTCGGTGACGTAGTTGGCTAACGCGCTTGTCGTGTTGAGCTCTACTGCTGAGGATGGGGATGATCGAGGTTCGAATCTCGGTCGGGTGAACTGGGGGTGGTTTTTCCTAAATGGTTTTCCACTCTAGCTCCACGCAAATGCGGGTTCACTTCCTCTAATTCAACCTTCCCAATTCCTAATCAATTAGAGTAATTACTACTTAAAGCGTATAACCCGAATGGGTAGTAAGACGCGGTGCTAAATATTATTATTATTACTTTTTCTCGACCCCTTCAGAGAGAGAGAGAGAGATAGAAATGATGTAATCATGAAAAAACACCTAACTCAAGATTTTGATAAATTGTCATGACCCTTTGAAACAGAAAATGTGGTTTCCACGATGACATCTGTCCGTATCTCAGCCTAGAGCTGAAACCGTTTTACGGATTTGTATATAGGGTTTTTATAAGGTTCCCCCGTTAAGTGTTTTGCAATTAAATATCTAACCCTAAAATGTATGGTAAGGGTAATAAGCAAAATTTTCGATTTAATGAAAATTAGCTCTAACGATTTTGACTAAATATTATACATAGATACTGTCTACCATTACAAACGAAATTGCAGATCTCATTTTCTCGTGAGATACGAAATAGCTTGTAATTGTTAGATATAAAAAATCTTAAATTGAAAATATTTTTTTTAACCATTAGTTTCTTAGCTATCAAAGCTATCAGCATATATATATATATATATATATATATATATATTTATAATATTTTTATTCAGGTCTTTGAAATATGAAATTGATTATTATGCTCTTTGGTAAACAGATACATTCCTCTTTTCGCGATGTTTTTATTTATGTTTTTTGGTGGAGTGTTACTGCTACAATGTATATTTTTTCTTTTCACAAATCTTACCAATTTTTAGTAAATGTACCCATTTTAAAATAAAAGAGAGAAAGTCCTTGTGGTGCATTATATAATTTATTTCATTTTAATATATATAATTTATTTGTATTTAAAAAAACCAGGAGTTGAAATTGTTTCCATGGTCTAAATCCCACCGTTTTCTAAAGTATGACCCGCCTCGGTGGCGTAGTTAGCTAACGCGCTTGTCGTGTTGAGCTCGACTGCTGAGGATGGGGAGATCGAGGTTCGAATCTCGGTCGGGTGAACTGGGGGTGGTTTTTCCTAAATGGTTTTCCACTCTTCCTCCACGCAAATGCGGGTTCACTTCCTCTAATTCAACCTTCCCAATTCCTAATCCAATAGAGTAATTAGTACTTAAAGCGTATAACCCGAACGGGTAGTAAGACGCGGTGCTAAATATTATTATTATTATTATTATTTTTATTATTCTAAAGTATGTTAGAGAGATGTGACATCTGGCTGGCCGGCTGGCGATATATCTCTCTCCTAGGTTACGTGTAATTCGTGCGGTCATACGGACTATTAGATTGTGGTCTCTCTCTCCCCTCTCGTGGTAATCACATCACCGTCGCTAATAAGGGTGTTATTGTGTTACAGGAGAAGGTAGATCTTGGCGAGCTGATGCTCTCACTGTGTTACCTACCGACCGCAGGGCGACTTACGCTCACCATCATCAAGGGGAGGAATTTCAAAGCCATGGATATCACAGGATCCTCAGGTAGGAAGGGAAAAAAACACTATCATTGAAATTTTAATTTTAACAAAGAATGGCAAAATAAAATAGAGCGCATGATTAATTTTTTAATTTCTTATAGACTGACTGATTATATCCGTACACGACTTAAAAATAACTTAAATTTAGAACATACACAGCATCCAGCCACTGTGAAAATAATGTATCACTGTTTAAGGGGGGGAAATCCATATTTCACCAATGATACATTTTTCGGCCATAGCAAGAATCGAACCAGACACCCTTAGCTTAGTAGGGAAAAACGCTACTGACTGATCTAAGCTGTCAAACATGATTTAGTTGGGGGGGGGGGTGTTCCCACCGCTTATGATTTACTCACTTGGGCTGTAAACGCATATATTAATTACCTAAGAGAATGGGGATGAGTAGGTTAGAATTTTAGAGAAAACGTTCCCACATTTGTGTGGAGGGACAAGAAAAGTAGTTGATCACCGTATGAAACCTAGTGTCTGGTCGATCATCCCACGGACGAAATTTTTTTCCCCCTTTTCCACTTATCAGTTTTACATTAGGTTTATTTTATGGTTTTATTTATTTCGTTTATTTTAATTATTGATTAAAGAAAACGCAATTCCTAGATTATCTAATAATTTCCCTTATTGTTTACATCCAATATTTAACTTTTATTATTCATTGACTAATTATTATAGTTTTAAACTGAAATAAATACACTCTCCCTACGCATCTCAATTATAATTGAATTAATACAATTTTTATTTTTTTATTTTTTATACAAGACTTAACGTAAAAAAAAGTATATGGCTTATGTATGGTCATTTTGACAAGCTCGTATCTCTGACTTTGACTCAAGAGATTGGGCTCTATAGGGTGGCAATAAAACCTGGACTAATAGGCAAATAAATATACATCTACACAAATACAGACAAATAACAAATATACATCTACACAAATACAGACAAATAACAAATATACATATACACAAATACAAACAAATAGAAAATATACATATACACAAATACAAACAAATAGAAAATATACATCTACACAAATACAAACAAATAAAAATATACATCTACACAAATACAGACAAATAAAAATATACATCTACACAAATATAAACAAATAGCAAATATAAATATACACAAATACAGACAAATAGAAAATATACATATACACAAATACAAACAAATAGAAAATATACATCTACACAAATACAAACAAATAAAAATATACATCTACACAAATATAAACAAATAGCAAATATAAATATAAATATACACAAATACAGACAAATAGAAAATATACGAACTTAAACATAAAAACATAAACAATAATGCTAGAACATTAAATGACATTATTATTAATTATTATTATTATTTAGCACCGCGTCTTACTACCCGTTTGGGTTATACGCTTTAAGTATTAAATACGCTAATGGATTAGGAATTGGGAAGGTTGAATTAGTGGAAGTGAACCCGCATTTGCGTGGAGGGAGAGTGTAAAACCATTTAGGAAACCCCCAGTTAACCTGACCGAGATTCTAACCTCGATCTTCCCGTCCTCAGCAGTCGAGCTCAACACGACTAGCGCGTTAGCCAACTACGCCACTGAGGCGGGTTTAGATGGCATTACATTACATGTAGCCTATAGTGGATTGTTCCTTAATTTTAAGTTAGCACCACGTCTTACTAACCATTCGGGCTTTACACTTATGTACTAATTACGATAATGGGCTAGGAATTGGGGAGGTTGAATTTAGAGGAAGTGAAACCGCATTTTCGTGGTGGGAGAGAGGAAAACCATTTAGGAAAAACCGCCCCAGTTCACATAACCTAGATTCTAACCTCAATCTCCCCGTTCTCGGCACTCTAGCTCAACACGAAACTAGCACGTTAGCCAGCTACGCCACCGAGGCGGGTTTGTCCCTTATTGACAATGCAAAGTTAAATTCGATGAACTCGTTCGTTTCCTTTGTGTCTAGAATTTATAGCCACTTTGTGGTTCGAATCCTGGCAGGGGGATCCAAGGATTTTTTTCACCCCCACGAAAGTATCTATCTTTCTATTTTAAAACTAAAGAGGGAAGATTTATTTTATTACTATCACCAAACAAATCCCATTATCTTAAGTTCTTAAAATCACGCTGCATATTCATTTGTTTGCCAGAAAGGTGATAGTCAAATTGTCCAACCTATGAGTGGCTCATACGTCCTGTTGTTAATTCATTTTTAGGTACTTACAATTGTAATGTTCGTTCTGTTTATCCTAAGCTCACAGTTTGAAAAATTTCCTGTTTCAGTTTGAAATCTCACAAATCGCGATTTGAACCGGAATTATCTTAGAAATGAGAGACTTACATTTCAAGTCACTCTCTTACAACGGAAATACCTCGGGAAATCTCTTGAGATATCCAGATAGTTATCGTTAACGTACGTCTTCTAGATTAATATGAAGGAAACAAACACATTTCAAAAATCATTCTAGATCGACGGGCTTGATCGAGATTGGTTTTAATGAGATCGCTAGGAAAAAATATACGGGAGATGAATTGATCGTAGCCGTTGGCCTGAAGGGAGGGTGGAGGTTTACTAGCAAGCTACCCCTTCCTGGTAAACATCTCCTTCTCCCCTTATTGCCCTCGCCTTGCTGACAGGGGGAAGTCAGCTTGCCCGAGTTGACCTGGTTACGCGAGGCAGAGAGAACGGTGTGTTTGGACCGCCGTAGCCAAGGAGATAAAACATTGGCACCTCGTCCATTTCGGTAATGACAGGCTTACGGGTTAGTCATCGATGGGAGAGAAAAAAAAACAACGATGGCTGAGTGTGCAATGAGCAGACCTCTCCGAATTTCAAAAGATTTGAGTAAAGCAGACATCTTGTGTGGCTGACTAAAGCGAGACAACACACCAATAACGTCACGTTATTTCTTTATCAGATTTTCCTTTTGGGTCACCGCGTTTTAATATCCGCCCGGGATATCCACATATTTACACTAATAGGATGAGGAAGGCATATTGTTAATTAATTAATTCACAGTTTCCTGTAAAAAAAAAGGTGTGAAATCACTTATACAAATTAACCTCAGTACATCCGGGTGGGAATCGATTCACAGAACCTCCCATGAATGTCACACTATACGAGACGTATGCCTTTGTCAACATACCCACAGGTGTCAGTCTATATATATATATATATATATATATATATTTGACTCTACCTATAAGTTAGGGATGCGTATTTAATCTTAGATGATATTGCACCCACATCCGAGTGGAAATAAGAGGGGGGAAATGAAAATCCTCCCCGTTGCACCCTACGGGGTTTAATCTCAAACGCTTACCTACTATGTCAAGAGACAAGTCCGTCAGTCGAATAAGTTTGCGCTGAATTAACTTGGAATAGTGAACTTTTTATATCAGGGGTGGTATTGGTTCTTCATACAACCACTATAATTTACGGCTTACTATAGCGTCGTCCGTTTTAATTATCTTATTAGGCTATTCTGCACACTCTACAGCTTTGTGTTTTGCCTACACGTCAAGCCAGGCAGACAAGTGCATGTTTGCACTATATATATATATTACTCGCTTTTCTCGTTAAGGGCTACGCCCGCAAACCCCCATTGAGTTTTATTTGCAAGTGGATGTAAATCAATGTAATTCCAGAGCCGTTTTTTTATACGTCTTACGGTTTAGACACAAGAAACCTCCAAAGAAAGGTCCGCACCAACTTTAAAGTTTATCCGCCATTTAAATTTTTATCGGGGGCTAAAAACATTTTTTTTTTAACTTTTTGGAAATTTTCTGTCGGTTACAGACTAGAAGCTAGAAGTTTGCCAAATTTAAAGTTTCTAGCTCATTTGGAAGTGGGTAAACATTAATGTCAGTGAGTGACTGAATGAATCAGCCATGTGGCTTTATAGTAGTATAATATGTATATTTATTCCCTCCTTACTAAATATTTATTTTGAATATTTTCTAAAATGTTTTTCACTCTATATAAAGTCGTATCACCACGTCTAATAAAACCGAACTTATGGTTGGTAGTGATAGTACGAACAATTTTGAATATTTTAACATTTAAAAATAACTGTAGATTTTTCTTTTAGCACACAAAGTCTTACTGCTAGTTTAGGTTATACGTATATATGTTAAATATTCTAATGTGTTAGAAATTAGGAGCGTGGAGTGAGAGTGGAAATAGATATAAGGAAAAAAAACACCCTTAGTACAACCCACTGGGATTTGAACCTTGATCTCCCCGTTATCGTCAATCCAGTCCGTTAGACCATTAGGCCACTGAATATGGTAGCATTGTACATGTGTATAAAAAATACTCCATGGTGTGAACCCACAAATGAGCTAAGCTGACTGAGCGGCCGCCCCCATTAACGATGATAAAGGGTGTCATTTTGTCGGCACAACGAACCCACCGACTGTTAATATTAGCTATTCAAGTAGCTCCTCATTTGTCCTCATGAGACTCAATTTAACCTCGATCCAAACCCGCTGCTTCACATATAAATTTTGAAAGCTCCGGGGATCAAACCTGGGACCTCTGGATCTGTCGCCAGGAACTCTGACATACTAGAACCCAGAGGGGGTCATGCCGATTATATTTGTTTTAGAAACTCGCATTATCATACAAAAATGTGTCCAGATGTAAAATAAGAACACATACCGATCGTTCTCTTGTTTGGTTCAACACCACGACGTCATACTTTATTTTAAGTAGAGTTGAGACATAGATGATCCCAGGCAAGACTTGGTTGAAGCTTAACTCTACGTGCCGGCAGTAAACGGAATAAACGTGCTAAAGTCGTAAAGCCATGAAGTCTGTTTGAAAATGAAAGGAGTTTAGCCCTTCATCCCCTCCTTTCCATGTAAGAGGGACAATTATAATTTTAGGGATTCGTGGTGAGCCTTATTTCATTTTAATATTTAACCTTATTTTCTGTCCTTTTATTTTCAAACATTTTAGCCTACTGCTCTTTTGGGTACGAGTGCATTTCTGATGTCTTTAAGGTCCAGGGTTGAACTTCGGCTGGGTAGTAGCAGGAGATAATTTTCCAAATAGTATTAGAGTAAAGTTTTACCATTCTCATTCCACGCTAATGCGGCTGCACTTTCTCAAAACATACTTTCACAATCAGTATCACTTTGAGTTAGATTTGTATTTTGCACTTAATCTTAGTCTCCGTTGCGTTTATATGCTTATATAACTACGATAGTAAAGTAGGAATAAAAACTTTAGGCTTTTAAAAAAGATGTACCCGAATTTGAGTGTAAGGAGGGTAAGGAAAAAACCATCAGTAAATCATACCAGGATTTGAACCCTGATCTCCTCGTCACCAGCAATCTAGCCTAACACGAGAAGGACGAGTTAAACCACGTGATCACCAATGCGTGTTGATTTAGTAGTTAGTTAATAATCTTGTTGCTAAACGGTAATCGTAATTAATAAGTAATTAACGTATATCAAACGAACAGAAACAAATAATAGATATTATAAACCTGATTTGGTGTCCGCATGGTCTAAGATGCTACTCTCGCAATAGATTGTCTAACGAAGACGGGGAGATCATAGTTCGATCCCGGTCGATTGCAGTGAGGGTATTTTTACAAAAGGGTTTTCCTTTTACCTCTACGCAAATTCGAGTGTACTTCCTTTAAACAAAACCTTACTATTCCTTAACACATTAGTGGAATTAGTAAATAGGCGTATTGTTTAGTAAGATGTTGTGCTAAAAATTGTATATCAAAGCAAGAGAGACAAATTAATTATATTAAAAAGTTTTCTAATTAAATTCAACCAATTAATATAATACCCTTTGTTCTTGTCAAATAAATTAATTACATTGTTTTACAATTCATCAATACCATAATTTTTTAATTTAGTTTGCTGGAAAATATTCAAATGTATTCCCATTAACTCAAATCTAACAACGTTTAAATAAATAAAATTTAACTTTAATTAAAATTACCCGGAAATATTGGTATTATCACCCATTTTATTTGTATTTTGGTGAGTTACATCTCATGCCTGCAACAAATACGTTGTGAAAAAAGGCCGAAGTGTGGGTTAGTTAAAGCAATGTGCCGCATGAACGATTGTTTTGAATAATTTAACCTACAGCGTTGCTATAGACACTTCGTGATATTGGAAAATTAATTAACTTGATCGGCTATCAAGCGAATATTTGCCTTTGAAATTATAATGGGGAAAACACGTTTTGAAAGATATATTTTTTAACGTTTCCTTTTTTCATTTCACATTCAGTAAATTGTAAGAATGCACTATAAATAATCCTTTACTTTAAAGGGCAGTGGTATATAAACAGTGTTATAAAATATAGTTTAATCCCTAAAGCTAGAAGTGCTCCAAAAATAATACAGTACTTTTGAAATTTCTCTAGTAGGCAAAAGCATAAACTTAAAAAAATTTGAGTCTGCATAGTTGCAGAGGTTAAAAAATATTCAAATGGAATTATTTCTAAGAAATTAAAATAAAAAAAATACAAAGAGGGCAAAACTTTTATGACATTTTAACGTATCGTCATGGTTACATGAGACTGAGGTAATAAAAGTGGATTAAAGGGTCAAATAAAATAAAAGATTGGGGCACTTCAAAAAATGCAAAAAAAAATCAACTTTGTAAGGTCAATTTAAGCCTAAACTAATTACTAATACAATCACGAGAACGTGAAAAGTAAGTTTAGTAGACTAGATTTTTTTATCGATGTAACATTTATTTGTCCACACAAATCCATTAATTAGCTAATTTAATTTATGAAGGTATCTGTATTGTCTGGTCTATTAGCTCTGACGTGCTATATTGTATAAATGTACCTATATATTCTTCACACAGAGATGTGACATTAAAATTTATCAGAGGGGCATATACCGAGTTAATCACTCGCTCACGAGTTCAAATACAGGGTTGTTTAACTCTATAGTCATTAGTTATTTACATCTAATATTTACAAACAAAAATAACTGAAACTAGATTATGTAGTCCAGTATTTCTAAAATTAGAAATACCCATGATGGTACGAATATACAAAACACTGGAACATCCTATTTCGTGGAATTCTCTAAGTTTAGTTACTAATTTGTTTTTACATTCAAAAAATTCAATTTAAAAACGTCTTAAACAAATAATTAAACTAAACATTCTAATACTTGCATGTTTCCATTTTTTTATTAAAAAACTTTTTTGTAAATCTATGAATATTACTGAGTAATAAAAAGTGTTTTATTACTTATTAATTTAACAACTTAGCTAAGGTAGCTCAAATTTTAAAAATACTTTAGATTAATTTTGTAAATTTTTATAAAAGTTTTAAATATACAGTAAAATCTTGTCAAATTAAAATTAACCGAGAAGCTTTTTATCATCATCGAGCTATCTTTTCTGAATTTAATTCGCAAGATCTCTTCAGCAAAATAATACGTAATCGAAAATATCAAATGGTTTATTAAAAGTGTAGAGTTAAAATCACCTGTTAGGACAAGGTTAAAAAAACATGTTTTGTAAAACTATTGTGGTTAACTTTCAAAGTGTTGTTAGACTTCTATCCTATCTGCCAAAACTCACCTCCTTGTTCTTAACTTGATCATGTCACCTTCGTGAAGCCCCTTTCAAGGCTGTCCTTAGAGAATTTCCCAAGACTTTGGTAAGGATTTACTGTCGAGTTAACCTTCTGTTTATCAGACCCCTTCTAACTTCTGAGGTTGCTCAATAACTCCAGTTCCTGCGTGACTAAGCACATGAAATGCGCATTCTACCCATGTACAGTAGCCCCATGGCTTCTTTGGTGCTGACTGACATCTGACAGCTGACGGCTTTGAAATGTTACCAGACCAAATTATGTATCCCTACGCCGAACCATATGATTTGTAAAAACATCTATTTAGCAGCTGTCACTTCTGACAGTCAAAATATAGGTATGTACCTAAATGTTTACTGTCAGAAGTCAGCTGTGAGCTGTCAGTCAGCACCAAAGAAGCCATGGGGCTACTGTACAAACACTAAACCAATAACTGACTTTTAAAAAAGGTACAGTCGTTAGCCACGAATGGATTGATTCCTAATAAATTTGGGATGATTTATTATTTTGAGGGATAGGTTTTGGTAAATAAAAATTAGTAAACATTAATTAAATGTATAGTTTTTCGAGCCCAAAAATAAAAGGTGCGGTTAAGAAACTTGTCTCATTTAAAGGACTTAATTTTTTTTAATTGACACAAAAGTACGATATTTGTATGTATACCTTAGGAAGGATATAGCCATCAGGGTTAGGTGAGAGTGGATAGCATCTCTGACTAATTTGATAAGATAAGAGTTTTATTCTCGCCAGATTCCTTACGAATCCTTCCCCTCTCCTCCCACAAATAATTAGTTAAGTGCTGATACAATTTCTCTCTCTGATCACCTAGTTTGGGTAGTTTTCTTTGTTACATTGTACCATCCGTCCGGGATATCCACATATCTACACTAATTAGATAAGGATGAAGAAGATTGAATCTAGAGCAGATTACCTACATTTATTTTGGAGGGAGATCCCATTAGATTAAGGCATCACACTCATTACGCCTAACTGGATTCGAACCCCAAACTCTCTGCCATCTGCAAACCAGACCATACGATATTAACGCCATAACCCGTGTATCCACCAATGCATATATTTAGCCAATGCTGTCGTAGGGATGTAGGCCCATAGTGATACAAATATAGACACAAAATACAGTCAACTCTCGACTCTACGACCCCGGGAATAGCGTCCCTCTCGAAGTAACGACCCTTTTTTGGGGAACCGTGAAAAATGTGGGGGAAAAGGTTGAAAAGTTTAAGGAAATCAGCTGTAAAATATGTTAGTTGCATTTATTTAGGTCACTGTGTTGCAATTATCTTTGTGAGCGCTGTATTACTATTAGCTGAGGTGGGTCAGGTATAAAAATAGACACCACCTCATCAATGCCAGCCAATAGCACTTTACTTTGTCCACCCCCTCCCACAAGCAAGACAATGTTTCCCCGCGCGCGACTGCCGCTACATCACGCGCCAGGCTTGCTTTTGCCATTTTGTGGTCCCAGTTCTATAATTTGAAAGACTTTTTCGAGAAAACTGGCTCTAAGAAGAAGCAGTCCTCCATAATGGACTTCTTTAAGAAATAGGTAGGTTATATTTTATTTACTTTTTCACGTGTTGTCTAAAAAATGCAATTTTTTCGTATGAAGGTCAGGGGTGGAACAAAATATGTTAATATTTCAATAACGACCCCTTCGAAATAACGACCCTTTTCCAGGGAACCGTGAAAGATTGTAGAATCGAGAGTTGACTGTATAATATATACAATGAATGAAGATAAATAGGAGGAATAACAAAATAAAATTAAAAATATAAATAAAAGCTAAGCAAATCAAAAATGAGAAAGGGCTAGATAATATAGGTGGTCCAACAACATAGTTCAATCAGTAGCGTGTTTTCCTATTGAGCTAAGGGTCCCAGGTTCGATTCTTAGCTTGGACGAAAAATTGACCATTGATGAAATGTAGGGTTTTCCCCTTCACACTAATTAGTTAATGGCTGGGGGAGGGTGGAGAGGGGGACTGGGTGTTGTGTCTCTTCTAGAGTAATAAGTGTGTACTGATATAATCATTCTGTTCAGAAAGTTCAAATCAAATACCTCAAATAAATAAAATATAACAATTGCTCAACCTATTCAGGGGAAAGCGGTAAAGGGTAATATTGATGCCCGGAAACGCACTATTAGTAAACTACATATCCTTCGTACTTCCTACTAAAAACATTCGACCCCACTGGGATGTCTCTCAAGGTTTCAACGGTCTCACCCCTCCGTCCGAAGCTCACGCAGGTACCTCAACACATTACGCATGACGCGCGTCTCTTGTCTGCTGAAAGGTGCGTTAGCTCGCTATTGGTGGAGCAGGCTAGTGACGTACGTACGCGTCGATCGATCCCGACCCATCAGAGCTGGCGCGTGTCGAACAATGTTAAGAACAGCCTGTGTTGTACTGTGTATGTAACTGATTATTACCGTTTTATTACTGTAGGATTGTTTTGTATACATTAAACATGTATGCGTAAATGTTACATAAAACATGCTGTACGTTATCAAAGTTGCTCGACTATTAACTAATAGTTCTGTGAACTGTCTACTACGCTTCATTAATGTTATTATCATTACTACAGTCTTACTAGTAGTTCTGTGAACAGTAGACCTCACTTCCTCCATGTTATTATTGTTACTACAGTCTTACTAGTAGTTCCGTAAACCTTAATCCCTTCGTGTTGTTATAGTTACTACAGGATTGACATTTTTCTTTGGATTTCAAGTTGAAATATCTTCCATTTCTCCCTGGATTTTAAGTTGCTATTTTTTTTTTCAGTGATCAAGTTAGACATAAAATAAATTAATACTATATTCAATAGTACATTGTATTAGTAAATAATAACCATTGTTTACGTGGCTTAAGACGCCAGTCTCTCAATATAAGACAAAATAAAAAAATAGATGGTATGGAGAACCGCACAGACTTTCTCTCACTTTTATCTTAAAATATACATTTACTAAAAACTTCTAAGCGTTGTGAAACGAAATAATAACTGTATACACTGTTGTGGAAACATTACACCAACGATCATAGATGAAATAATATACACTGTTACTTACTCTATGCCATTAAGAACTATAAACACTGTTACAGAATAAATTGAGAAAAGCGAAACATCTTTGTCTATCAAAGAGCATAAGACTCAAATTCATATTCAAAGACCTGAATTAAAAAGAATAGCCCATATATTTGCTTATAGCTAAGAAATTATTGGTTTTATAAAAATATATTTCAAATACAAGAATTTTATATTTTTTTGTAATGCAATTTTACAATGATAAGTTTTTTTCTTATCTCAAATATTTGTGGAGAAATTATTAAAAATCGGAGAATTTCACGTATGTAAAGAACCCTCAATAATTTTTTTATGAGAAAATGAGAATTTTTATCGGGTTTATAATAATAAATACTGTCTATAGGCCTATACAACATTTAATTAAAATCGTTATAGTTAATTTCGAGAAAATAGTTTTTTTTTCTTCTATTTTTACCCTTCAGTAACCCACCCTTAAATTTATGATTGACATTTAATTCCATAAATTCCTCGGGGGGACTTAATGAGCACCCCAGATATCAAGTTAGAGCCCAATTTGTAAAAATGTCTTGGCTCTAGCCCGAGGTACAGACGGATGGCATTGCGAGGACCACTTTTTTGGTTTGGGGATGGGTGGGGGGGGGGGGTCATGAAACGTCAACCATTTATCAAAATTTTGAGTTAATTTTTTTTTACGATCACAATACTCTCTCTCCGACGTGTCGAGAGAAAGTAACAAAATATGTGCATATTTCATTCAGCTTAGGTTCAAAGAATGTTTTCCTCAAAATTTTGTTAGTCAAACATTCGGCAGCACTAGTGGAACAAACAGGTATACAAACGGATGCACAGACAAATAAAATCACATAGTGTCGATTTCAAACAATATCTTAACACAGTTAGATCAATGAAAGTTTGTACCTCTATTATAAAATGTGACTACAGTGTTAAAAAATAAATCATTTTATGGAGGTTGGAGGGGTGAAATATAAATATATTTGTACAAAAAATGTACTTAAAACTTTATTTAATTTGAGCTACTACCAATTAGTTAAATGTTGTCGCTGAAACATCCAGGCTATTAATTTTCAGCCATTGTATATTGGTTCACATTTAAATAAAATACAGAGACGTGTAAGTTTTTAAGTTCATTAGGTATATATTGTATGGGCGTAGGCCTATATTGTTGCCAGGTTGAACATTGTTTGTGAAAGTTCTCATCACTAACTAAACACTCATTAGTCAAGTATCAATGGAAGTGCGTTCCCATGTGAAACAGAGCCTCTGTATAATGGGGGTCAAATGCGGGTTGGGGTGATACTTGAGTTGCTGAGTATATCACAGGTTCTATTTTTACTTTCTATAGACACCTCTGAGAGAAAGTATTGTGATTGTCAAAAAATTTAATTCTATATTTTGATAAATGTCGAAGTTTCATTGCACCCTTAAACAAAAGAAGTTGTTTTTGTGTTGCCATCTGTCTGTACTTTGGGCTAGATCTGGAACTATTTTACGTACTATATTGGGATGGAACTTAGTTTCTAAAGTGTTCATAAGATTTCCCTGAGGGATTTTTGGAATTAAATGTCGAGCTCTAGTTTTAAGGGTAGTTCACTAAAGGGCAAAAAGAGAAAAAAAGATTTTTTCGAAATGCTCTATAACGATTTTGATCAAAAGTTATATTTAGACAATATTATCATAAACACGATCGCAATTCTCATTTTCTCATAAAAATAAATTTGAGGATACATTACATAAGGGAAATTTTACAATTTTCATAATTTCTCCGAAACTATTTGAGATGCGAAATATCTTCTCATTGTAAAGTTGTAGTACTATTAAAAATAAAAATTTTAACATACTTCTTAATTATGTCTTGGAAAATTAATTTGATTCGTTTGCTCGTTGGTGGACAAAGATGTTTCTCTTTTCTATAATTTTCTGTAATAGTGTTCCTAGTTCCTAATGCCATAGAGAAAGTAAGTAACAGTGCCTATTATTTCATTTATGATCTTTGGTGTAGTGTTTGTACAGCAATGTATAGACATATTACTTCGTTTCACAAATCTTGTGAATTTTTAGTAAATATATATTTTAAAATAAAAATTAAAAGCCTGTCTAGTGTAGCGTAACATTTTTTTTTAATTATTACATTTTATTACTTGTTCAGGTTATATGCATTATGTACTCATTAAGCTTGTGAGCTAGGGGTGAGGAAAGTTGAATTTAGAATAAGTGTACCCGAATTAGCATGGAGGGAGAGTAGAGTGTCATTTCTAAATCTCAGTACACACGAACGGGATTCGAACCACTATCTCGTTGTCATCCTCAGTATAGTGTATTGTGAGAGTGATGCCTTAAAGCATGTGGCCACTGAAGAAGGTAAGTCATATTTAAACAAGTTCTGCTTACACAGGTAACCCTCCACGACACGGTAGGTATACAACATTTTAATCCCTTTTCTTAGAACTGTCTTTAAGTTCAAAGCTATATACATATTTATAAGAGATACACGACTTATTTTTATTAATGAGAAACTCTGCCAAACCATAAGTTAACTATCAGTTTATTTACAAGGTCTTTGTTTCCACCAGCTCACCACTAGGTCACATGCTTTCTACTGGTTTATTTGCATGATATTTGGTAATCAAATTAAAATGTAATAACCCAACCGGTAACTTTGAAGTTTGAAGTTTGTTTATGCTCTAAAGCAAACCTGTCGATCTTGCGTAGTGATCCAGGATCATGTGCTGCCCGCGGATCTTTTTTATGACCCACCGTAGAAATAAAGCGCCAGAGAAGTGTTTATTTACCGTAAGTATTTAACGTGCACTTTGAACCGACTGATTATATCAGTACGCGAGAATTTCTATGAGCGAGAGTGAAAGGTTATACCAATTTGGACGGTAAAGGTATTTTCACATATTTTCCAGGGTTCTTTTACATGTCACAATTGGCATGAGACTGACGGCTTTACTTCCCCTCCCAAGGAAGTTGTGCTGTGTATTTTTATCGCCCAAGAAAAATTCGTTGACCTTGGCTAGGTTTGAACTCACGTACATTGGGTCCTGAGGAGAACCCTTTTCTATATTATCCTATCAAAATTTTATTTTCGTAATAACAATTTTTACTCAATGGAGTTATTTTTACGCAAGTTTCTGACAAGATCACACTTTTTTTGCATAACCCTTAGTATATTCGATTCGACTCTTTATGATCAAACAAGTTTGACACTCCCTGCTCTAATGTATATTGAAAAAACTTTAGACCAAATCTAATCGTACACTTAAAAATCTATAATTTAATATTATGTTAGCGTATAACACGCATGGGTAGTAAGACGCGGTGCTAAAAAAAAAGTTATTTAATTCATAAATTTGGCCACACCTTGGTTTAGAGAGGAATAGGTGTGTGTTTCTACATTTTAAAAAGAATAGCTCTATTTTTAACACTGGCACGTAGTCATAGGGCCGGTCTTATGACTACCGGATACATATTGCTAACGCGAGATTAAAGTTAGCGACCAGATAAAGCTTATCAGCCACTTTAGTGTTTTGCGCGTATTATGAACTAAATTTATCTGCCGGATAGCTATCAGTAGGATAGATATATTTTCATTCAGAAAACGCAAGGTTGGTACTGATTTTCTGGTGCGCGCATGCGTATAAGCCCTGCATAAGCTACAACTTGGCGAGTGGTGACAACGCTCAACATTTGTTAAATAATGCCGGCTAAACGAGTGCAAGGAAACAGATGGCATCATGTGGGCACAGAGGCTAAGTTTTCTTGCAAATACTAATCTTGGTGTCTGCCAAAGTGTGGTCAATAGTTGGGTACAACGTTTACAAAATTGTATAAATTGTACTTACATTTTTATATGTTCTTCTTATATAAATATAACTCTACAAATAGCTAGTGAGTTTATATAAAAGGGTTGAATAATAAATGTTCTAACTTTATATAATTAGAAACAGATTCTGATAGGTGAAACCTCATGAAAAACAACGTGTCACTATGGTAACGCCAAATTTAACTTTCATATCAAATTTACCAGGTAATTAAACCTCCATATAAAAATGTGGTAGATAAATACATTTTATCTGGCAGATAAATGCTATTTGGCAGTCATAAGAAGCACTTTTAACTTATCGACCAGATAAAAATATTTATCGGCCTTATTAATATTTATCCACAAGTAATAAGACCGGCCCTTAGTAGTGTACCAACTCATATCACCTCCAGGAGTTGTACCGAGAATTCAACCTGACTACTTGTATCAAAATAACGGCTGACGTCCAAAGTGTTTCTATTTTCGCCACGACCACATGAACTATATCAGAAAGTTAATGAAAATATGTACATTATTTGAGTCATGTGCAGAGACGAACAAAGGTGTTTTTGGAGGAAACGGTGTGTAGTCTCCATATTGTGGATCGGGACGAGGTCTCTCAAAAGGATATGGCATGCATTTTATTAAACGTATTCTTGATGCAAGTTAAAGATTTAAACAATATTTCCTCGGTCCCGGCACCAATTTATCTGATTACCAAACCCTTCCTTCACCTCTGACAAGACATCTTGTGAATGTGAGGAATGCCAGGTCTCCACCGTGGTTCGGATTCCACGTTAAACTGTAGGTCCTTCATTTCATCTCACAATCACCCTACCATTACACATTAGCGTAAGTGCGTATAACCCGAACGGGTAGTAAGACGCGGTGCTAATAATAATAATAATAATAATAATAATAATAAACAATATTGGGTCTGAAGCTATAATCTACTAGTCTACACATTGAGTAGGAATACCAAAATGTATATTATTATTTATTAGTAATACTTTAGTAATATAGAAGTGGTTAAACTCTCATACACACCTCCAACCTTAGTATTGCCCTGCTCACGTAATGTAAGCATAGCTGTGGGTCTGCCATGTTTTCTAGTTTTTCATGGGTAGGCCATGTTTTATCGTATTCTGTGGGTCTGCCATGTTTTCTAGTTTTTCATGGGTAGGCCATGTTTTATCGTATTCTGTGGGTCTGTCATGTTTTCTAGTTTTTCATGGGTAGGCCATGTTTTCTAGCATTCTGTGGGTCTGCCATCTTTTCTAGTTTTTCATGGGTAGGCCATGTTTTCTAGCATTCTGTAGATCTGCCTTGTTTTCTAATACTGTGGGTCCGCCATCTTTTCTAATAATTGGGCAGGCGCCTCCTTACCACCCTCGCCATCATTTCATATCAATTCCAGCCTCTACGCTCCTTTGTTCGCGTTTCCCATCAATGCGGTATATCAAGATTATTTGGAACCTCTAATATTGAAAGGGGGGCTTAAGCCGATTGTGACAGGCCAAGGTCAGGCCACGATGGCAACTTGCGGGGCATAGCCCAGGCCTCCGCGGCCACGTGGAAACAGCTTCAGCCCTTGATGCAGCCCCGGTTGACCTACTTTCCACCGGGGGCACACACGTGGACCACATGTTCCCTGGCGAGGGTTAGGAAAGGTAGTGGTAGATGGAAGGAAATGAATGAAGGAGAAAGATAGTGAATGAGAAGGGCGGATGGTGAATGAGGAGGGCAACACTAGGGCACAAGTCTTGACCTATGAATGGGTAAATAGTTGAATGGGATACTCTTTATGTTGTGAATAAGGACTAAAATGGTTTGATTGAATAATAAACTAGATCAATTGAGAGAAGTATAAGAAAAATATATAAATAATCAGATTATGAAGAATAAACTGAATTAATAGTTAGATAAAGGAAATGTGTAATCCCAATTATGATGTTGGTGTTCATTGAGCTTAAATATTTTTGTGAAATAACTACTATATTCATAGTCAGACACCTTATCTAAGTTTGTAGCGTTTACAGGAAGGTCATGGTTTGAATCCAGGTCAAAGGCACTGAGGATGGGTTCACAAATATGAGTTTTATTGTAATTTTTCCATCCTCTTTATTCCTACCTTTTGGATTAAGTCATTAACAGCTGTTTTTAGTACGCATGGCCAGAATTAGAACCTTGACCTTCCCGACGTCGGAAAATTAAACTAGACGAGCCTGTCATTCCACGGGCCTAGCGACGCAAGTTCCAGATAATTGTGAGCCTCATGATTTTTTTTTTTAGCTTAATTACAATTTTTTTTAGGAAGAGCCTTTAACAGTTACAAACACGTTATTATGTGGTCAAATTTTTTTTAAATTTTACTATGTAGATTGTAAGTGGTATTTTATAGCTTTTGATGAATTACAGAGTGTTCCCGTATCAAACAACCAAACTTTTTAAAGTGGTAAGGGATCGAAAAACTTACTTAAAATGTCCTTTGTAGATTAGTTTGTTTTCGTTTCTTTTTCAAGCAAACAGCAAAATACTAAATAAAACTAGTTTGTCTGAATAAAAAGTGAAATAATACCAATAATATTATGTTTATCAAAAAACACTTAATTATAAAATAAATGTAACTTTAAATTATCATCGAGATGATCCCCTTGCGCATAAACCGAAAGGGTAGTAAGACTCAGTGCTAAAAAAAAAGTAATCCCTCATTTTCTCAATACATATTTTGCTTAGATCAGGAATAATCCTGTATGAATAATCATTCAATGAGATAGGTCAAAGGGATACAAAAAAATCACGTTATTATTTGTCTAAAAGCATGAAATACATTTTAATGTATTGAGTTAAAAAATTGCTTCGATAAGCATGCATCATTAAATTTCCTCTTGGTTGACTTTTTAACAATAACTATTTGTTGGTTACCTTCTAATCTCAAGCATGCGAAGAAACTTCAGACGCGATATGTCGGTCAGCCACTCGTTCTTTAATTGATAAGAGATTATTTGGGGTATTTTTGCTCTTAAATTAAACAAAAACGAGATAGCTAATCTCCAAGGGATATTAAGCTAATTTTTCGATCCCCAACTATTACCAAAGTCTGCATGTTTATTCTGGGAAACAATCTTTATATTTAAAGTGACAGCTTAATATCACCTTACTGGACATAGTACACGTTAAAATAGATCTATTATATTTCCTAGTTGGCATATAAGGCTATTTCTATGAAAATCGGATTGTAGGTGCTGAAATGGGAGCACCTTTCTGGTTTCCCTCCCACCTTGATCAGAAATGCTATCTTCCAGACGGAAAGTAGCGGCTCTTGTAACGCAAAGAATAAATAAAAAGCTTTTAGCGGGGACCTGCTTGGTCGGAAGAAACCATCAGAGGAGCGCCTTGTCTGTTGACACAAGCGAACCGGACGCTACTAAGAGTAGGCCAAGCCAGGATGCAAATAGTTATTTTTTTCAAGCAACGCTTAATTGGTTGCATAAAAACTCTGCTACGCTAAGAGTGGTTGAGGAAGGTGGCTGGTTTGAAGTTTGGTCCCATGTTTGTGTACCTAACTCGACTCGGATTGTTCAAGCGTTGCACTAAGGATGGATGTAAATGGTTTCTGAAGATGAATGAAAGACAGCACCACAATGGCACAACACGAACAAACCTATACAAACCTAACATAATATACGGCACAACACGAGCAAACCTTTACAAACCTAACATAATATACGGCACAACACGATAAATACTTTACAGACCTGACATAATATATGGCACAACACGAGCAAACCTTTACAAACCTAACATAATATACGGCACAATGCGAGCAAACCTTTACAAACCTGACATAATATACGGTAAAACACGAGCAAACCTTTACAAACCTAACATAATATACGGCACAACACGAGCAAACCTTTACAAACCTGACATAAATACGGCACAACACGAGCAAACCTTTACAAACCTAACATAATATACGGCACAACACGAGCAAACCTTTACAAACCTAACATAATATACGGCACAACACGAGCAAACCTTTACAAACCTGACATAATATACGGAACAACACGAGCAAACCTTTACAAACCTAACATAATATACGGCACAACACGAGCAAACCTTTACAAACCTAACATAATATACGGCACAACACGAGCAAACCTTTACAAACCTAACATAATATACGGCACAACACGAGCAAACCTTTACAAACCTGACATAATATACGGAACAACACGAGCAAACCTTTACAAACCTGACATAATATACGGAACAACACGAGCAAACCTTTACAAACCTGACATAATATACGGCACAACACGAGCAAACCTGACATAATATACGGAACAACACGAGCAAACCTTTACAAACCTAACATAATATACGGCACAACACAATAAACCCTTTACAAACCTAACATAATATACGGCACAACACGATCATAAGTCTGAACAAAATCAAAAATAAAGTTTTTAGTTGGCTCGTAGGGATAATTTGACCGGTCTATGAAGCCGAAGTAGTACTGCTAAAGTATAGGTGCGGCCCAATTCATATTTGCCCGTTTAATTTCAAGATAAGGGTGTATGTAACATGAGTAAAGTGCAGTGTTTTAGCAATTTTTATAAAATATCTTTTTTTTTTCCAAGATTTATAGAATATTACTCCAGTCGAAACATAGAGTTTAGATTACTTCTCGTGGTGGTATTAGCAGTTGTTGAATAAGATCATTCATGGTGGAACAGAAAGTGTTTAAACATTAAATAAAACCATATCTTTACTATTTCAACTAATAAAGGCTTCGAATTAAGCTTAATATAACAAAAAAAAAAAAAAATTGATAATTTTCTACATACTCTTTAATTATTCATTAAAAGAAAAGTCCTTAAGATGGCCACCATTATAAGACGCAATACCTTGTTGTCTGCACTTCTAGGATATTGACATGACTTTGCGTAATGTATCTTGTTGAATTGCTTCATCTTTCACAATGATTCTTTCTTTTAAGTTTCTGTTATTGTTCTAGGGAAAGTCACGTAGACATTACAATAGAGGTCTTTAGTAAAAATGTTCTTGGATACCTCGTTTCACGAATTGTGGACATTGCCTAACCACCATGTTCCCTAGAATTAACAGCTCTGGATTTTTTTTTTTTTTTTTTTGTGGTGGATGTTGAAACAATTCAACAAGAAACATTACGCAAAGTCATGTCAAGATTCTAGAAGCGCATACAACAAGGTATTGCATATAATGGTGGACATATTAAGAAAATGTTTTTTTTTAAATTAATGATTTTAAGTGAGAGAAAAAGTTATCTTCAAATTCTAGTACAAATTTACAGATAGTCAAGAAGTGTTCAGGTCACTATGCGAGAAAATTAGAGTATGTTTCTTCTGGAGAATTATTATTTTTTTACCAAAAACTTGTTTTAATATAAAAACTATAAAAAAAATACTGCCCTCAAATAATATTTCCTACCCTTCCACTTTAATGGGTCTGTGTTCATAGTAGCCCATAGTTCTTACTTGGATGGGGTGGATATCAAATCCCGATTGGGTGTAAGGAAGGAGACTATATCTTTTCCTTCAAATTCATACTACCAATCCGGGAAATTTTCATTTGGTCAGAATATTGGAGCAGGGATGAGTACTAATTTATGATGGTAAGGACATTGGGAAACCTTTGGAGGAAAAAATATCCTAGTGAGATACACCCAGCTGGAATACAAGCCTTCACATCAGTGTCAACGCTATTTCACATTAAGGTTCGTTTACAGTCAGTCACACTCGTACACGTAATATTGCCTGGCTACAATAGCGCACGCAATCGCAGTCGCATGTCGAGATCGCTTGTCGGAAGGAGATGAAGGTAGGTCATCTCTTGCGTTTATGTAGTTGCGTTGGGACGCATTCAGCCAATCAGAAACAAATATATAGCCACTATTGTGGTCAAACAAATCACTTAGTTATTTGATAAAGAATAAAAGTGGGTGAAACTATATAGTTAAGAGGTAGGTATTGCCTTTTTTAATTCTTTAATAGGAATAATAATTAAATAAGATTTCTTTAATATTAAATTTAATTTATTTAATTTGTATTTACTAGCTTTAATATGACTATGATGATAGATTGGTTGAAATTACGTCCCCTGTCACTTCATTGTAGACAGTCCATGTATATGTAGAAAACAAAACACAAGTCTTCCGAGTGCGCTTTATGTGTAAATTTCCGACTAATTAGAGATGAGCCTTTAAATGAAATTAACTTTTGGTTTGCACGTTCACCGACACGGGTGAGTAGATTATAGTATAGTGTTAAAATAAAACTTTTACCACCACTTTTACGGTCTATTAGTCAGAGTTCATTGCTCTATATCCAGAGGTCCCGGGTTAGATCCTCAACGCTTACAGATTTTCTGTGAAGCTATGGCTCTGGAACGGGGTTGACTCATCCTCGTGAGGACTTGTGTTGAAAAAAAAAAGTAGCGGCTCAGGTCTATAAAACTGAGATCAACAGCAGGAGGCTTCATTGTGCTGACCACATGACACCTTCTATCCACAGGCGTTGGCACTATATTCGTCAACGGATGGCGGCCGCTCGGTCAGTATGGCTCGATTGTGGAATTACACCATGTAATTTTGTTTTACAAACGTAGATTCCGAACGTCGGAACACTTAACAATAGTGTGTTATTTAATTTAACCCACATCGGTGACAACATGGTCTAACGCGTCACTCTCGGGTAGGACTGGCTTGTCAGTGACAGGGAGATCGTGGGCTCGAATCCTAGTCGGGTGTACTAGTGTTTTTCCCCCCTAATGATTTTACACTTTTCCTCCTCTCTAATGTGGTTATATTTCCTCTCGCATTCTACCTTACCCATCCCTATTTCATTAGCGTGATTAATGTATGTGTATAACCCAAACGAGTATAATGACGTGGTGAAAAAAACCATATTTCAGTTGGAAAGTGAATTACTCCCCCGTTAAAAATAAAGTACTCCTTATGAGTGTTGTACCCTTTTTTTTCTTATGATTAATATCCTCTGTTCATTGGATCATTTCTATTTTACGTTCTGCTATCGACTTTAACGTCCAGCTCACGTCAACTCTCACCAACACAACAGATGCCCCTCCTCCCCACCCACCCCGTTTCAATATGTCCGAGGCTGGATTCAAAACGGTCCAAAAACAAACAAGTCTTTTGTTAATGAAACACACCGACGTTATTTCACCAAAAGTGATTTCTGTCAGGTAACTCTTAAAACTTTTAAAATAGTGAACGTTGTGTTGTGCGTACGGTATAACGGTTTTGTTTGTGCTTTCCACGGTTGACATGCAAACTCCCCGTATTGTATGCAGTGTTTGACGAGTTTCGTTTATATTTGCTATCTCGTAGCTGTTTTAGACGTTGCGGAAAGGGAAATGAAACGCCGCCATTTATGGTGGCACAACTGTTGGTGTACAGTCTGGTCATAACTGCAAGGACCTCCTAAACCCGCGTTGGTGGTTTGAAGGTGATGGAATAGGTCAGGGTTTTTTTTTCCTTAAATGATTTCCCATTTTTTCTCTAAAAAAATCTGGTTCATTTCTTCTAAATTCTGTCTGATCTCTACCCATTTAGTGTAATTAAATGCGGATAGCCTGAACGGGTAGTAAGACATGGTGTATTTCTGTTTGTTAATACTGCGTATGTGGTCATTACTCTGTTTCATGGATGAGTAAGGTTGAGTTTATAAAAAGTGTACCCACATTTGCTTGGAGAAAGAATGGAAAACCATATAGGAAAAAATCACCCTCAGTACACTCAGCCGATATTTAACTCTGATGTCCCCGTCATTGGCAGTCGAGTCTTTTACGATACCTTAGACCATGCGTCCACTGAAGTGTTTATAACACATTTATTATCTGGATTTAAAACTAAACAGATTTTAAATTTTTTATTTTATGTTTCTTGCAGAGGTCTAGATTGACAATTCCACCAAAATTGACATTTTTATAACACACAAGACCTAAGACTACATTAAAGTATAATATTTAATATCAGACAAAGTTCTTCATGTGACTTTTTGACTATATCCATGTATTTAATATAGTCACCACTTGATTGATTTATTTATTTTTTTAAAAGGGAAGCATATATAAAAGCAATGAATCTGTTTCGAATACAGGTCATAAAATAGAATATAATTTTTAGAAGTTAGCAAAATCAGGCATCGAAAGATCGATTCGGAGCTCACTAAAACTACCCTCACAGACACTAGTAGATCAATCTATTCAATAACTAAAACAAAAGCTCACACCATAAAAGTATATCAATGGAATGTGGAAAGCGATTCAAAAGGAAACGCAAAGTAGCCGATAAATATCATTATAAAGGCACTAAAAGTCTAGTGGATTCATTATTAAAAATCATGACATATAAAATTATAGAACTTTAAAAAAGATAATATTTAAACGCACTCATAGCTTAACGAATAAATATCGGATCATTTGATCTTTTTTTAGCGCCACGTCTTATTACTACCCGTTCATGTTATACGCATATTACTAGTTACTCTAATAGGTTAATGTGATAATTAAGGTAAATCTATATGGAATATATCCACGTTTGCGTGGAGGGAGAATGGAAAACCATTTAGAAAAAACAACGGCCTTAGTACACCCAAGTGGGATACGAGCCCAAAATTTCTCATCAACGGCAATGTAGTCTATGGAGACACGATGCCTTAGATCATTTGACCACTGAAGAGGGTAAGCCTTCTTTAATTTGATGTTTAATAACGAATTACAACGTAGATATTACGTGTTTTAACATACAACTATTGTGTTGGTTAAGTTATTTAAATAGTAGCCATCATTAAAACGTAGCTGTATTATGTCTATTTTCATGTTTTTGTAAAATACTCCATTTTATTAACAGCCATATTGACCATAAAACCCTTCCCATAACCATATGATGTTGGGCGCCATGGTTTTGAAGTTATTATACAAAACACTCAGTACAGTACGAAAGTCTTCAATAAAGGCTTATTGCTTACTCTTTCATTATTCACGATGTATTATAACTCGTCTTAAGCACAGCCCCTGTATATTAATGAATGCTACAGGTGGTACAGTTATGTAAGTAGAATTGCCTTTTGACTATCTCACGGCGCTATTATTAAAATAACTATATTTGAAACCATATATTCACGGCCCGGGAAACATATCTGATTAGTCTGTTTATCTGCAAAACTTTTGTATTACCTACTATCTTATATCTATCGTATACATACCAAAAATAATAAGTTATAGTTTATTTCATGCTGTTTCAAAGCAAGACCATTTTACTGTTTTGCTAAATGCTTGAATCCTCCCTTTACTAGGGAGTTATATTTTTTGTTGCAGTGTGAAAGGAAATTATAACAGTATTATTATAAACAAACAAACAAACCTTATGCTTCAGACAACACCTAGCACTCTTCTCGCTGTGACTTGGTGACAAAAATGTATGTTAGTATTTTCTTGGTTCTCTGCCCTTACAGTGTGACCGGATTACAAGCGAGTCCCCAAGTGGATGAGAATATAATGTAGGCCAACAAAATAATCAAAGTAGTATTTTTATATCCGTCTGAAATAAAATGTTCTCAAAATGAAACTTAACCCACAAGACACGCATGTTTATTAGTAAATTAAAAGAATTCTTTAGTATGTTAGCCGTTATGGTTTGCATATAAGTGTACACAACGAATCATGTTATCGAACACATTTTTTAACATCTCATTTGATATATTTTCTAGTTTATTCTGAATACCAACCCCTTTAGCTATTGCAGTATATCAGGTTGATTCAAGCATAGTGTTATATAAAAAGTTATTAAAATAAATCATTAAGTGTCCCTGAATCTGAAAGGAAAGCAATGGGTGTCAACTTTATATGACTTTCATGATATTTAGTTGCGTGTTTTTTTTAAACACTGTACTTCTGAGTGGATCTTTTAATTTAAAATTATAACCACACAAAAATGCTTAATGTATATAATCAAATTACTAGCGTTGACCCATATAGTTTGGAATGCGAAATAAACGTTAGCTTATCGGTTCGGGTTTGCTGGTGTCAGAAAGGTCGGGGTTCAAATTCTGCCCACAACCCACAACTGTGGGTATATTTCTCTCTAAATTCGACAGGTAAGTCAGAAAGGCATAATAACAGACCATCTGTTCCCAAGTGTTTTGGAGCGCTTGGAGCTCAGGCATTTTACAACCTAACCAGGGACTTGTCCAGTATATCGCATTGTGGTTATCACATTTTTTTTTGTGTAAGTGGCTAATTTAAATTGCATTTAATATTACTTATGAATTTTTGTAAAAGCTATATATTATTTTATCAAACTACAAACGTGAACATAAATTTCTTTTTTGTTTAAGTGGCTTATTTGTTTTGTGTAAATACGATTTATTATGTCAACAAAATATAGTTTCTAGCATTAAATGATGTAAAAGAACATTTTCTTAATCATCCTTACCGTACGTTTTGCCAGAAAGGGTACATGTCACTCATATAGTTATGGAGGGGGGGGGGGGTCGTGGGTTAGAATCTCGCTTGGCTGAACTGGGATGGTTTTCTACTTTCCCTCACTCCACGTAAACTCTGGAACATTACTAACTTGCCCCTACGGTCCATGACGGATACCTACATCCACGCATGTCGACGGGCGATACCAAACAACCAATTTTAGTAGACTTTTGTGGTGGAGGATAGCGGCCACTAACTGAGGATTATAAATCACCGTAAGGCTTCCGAGGCCCTTGATTGTCCATAATTAGAGCTGTTTCAATGCTCTCTAGTCGTGACATCACTGGGAAAGCCCCATTACCACATAAAAGGGGGGAGGGTTGCGAAATAATTCAAGGTTGTGTTATATTTTTGTCTTCACTTGTCAATCCGTCAAACTGGCACCAGGTATGAGTCACAGGGAAAAAACCATTGAGACATCAATCAAGGTCGTCTTCTATTTCTGTCTCAACTTGTCTTGTCGAGCCACCAAACTGGCGCCAGTCATCAGGGAAAACCCATTAACACATAGAGGTTTTCAACATTGCGATGATGACACCAGGAAAAACCAAACGGCCTTAAGGGTTCATGACTCTTCAATAAGGTTGTGCCACCCTCTTTCAAAATTTATAGCTTTTGTCGTGACATCTGACGACCCCCACTGAGAATGGGTATGACGAAGTGAGGGGGAGGGGATGAGTGAAGGGAAAGGCAGTCTAACAGAGTGAGGCAGTAGTCAGTGTAACTTAGCGCGTTCATGGCGATGTAAGGAAGGTTAGTGTAGTGAGTGATAAGTGAAAGGGCCTTACGGCCATGATACGCTGTCAGCTGCTCGGTGGTCACACTCTTCGCTAAGCGGCTGGCCAGAGAAGATGCTCACTAGTGATGCTGAAGGAGGAGTGCCCAGTGCCGTGGACTGCACGCCAATAAATTAATAAAAATTAAAACTCCCCGTCCCAATCCTATGACAATAAACTGCCCTCACTAATAAAAAAAACTCAAATGGCCCGTCCGAATCTTAACCGGACATAAAAAACCAATGGGCACGAATAAAAAAGAAATGTGTATACATAAACAACCATTATGCACAAATAAAAAAGCAATGAGCACAAATTTTTTTTAAATGAGACAAGAATAAACAATTTTGGAACACTGGAAAGGGGTCCAGGAGGAGGGGGAGGGGTCATAAGAAGGGGAAACCAACAGCCAGAGAGCGAGGGGCGTGGTCACGTGACCAATTTCAACCTATCAGCGTGCTTTTTAAGGTGCCATACCAGCTACTTGTGGCCATTATGACTATCGTAGAATCTCGTAGAAGACGTTAAAATGAAATTACACGTGATCAGTATTGTTTTAAAATGTGTACTGAATATTTGGACAAAAACCCGGTAAATAAATATATTTTTTCTTTGATAAAAGTATTGTTATAATTATCTGATGTTTCCTTCGACACAATGCAATCTTCATTAAAAAAAAGTTTGAAAATAAATTAGTTAAATGTAGCGTGACATCTGGCCGCATCGCGTGCTAGTCACGTCAAAATAAATACACATTTTAGAATAAATTAGAACTAAATAAAAATATAAATTGACAGAATTAAAATTCTTACAAAACCTATCTTCCTCGTTTCTTTCTCTTATCCTCATGGATATTCCATATCATCTACTCAACTTGCGGTAATGACATAAGCTATAAGTTTGCGGAATTTCAAGTTTCTAGTTCATCTGGAAGTGGGTAAACAAGGTCAGTGAGTGAACGAGTCAGCTATGTGGCTTTATAGTCGTATAATTTGTGACAAAGAAAGTGATCCTACGATGGCATGGACAATGGCTTCTGTCAAATTGGTTCTAATACCGGTTGATATAGTCTTGGAATAAACTTGATATAGAAACAAGCAAGGTATAAGGGGTTCATATTTTATTTCTATCCGAGTCTCGGGAGATGAAAATCACATTTTCCTTATAATAGAATAATCAAAATAATATACCTCTAAATTTTCGTTATATTTACTCAAATGGTAAAGAGGATGAAGGTATAATTTATAATAAGTATACCTGCATATTTGGTAAGAGAAGGTGGGAAATCATTTATGGAAGCTCAGTTCACTACACCTGGGCTAGACTAAAACCCTGACCTCTAGGTAACCCGTAAACCTGACAAGACGAGACTGATTACTTTGCCTACGTATCCCTCGTGATTCTTAAAAAGAAGGAACTATTTAGTTACATTTTTGTTATTTGTCACTGTGTCTTACTACCTGTTCGGATTATACGTTTATGTAAGCCTAATCATTATGATAGTGTAAGCGATTAGGAAGTCCGTATTAAGATGAAGTGTACCATCATTTGCTTGGTGGGAGACTGGAAAACCATTTAGAAATAAACCACCCACACTACGCTTGAGCGTTATTTGAACCCCAATCTCCCCGTCAACGGTAATCCAGTGTTTTGCTAGAGTGACGCATTAGACTACGTGGCCATCGAAATGGGTAATGGGACTGTCCCAATCTTATTTCAACGCTAATGCGTTAAAGCTCGCAATTATAGAGTCAAAAACTCACGGTTATAAAAAATATCAAATTTTATGATTACATAAAATGGATAAGGAAACGTTAAATTTTGTCTAAAATATTTCACTTTGTAAAATTATTACGTGGTAAAGATTATTGTAGATTGAAAACGGGGATTTAAGTCATGTGTCTTATGATTCAACCATATTAAATCTAAGCGACCCGCTTTGGTGCTAAATGCAACCTTCCTCATCCCTAGCTCATTATCGTAATTAGTATATATGCTCATGAACTGAACAGGTAGCAAGACGTGGAACTACAAAAAATCTCAGAGGGAAAAAATACTCCGGCCATTGTAGAGCGTCATATTTTTTCTCTCTTTCTCTCGACTGACGTCTTGTCCGTTTTAATCCAAATGGGATGCTCTGTTCCGCACTAGTGACCCTTGTGTTGGTTGAGTCGAGTACTTCGCCCCCTTTTTTAAGAGGGTGCATCGAAGCATCCCTCTGTGGTCTACGGAGAACATAAGAGTCACATGAGCCAGCAGTTGAGGTGATACTCTCAACCTCTTGTGACCTTGACGATGACACTGGCTGAGAGTTTCTAGACGATTCTTTTGTTCGCGGATATTAGGGAAGCGCCGACCATGGGAGAGCTTCGTGAGTTACAGTCGACTACTTTTAGATCTAGAAGAGTAAATTTGTCTCGCTTATTCCAACTTGTGCCATTCTAAATGTGGTTATGCCTAAAAGCTGTTGTGTCGTCGAATTCACGAGGGGTAGTTTGTATCACAAAATGCTTCTAAGGACATCTCCAACACAGTCTGATTTTCATAGGAGGCCCGTTATTTGAAAACAAAATACTCAAGTTACCACAGTGGTGGGAAGAAAGATTTCAATTTTACACACATTATTAGTCCGTTTAGTTAGTAATGTAATCAGCATCGGTGGTCGCGTGGTCTAGCGCGCCACTCTCGCAGTAGACTAGACTGCCGATGACTGGGGGAGATTGAGGTTAGAATATCAGTCGGGTATGCTGAGGGTGGATTTACAACATAGTTTTCCACTCTACCTCCACGCAAATGTGGATACATTTCCTATAAATTTAACCTTTTCCTTAAAAAAAAATAGTATGTATAACCCGAACTGATAGTAATACGTGGTGCTAAAAAAAAGTATACATATAAATTTATATAGATTATCTTTAAATTATATGTATATATAAATAATGTAAAGATAATGTAAGACGTGAACGCCAAATTTGAGTGACTTTAAATCAATGTTGATGATTAAAAGTGGGCTTCCTATAAAAATCAGGATTTATCTGGCAACGTAGCCGCAGATCAGTATAGGATTTCCCATGTTAATATGTTTACATTTTATTGGTCGTGTTTTAAAGTATAACGTTAAAACCAAATCTAGAAATTCTTAAATAATTCTTAAAAATAGTCTACATTGTAAAGAAATTATTTTTTTATCTCCAAGTAATTGTAGATACATGATTATTTTCAATTATATACGGCTTACGCTACTTTGTTTATTAATTAAAATGGTCAGTAGAAATCTTCCTGCCAGAATGTAGATTAAAAAAGTCCGTGCAGCCATATACATATTTCGTACATAGGCGTATAATCTAAATGGGCAGTAAGACGCGGTGCTAAAAAACAAAGAATAAACCTAATCCATGTATATATAAATAATATGAAAACAGAAAGAGGTAGTTTTGAAATGCAAGTCAATGCTGTGAAGGCGCAAATAGTAGAGTGAGTGTTTATACTCGTATGCGGAAGAGTGAAAGGGTCATCAGCAGTTAAAATGAGTAGCTATAATATAAAATTACTCATTTTCATCCTTATTTTTCTATTTCGTCAACTGGCGTGTAATTGTGATGGTGTTTAGAGTTCTTAAGTGTGTCAAGTTAAGATGCGGTTGGGACCCATATATAAACTAGAATTTTTTGGCTAGTCCATCGACCAGAAAAATGAAATCCTTGATTTCCTGAACAAATTTCTTTTATAAGACTAAACACGTTACCTCTATTGTTACGTAAGCGATCAAAGATTCCGGTTTTGGAACTAAAATACAGAATTTATATTTGGTCTTAGAGGTTACTTAAAAATGTTATTAAAATAAATTTGAATTGATTTTAAAGGCGTTTTAATTTAATCCAGCCAGTGTTCTCCACATTAACGATTTAAAAACCGTCACAGTCCATTGACGCACCCTGTATAACCTGTGTGTTGAACGTATTAGATAAATAATAATATTTAGCACCGCGTCTTACTACCTGTTTGGATTATACGCTTTAAGTACTAATTACTCTAATGTATTAGGAATTGGGAAGGTTGAATTAGAGGAAGTGAACCCGAATTTGTGTGGAGGGAGAGTGGAAAACCATTTAGGAAAAACCACCCCCAGTTCACCCGACCGAGATTTGAACCTTGATCTCCCCGTCCTCAGCAGTTATTAGATAAAAACTAGTGTTTTAGAGTAGGCGTTATAAAAGCTGACGAAGTGTCAAAATGGATTAGGTTTCTTCTCTGTTTTTTTAGCACCGCATCTTACTGCCCATTTAGATCATACGCCTATGTACGAATTACGCTAATGGGTTAGGGATGAGTAAGGCTGAATTTAGAGGAAATGTAATCGCATTTGCATAGAGAGCGCGTGGGAAACCATTTAGGAAAATACCATCCTCAGTACACCCGACAGGGATTGAACTATGATCTCTCCGTCATCAGCAGTCTGGTCTATTGCAAGAGTCTTAGACCATGCGGCCACCGAAACGGAGGATTTTTCTTCTGGGGCTCAAAAAATCCGACGATTTCACACGTGCACCAAGCTGTGATCTGAAGGTGGGAATGTAGAGAACACGAGTTAGCGGCAGTATTTTTTCAAGTTTCATACTTTTTTTTTTTCTTTTTTTGCAAAATAAATAAAATATTTCTCCAGTATAGATATAAGTTTAATTTTCTTCACATGTTGATATCAACAGTTGTTGAATATCTGTCGAGAATTTCCTGGAATTTAATGACTTTTTCTCTCCGTTTAAATGTATCTTATCCAATCCCACTGTGCCCATGACAAGTATACAACAACTGTTGATGTCACCATACGAAGAAAATTAAACTCTCTGTTTGTACTGAAACAATATTGTATTTATTTTGTTCAAAAATAATGTTTTGCTAAAAAAAACCTCAAAAATATTGCCCTTCGCTCGCGTTCTCAACACACACACACCCTTCATGGTGATTTTTGTGTTGAAAGTCATAATCAAACTATTTTTCGGATAATTTGAAACAAGTTTAATCCATTATTATTATTAGCACCGCGTCTTACCACCCGTTCGGGTTATACGCACTTACGCTAATGTGTAATGGTAGGGTGATTGAGATATGAAATGAAGGACCTACAGTTTAACGTGGAATCCGAACCACGGTGGAGGCCTGGCAATCCTCACATTCACAAGATGTCTTGTCAGAGGTGAAGGAAGGGTTTGGTAATCAGATAAATCTTTGCCGGGACCGAGGATTGAACCCCGGCCGCCAGCATAGAAGTCTGACACCTTACTCCTAGACCGCCAGGTCACCTAATCCATTATTGAAAATGATAGTTTTTTAAAAGGAATCTTCGGGATCTTTTGGTAATTTACAAGTGGATATTTGCATAAATGTTTAACTTTATTTTCTAGGTCCATAGTCAATTCCTATTTCCAAGAGTCCCTGGTTGTTGTTTGTGTGTTTGTGTTTGGACTTCACGATGAGTTCGCCCGTTACAGATCCGTACGTGAAGGTGTACCTGCTGTGTCAGGGGAAACGCATCAAGAAGAAGAAAACGACAGTGAAGAAGGCGACCCTGAACCCGGTCTACAACGAGGCGCTCGTCTTCGACGTTCCTGCCGACAATGTCGAGGAGGTCAGCCTCATCGTCAAGGTCATAGACTACGACAGGTCAGTTCTCGTTATTCACTATGTTGAGGTGGGAAATATCGGTGGAGGACCAAGAAATTTAGGGCTGAGACTATGAAGGTCTTCCGAATAACAACAGGTTCTCCCCTGCGTTTTTTTTTATATCACCGCGTCTTCCTATCTGTTCAGGCTGCGCGCATTTATGATACAGTAGCCCCATGGCTTCTTTGGTGCTGACTGACAGCTTTGAAACGTTACCAGACCAAATTATGTATACCTACGCTGGACCAAATGATCTGTAAAAACATGTGTTTAGCAGCTGTCACTTCTGACGGTCAAAATTTAGGTGTATACCTAAATGTAGACTGTCAGAAGTCAGCGGTGAGCTGTCAGTCCACACCAAAGAAGCCATGGGGCTACTGTAATTGCTCTACTGGGGCAGGGACACAAACAAGGTATACACCAGACCCCCAAAGACTGCTGGTTAAAATGGCTGTGCTCTTTCGGAGAGCTATAGTCCTTCCTCGCTAGGTGCCATTAAGGGCCTTTTTTTAAAAAAAACAACTAATTTTAAACATATTTTTAACTATAGAAAGGACAGGAATATGCATCTCGAGTCAATTTGTCAATCTTACACAAAACTAGGTTCAGATAGTGACCCAACCCCTTCTTCATATAATATTGCCTCAGAAAGAGCTTATGCATACTGAACTTTACGATTACCATACTCTCTTTATTACGAATATATTAAAAATAAGTCGTTTAAAAACTGCGCACTTGGAACTTGGAAGTGCTTTTAACGTTGAGCATTTATACTAGCGAACTCCAGTGTTGATGGACACGGAGATAAATAATTGTATTATAATTGCGAACATTCATTTTTTTTATTCTAAGTTTACGATAAATATTGGCATTTTATATGGCCGTGGAATAAAAAAAAAGAGGTATAGCAATAAAGTTTGTCCTCATGGCTGTCTGTGTGTTTATCTATAGTCCAGTTTTCATAAGATGGCCTTTTAATAAATCAAAAATATTTTTAGGTGGCCAACCTTGAAATATTTTACTAAATCCATAGTTTTATTTTATTAGGTATGGATCAAAAGTGACAGATTCAGGACGTATGAATACGGGAAATAGATCTATTAACTTTATCTAGCTGTTAGATTATAATACCTTGAAAATTTGACTTCTTACCTTAGGTGACCGCTGAAACGGTTGGATCAATTTATTTCAAACTTGAAATATTATATAATTGTGTAATATGGCTATACATCAAGGATAAATGGTGATTTTATTTATAGCTATAAAACTAAGTATAGCTTACTGAGAAGCAATTTTTGAAAAAAAAAATCAAACTGTTTTTGAACATAATTTATTAGACAGTATTTACGACTGTGTCGAACTATTTATTAAACTTTTATGCACTAATATATAGTTGGTTTGTTTTAAAGTGACTGCATTCGTGTATCAAATCAAATATTTATTTTTTATTTTATCTTTTACAACCACGTCTTACTACCTGTTCAGGTTTTACGCATATTCGATCAACTCTAATGGTATTGGGACTATGAAGGAATCATTTTAGAGGTAATCTACCCACATTTGCATGGAAGGAGAGTGGGAAACCATTTGTTAAAAAAACTCAGTTGACCCGACCGGGATTCAAACCCCAATCTTTCTACCTTCGGTAGGCAAATCTAACATGAGAGTGACGCCTTAGACCATTCGACCACTGAAGTGGATAAATAGGTTTTATTTGAGGTCTAATGGACCTGGGCTCAATTAATGGAAATGGGGCCTGCCCTTTAATTATGATGAACTGACGACTGGAAACTGTTGAAGGGAATGGGGAAAGGTGGGGTGAATCTCTACATGATTTTTAATTGGGTTTTTCCTTCCTCTCTCCACGCACCCTCTGATCCGCTCACTTTTTTTCTCTCTCTCTTCAGGATTGGCCATAACGAGCTGATGGGCTGCACGGCGATCGGTTCAAGCTTCATAGGTATCGGCCGTGACCACTGGCTGGAGATGTTGGACAACCCTCGCAAGCCCGTGGCGCAGTGGTACCCCCTGCTAGAGACGGTTCCGGGTCAGATCCCCGTCACGTGCTCGCAGCCGCTGCCGGTCAACCTCAGCTGTCTTAATGGAAGGTTAGTTGGCAAAAAAAACAATCATTGAGGGATGATATGATTGAGGGAGGATATGTCATTTTACTACAGATACATTCATCGTCATTGAAGGAATATTGACCGCCTCTTATGGTCTAGTGGTAAGAGTTCCCGACTATAGATCCAGAGTCCTGGGGTAGATTCCCGGTGTCTTCAGATTTTCAGTGAGGCTGCGGGTCTGGAACGGGGTTCAACACAGCCCCGTGAGGAAAATAGAGGAGTTATCCGGCTTAGAATATTAATATTAATAGCTGAAGTGTTCATTTTGTTGACCAAAAGACACCCTTTGTCTCAAGAAGTTGGCACTATCTTTGACAACAGGTGGTGAAATCTTGATCGGTATGGCTCAATTTCGGGTTTAAGTCATGTTTGTTTTTGTTTTTTGTGGCGAAGGAAAATTTTTAGATATAAAAAATAGAATTAATGTTTTATCTCGATTCCTCAGTCTACAGCATTAATAAACTTAAACAAATGTAAAAAATATGTTTTTATAACTAAAAAATAACATAATAAATATCACATTAAATCCCTGCCTTTTCCTCACCTAATCCCTCTTTCAAAATTAAAATTAGGTGATTATAAATCACTAGACGCAGTTTTAAATGAAAGAATATAGCTTTGAACGTTTATTAATGTATAACGTAATTTATAACCCGTTTACTCCCGAAATAAAAAATCACAATAGTTTTCTAACAAGAAACATGAAATGTTTTAAACATTTATTTGTAAAAGTGGTAGACAGGACAAATTATTCTGCTCTTTCATAAACATGCTGTGTATTTTTTAGAATAACCCCTCCCCCCTCCCCCCGCCTCACATTTATAGTATATCAGGTATTTTTTTAAGGCATAACCATAATAGTTTTTATTAATAAAACACTCCTTGTCTGAATATGAAACTAATTTTACTCTTAACCTCAGAGGTAGTCTCATTATATAAATTGTAAGGCATTATCAGTCTTGCAATATACTGAATTGCCGATTAGTGTGAAAGTCAAGGTTTGAATTTAAGAGCCTGGAGTGGAGGATGGTTCCTCATTTTTGTTCTCGTGTTCTTCATTGTTTTATTATACCTACCTTTTACGCTAACGTGCGTCTAGTACTTATAAACCACAATTCTAATCCCTACCCTTTAAACAAGGTCATTAACATCCGTAGTCTTACAGTTTTCATAGCAAAAATTGATAAAATATTTCCAATAATCTGAATATTTATAAATATGTAATAAGAATCAAAAACACTTTAAATAAAAATAAAAGATAAGTTTCAAATTATCGATGCCAATGGCAAATATAAAATAACTGTCGATTCAAAAAATTATCTAATGAAACTTTTTTTTAAATGTTAACTTTTTTTTTTAATACAGTGCTAAAATATTATCTTAACTCGAGCTAATTTCAACAAATCTTAATTACCTGGGTACTAGACGTTATGCTTACATACTCTATGTTATTCATCAACTCCGTTAATTGTTTCCAGTTTGTGGCCGGGTCATTCTAGTAAAATGCTTCCATCTTGTTCTTTCCTTCGACAAAACTTCTCCTCCCACTCGCACACTTGCTGTTATTTGATCCTAACGTCTTTTCCTTGGACTCTCTAGCAGTCTTTTCCCTCCAAACTTTGACTCCATTAAGTTCCTTGGGATCCCCCCCCCTTTTTTTGTTCTTATTACGTGTTCATCCATTCTCACCCTTGCTTCCTATACTATCCTTTATCCAAGTATCCCAACTCTTGTCCGAACATCTTCATCTCTAATCCTATTTCTCTTGATAACAGCTAAGGTGCTCCTCAAAGACTTCATTCTCATGACCTCAATTTTTCTCGTTTCTCTTGCAGATAATGTACTGTATGTGATTAGGAAATTGAAATAATTTTTTTTTAGCGACGCGTCTTACTGCCCTTTTGGGTTATACTCTAAAGTACTAATTACGCTAATGGTTTTAGGGATTATCAAGGCTATATTTAGAGGAAGTGTACCCACATTTGCGTGGAGGAAGAGTGGGAAAAAAATCCTGAAAAAACCACCCTCAGTACACCCAACCGAGATTAGAACCCTTGATCGACCCGTAATTAGCAGTCCAATATGCTGCGAGAGTAGCGCGTTAGACCACGCGGCCACCGAAGCGGGTAACTTAAAAGTTTATTACCATGTTTACAAAAAAGTATGACATCCATACCTATAGTCATCTAATTATATGTTTTGATTTAAATAGTTTTTACCAACAATCGAATGACCCACAGGTGAACTTTGATGTTTCCAAGCTGCTGGCAGTAAGTGGCAGCTCGTTTCTCATCCAAGGAATCTTCAAGAGTTTCTCCAACGAGGTAGGCTTTCCTTCTCTCGCTATGAAAACTATCGCTTTCTCTCTCACTCTCGACAAGACTGGTGAAGCAGAGAGAGGGATAAGAATATAATATCTTTTTTTTTTTTCAACGGGCAACCCATGTGCAATATGACGTTGCATCTTTTCAGTCCTTAACACTCGTCTAAAATGTTTTATACTTCCATTCTTTCTTTGATGTCAAACGAAAATAAAGAATTGCATGTTAAAAGATAATCATAATATGTATACACATTATATTTTAAAATGTGAGATGTACATTTATATTCTATGGGAAATGTTTATGACAATATTATCTGTATGCATATCACGGTAGGGTTGTACAAACCCGTAAAGTTAATTTGATTTCAGTGGTGAGTTGTATTTGTGCCATCGGTCGGCTCTCCGGAGACAGTAATTAACAAAAGGATTTTAGTCACGCGCTTTAGATTATTCATCACCAAAGCATATCTATTTGAGAGTTCAACTGAAATATGAAATTATATGTCTGTTTATAAGAGCACTAAACAAATTGAAAATTGCGTCAAACGTGCTGGTGTTCACTGCAAAATGAAATGGTATAAAGGGTAAGGCTTACATATTGGGTGAGAAAATGGAGGTGCAAAAGTTCACATTAAACAGCATACATTTGGTCCAATATAGAGATAAAGGAACTGTTATAATACCTACAAAAGTTACTAAATCAATTTTAATTTATGTATAAGATATGTCATGTGGTCTGCAAGTATTGTCATTCAGTTATTATCCATACTTGTGAAATAATACTATTTCGTTTAGTGTTTGTCACCACGTCTCCTTAGCCGATAGGCCTATACGTATATGTACTAATTAAGCCAATTTTATAGGGGCGAAGAAGGTTGATTTTAAAATCAGTGTTCCTGCATTTGCATGGAGGGAGATTTAAATCATTCGATCACTGGAGCAGCAGGGGTGCAGAGTATGTTCAGAGATCCAATATATCCCCAGAACATAACATTTAAAAAGAAAAAATCCCTGAAAACTATTGCGCTCAAAATAAAACATTATTTTTTTATAGAAGCTGACTTGCTACATAGTTTGAAAAATTCAAATTCAAACATATTTTTAATCATAGTTATCATTTTTATAGTACCTACCTTATAAAAAAATTAATTTTCTCCCATCTCCTTGCGTGCATTACATATTGTTATTAATTGTTCATTAATACCTGTAGGCTTACCAGTACCAACATTTAATTTTACATCTTAATAGTAAGAGGCAATGGAGTGTCATTCCGGGAGGCCTTGAGTTTAATTGCCAATTTTCATAGACTTTTCGTTTTTCGTAGTCTCGTCACTAATGCAAGGCCTATCACTATCAGCCACACTAGGGAAAATACTATCGCTATTTACGACTGAGTTTTTCCTGATCATATAGTTTAAGTTTTACAAAACTTGCAATACTCCCTTTATCCTTACTTCTAGGTTTTTCTTGGATGTTTATTAGATACGTGACATCCGAGTTTATCACGTCTGCCATGCCATTCCCAATAAGCACCGTTGACATAATAAAAATTTGTTTCACTAAACCATCTAATTTTGTATAAGCATTTATCTATTGTACAAGGTACGAACGCTAATAAGCCCACTAAATACAATCTCATGGCTACACGATTATTACAATATGCATGTTACAAGTTTAAATAGATTGTGCGCGCATCGCCGTGTAATTAGGCCGCGATATAAAGGTGACTGAATTCAAATTTCAAACTAAAACCAAACCTCGCTTAACCTTTCGTAACCTCCACTGCCTGCCCACCATAGATACCAAACACCCGCGGTAGGGTAGGTGACTGATGACTCATCACTCAATCACGCCTTTAGACAGCTACAATTATTAGATTTTCCTTTCCTTTGCCCTTTATCCCAATCTCTGACCTCTTATCTAGAACTCTGACACATTATCTTAGCTCTTAAGAGACAGCAACTCTTTGTGCTTACACCGGCACTGCCTCACTATGGCACATACCGATAGTGTCAGGTGTTGCGTGTCATGGGCCTTAGTTTTTCATTCAAATGAAACTAATATATCAGAACCAGAATGTACTATAAGTGTCAACAAAGTTGTTGGACTTTTCCCTGACCCAAATTTCCCAAGGACTACTTTAATTTCCCCCGGACCTCGTTCGCGTGTTCGGACATAACCTGCACCCCTGTGAAGCAGGTGAATATTACTATTAATAAAGTAAAATGTAATTGATGTTACCGCAAACAAATTATGTCTATACTCTTCCTTCTTATTCAGTAAACTGGGATCACGCCAATCATCATATAATATTCATGGTTAAGTACCTATTCTTCGAACGAATCAAAAGAACTGATCACACTAATAAACTATTTATGAAAAAGACTGTGCTTCTTGAAGCTACAATTTCTGTTTGTCCCAATTCATCTTACGAGCCTCGGGGGTACATTAGTAATATTTTTAGAACATAAGTTACATCCTTCCTCCTCCATTTCAGCTTTAGAGCTAAGTGGGGACAAGATACATTGTTGGGAGGTTCTGAGTATCTTAATCCACATTTTTAACACCTAAGGTTTTTTTATTACATTTTTCACTACGTAATTTTTACTATTAATCCAGAAGCAACAAATCTGATACTCCTTTTTCTTTTAGCTAAACTGCTGAAATATGAGTTAATGAGTGGGGGGATTAATCAGCGAGGGTTTTCACGCTTTTAAATAGAGGAATCTGTATTAATATAATGACATATTTACAATATCTTTTGAAATGGTTAATGAGTTTAACTATTTAGGTACAAGTTTGACTATAAATAACAATATTAAAGTGGAAATTAGGGGAAAAAAAACACATTCAGTAAATGTATCCTATTACTCGGTCGGTAAGTGGTTGACATCTCGCCTGGTTTCAAGGAATGTAAAACTCAGAATATAAAGAACAATAATTTTACCGGTTGTTTTCTCTGAGTGTGAAACGTGGTTTCTTACCTTACATGACAAAAACAAGTTGCTTGGAATTATATTATATCCAATAAGGGATCAAGTGACTGGGGAGTGGAGGAGGGTAAATAATGATGAGTTAAATACCCTCTACTCATCACAATACATTGTTAGGACACTAAAATCTTGCATATTACTGTGGGTTGGACATGTATCGCGAATGGGATAATCTATAACCTTGTTAAGAATGTTTACTTCAAACCCAATGGGACGAGATCATTGGGAAGACCTTGACGCATATGGGAGTATAACATTAGTATGCACCTGAGAGAAATAGTGTGTGATAAGGTGTACTAGATATAACTAGCTCAAGAGGGATAGTGTGTAATGAGGTGGACTGGATATAACTAGCTCAAGAGGGATAGGGTGTAATGAGGTGGACTGGATAGAACTAGCTCAAGATAGGGATAGGGTGTAATGAGGTGAACTGGATATAGCTAGTTCAAGAGGGATAGGATGTAATGAGGTGGACTGGATATAACTAGTTCAAGATAGGGATAGGGTGTAATGAGGTGGACTGGATATAACTAGTTCAAGATAGGGATAGGGTGTAATGAGGTGGACTGGATATAACTAGCTCAAGAGGGATAGGTTGTAATGAGGTGTACTAGATATAACTAGCTCAAGATAGGGATAGGGTGTAATGAGGTGGACTGGATATAACTAGTTCAAGATAGGGATAGGGTGTAGTTAGGTGATCTGGATAGAACTAGCTCAAGAGGGATAGTAGTTAGGTGATCTGGATAAAACTAGCTTTAGAGGGATAGGGTATAATGAGGTGGACTAGATAGAACTAACTCAAAATATGGATATGTAGTGTATTAACTTTCAAGTTCCTAGTGCCATAGTCCATAGAGTAAGTAAGTAAGAGGAAATAATTAGAAGGCGGCTTCAATATCAACGGGAAACTTTTGCACCTAAGCAACAATGATCAATCTTTAGTCATATTTGAGCCAGTCTACTGTCCTCTTCTGTTAATAAAGAGGGCTGATGTACCCCAACTTTTACTGTTATGAGCTTTGTTTTTTATGTGAACTTTTATATCAACATTTTTTGTGTGTGTATGTATGTGAATAACAATACACTCCAGTTTAAATTACTTTATTATTTCAAAAAATCTAAGGTTTTATTGCATCTATGCTCAGTTTTCTAGAGTACATCAGTGATGTATACTCTTCAAATATTCAAAATATATACAAACTTACAAATCATAATGCCCTACAAATATATACAGAAGTTTTATAAATAAATAAATATATTTTGGGGTTATACATATTCACCACGGCACAGTAATAAACCTATTTTTCACTTCAATGCGTTACTACGTACTTTTACTTTTATGTATTAATATGTCATTTTATTTGTTATTCAACTGTCGCATTGGATGAATAGTGTAAATTTTAAGAGCTTTAAGTTAAAATAATGGAATTTAATAATGTTGGATATTATATCAATTTATTTTTTCTAACTTCTAAAAGCTCTTCTCATGGTGATTGTGTCTGAGCACAAATATAAACTAGCTTAGGAATTTAATTTCGCTCAATCCAGTCATTCATTGTATGGAGCAGCATGGTTTTCTGCAGATCTCTCTAGTAGAAAGGAAAATTTATATTACTGCGAAAAAAACTTTATTAGAAAAAAGGATTAATATAAAAACTTTGTTTTTTTAAATAAACTTTATATGGAATTAATTTCACTCTCTTCTTGAATATTGTTTAACTTGGTGCATAGTAATTAATTACAATGTGAGCATATTTCTAAGCATGCGGTTAACTGTACTATACAAAATACGTTTAATTGTTGGTAAAATTTCAATATTTTAGCAAATTGTTAAATCTCAAAATTTTGGAATCTAAGGCGAGTAAGTACGACTATGTAATTTTGAAGTTTAAAGAGTACACACTCTTTTGGTTGAGTCAGCTCTCACAAAATTATGTACATACAACTTGTAAAAAAAAAAAATTGCCAGAAGTGTGAAATGCTTAAAAATATATGTTAAATGTTAGAATTATCAATATTTTTATCATGATAAATTACTTGTGTGTTCAAACAAACTATGAGTATGTTGACCATTAGTATTTATAGATTAGTCTGTATAGCTGTGAATAATCAAGGGAATATTTGTTAAGTCTGTAAGCACAATCTTTTTATGAGAAATATAAACTATTTAGTTGTGTAAATATTTAATGTACATGAATGTATCTTAATTTAAAGGTGTTAATAGGATGTAGGGCACAGCTATACTTGAAACCTATTGCTGCAACTAAGACACACAATACAATAAAATAAAAATACATCAGTGTGGTCCAAATGGCAGTCTGTGGGCCAAATGTGGCCCACGCTCACTGAAAATATGGCCCTCTAAGTATCCTGGAGGAAAATAAAGGGAAAGCCTCGATGGTGGATGTGAAATAGCGATTCATATAAAGATATTGACACGATTGCGTTGAATTATACATCTATTTGATTAAAAAATGTATTAGTATATGTTTATAATTTTAGGTTATTTTGTAAAAGTGTGTACAAGGGCATATTTCAAAATACACATTTTTGGGAGATTAATAAACCTAAATTTTTTTTAGTAAAATTTGGAAAATTCTATGAATAAAAAAATAAAATTTATCATCATTATTGAAGATAATTATTTATTCATGGTTGTTTGCAGGCCTATCATTAATTTGATGTGATTACTAAATATATCTTTGGACCATGATGCAAAGTGATGGTCAGATTTGGCCCTCGAGATGAAAAACGTTAACCCACCCTTGCAATCACATGATATGGTCATCTCCATACATATATAATGTTTTTCATGCTAACGTTCTGGTTGTGGGTTCAGGTATGGCCATGCCCTACACCTAAAGACACGTTAATATATATATATATATATATATATAAACAAATTCTAGATTTTATTACACTGAAATTTGAAATAAACACGGTGTAGTTTCAAAAGTATTGATTTCATCATTTACTGTCCATCCTATACGTAACAATCTTCTTATTGCACCTTTTTTTTAAAAATCCAGAAAAACTGGATTGAAGTCAGCTGTCAAATGTTGTGATAATATTAAAAAATACTGATTTGTAGAAAGTGTACATAATTTTTTAAAGCATTAGATATAGAAATCAAATATTATTTAAATAGTGTATTAAATAATGAATATAAACCGATTATGTACCTTCAAAGAGAAAAATTAAAAATGTTATTGTTTTTTAAAAATTCCTTGATATAAAATGATGTAAATTTTCTTCAAATTTTTCAAATAAGATTTTTTTTTGCATCGCATCTTACTACCCATTCAGTTTATAGGAGTATGTATACATATATTTACGTGAAGAGAATGGGGAAAACCGTTTGAGAAAAACTATCCTCAGTACACCCTACTGAGACTCGAACCTCGATCTCCTCGTCATCGACAGCCTAGTCTATTGCGAGAGTAGCACGTTAGACCATGTGAAAACTGAAGCGGTTTCAAACACTATTCAATAATTGGGAAATGGGAAACTGGGTCATGGGAATTGAAAACAAAATCTCTGGTTTAGCACACCTATTTATGTTAGTGTCTTTCCCTTTTATGTTTTCATTCTATTACAAAGAAATCCAGTGTACAGCCATAATTTAAAAGTTTCTGAGACATATTAGATAAAATACCATATTTTTATTTTCCAATAGACTATGTGCATGGATGGTGGTGGTAACATATTATATCAAGTTATTTAATTATTATGTTGTTGATGGTAATAACTTATAATCCTTGCGTTCTAGTAAAAGGTAAGAGGAACACGCTTTATTTTAAAATAATCTTTTGAAATTTATACAGAACTAAAACAACATATTACTAAAATCCACCAGAAATGTATGGATTGGCTGATATTGAGCGTAATGATTTCACCAAATGTATTCTTTAATTAATCAACAGTTTCCAAATAACTCAACTATTTACTCTAAAATCGAAATGGATTTAGGGTTAAAGTTTGTAAATACCAATAAAATGTTTTAAGCTATAATATAAACAATCAACACTAATGATGTTTCTTGTGCTTTAGTAATGAACATTTGTGTAAACCTTATAAAACATGTTTAATGTACCATATAGCATATACAGAAAATTTCAATATTTGTCAATTTAACTTGTGTAATGAGATTACATTTGTTTGGAGGAGTAAATTTGAGTACAAAATGAGCACAAATTGATTGTGAACATATAAATATTGTATGAATATTTACAATTCTGGTGTTAATGTATATTATTATACTACTATAGCATAGTTTATTATATTACTATAGTATATTATCTACTATAAAGACTAGAGGTGGTAAAAATGAAACAATGTTTTCTAAATCAAATCTTTTAGTAACTCCTTATTAATGGTTGAAGTGACCATTTTAATTAAAAGGGACTAAGCTAAATACAAAAATAAATTGTTAAAATGTGATTTAGTTTATTTTTTCCTTTATTATGTGTGCTGCATAATATAAAATCTACATTCATTTCAAATAATTTATATATAAAAGAAATTAAATGTTTTCTTACCCATTGGTAGCAGTCTCCCACTGAATTGAGTATTATAATTGAAACCTATGTTTGTTATGGGATGGCTAGATCTACTTTTGTTGAGCTAGCCTAGGTATCCAAAAACATTAAATGAGGTAAATTTTAAAAAAACCTTTGTTTTCTCAATCCTAACATGGGTCCTGTAATATGCATCAAAGTGAAAACGGATACATATCCATTGTTAGTACAGATAACTGAACAAATAGAAGAATAGAGGAATAATTACCATTATGTACAATGTTAATTACTCCTTAGTTTTTTGTTGTACACAGGTGAAATATTTAGTACTTATCACCTTCACGATTAAAAAGTGTTTGTAAAGGACTAGAAAAATGTTTTTAAAATTCACAGAAATAATTAACAAATAATCATTTAATAAAACCATTAGCTAATAATTAAAAAATTAAATAACCCATTGTTCAATGAAGTTTTAAGAGCTCATCTCATGGCAGATATAACCGAAAAGTTTCAATAACTATATCTCCCATAAAAGTGTGCTTTTTAGGTATGTCAGCAAAGGGCAAAAATGAAATTGGGATAAGTGAAACTGATATATTAAATATGATAAAATTATTTAGTTATTTTTAATTCAACGGTGTTTCAATTATAAACACATGAAGTTGCAATATGATTGACTTGAATGCATTTAAGTTTCGTGTTTTGGTATAAATGGGGGGAAAGATAGTTATGAAGTTGTGGCACTTGTTTGAGTGTGTATATATACAGTTTGTTTCAAGTTGTTTGTTGTGATAGCTCCTTAACAATATTTGACACTAAAAATATTTTATGTAAGGATAAAAGCCAGGGTATGATAATATTTATACTTGCGCTAGGTTTTGGCTTTAATATAATCATAAATTAGTTGGATTGTTGCTTAGGCCTACGAGAAATAATAGTATTTTAACTATAGACAGAAATAAGCCAACAAAATATTTTGGAAAATAAAATGGTGTAATTATTTTCTTATGGCTATGCTCATGAAAATCCACCCCTTACGTTTCACTAGCTGACAAACTGTTTGGCCTTAAGGAGCACTAAATTCCAAGGCCACCAGAACATAAGCTAGACATTCAACTGTATCCTGAGATACCTCCATCAATTCATTAACCTGACACCTAACATGCTTCAAATTAATTTTTGCTTTATACTCCCATCAACGACTCGGCCTATCAATGAGTATTTTGTATCTTAAAGTTTGCCAATAATGGTAGCATTATTTAAGAAAATATACAACTATATCTACAAATTATACAAAATCAACAAATAAATCAAAAAATAGAAATCTGTAAAATCATCAACTAGCAGATATTAAATAAGCTTATTGTATTATCTTTTTTTTGGGTAAACTTTTTTATTATTGGTAAACAAAATAATATTAAAAATTGTCTTACATGCCTTTTAAATCTTTCTGTACTGGTATAAAATAATAGTATTTACTAGCATAATTTTGTACTACATATTGTTATTATTATTATTATTATTATTATAATTATTAGCACTGCATCTTACTACCTATTCGGATTATACACTACACTTATAAATGTAATCTAATATTACAATTTGTATATTTTATGTAAATAATTATGTTAGAAAATATTTAAAAAATAATAATGAGACTTTATTTTTTTTAATCTATCCTTTGATAATATTAATATGTATATAGTTCAGGATTCTATTAAGTTCAACTCAACAGAATAACGCTTAAAAATGTCTACATTTTTATGGATCAATAAAATAAAATCAGCATTATTTTGAACTTTTGTTTCATAATTCAATTAATAAATAATGGCTAATAATATATTTTAATTGGATTCTCAAGTTAAAAATATCACAATCTCAAATCACAACATGGCTTAGTTGATTATTTTCAAATCTCCTTACATAAATGGGAATTGTGTTCATTTGTATTTCTTAATAAAGCTTTTTTTTTACTAAAGTTAAATTATTCACTCATGTCAATCTATTTTTTGTAACATTCTGTATTGTTAGTGAATAATTAAATAGGAGAAGTATTCTGAATAATGAATGTTATTTTAATGTACAAAACTGTATATTTTTTGTTTGTGTGAATAATACATTTACTTAATGCGTAGATGGGGTGGAGGGTGGGGAGTATAAAACCAAAGAGATATATATATAAAAAACTCAATCCATACTTAATGGAAATAATCTGGTTCTAATTAAGTGAACCCTATTTTAAATAAAGAGTTTATAAACAGTAGATATAAGAAATAATCAATTGGCTTATTTGTATGTGTATATTTCGTAAATGATTTAGTATAAGAAATAAAATATTGTTACAGATTATTACTATAACCAGAGTAAAGAATGTATATAGGGAACTCATACTGAGATCAAAATTTTATGTTTGTGTTAACAAATACATTGTATGCAAATATTAACATTGCACATTATTCTTGCTATACTTGCACACTGTAAGCTATAGGAAATAAAACATAAGTACATTTATCAATGTCAAATGAAATTCTATTCCTGTTGTGTGACCATATAGGTAATATATCCAGTACTGTGATGTTAAGATAATGTTTAATGTATGAAATTAATATCTGTAGTTACCGATGCATGGTAATATATTTTTACTGTATTTTCCTACAACTGATGTTCTATCACTCTTGTGAACTTTTTGTTAGTAATCATTAATGTATTTGTTGGCTATATACGTATGTGCCTCTTGTGCTAATACATGTTGTCATTGTTAACACGACTACGCCCATTGGAGGGTGAATTATCACAAATGTATGATAAATATGAGAATAAAGGATTGTTCACGATTATATAATATTTGAAGTTTAGTGACCTGCCCTTAGTGATATTCATATTATTATAAGTGATTGCGGTGACCTGGCGGTCTAGGAGTAAGGTGTCAGACTTCTGTGCTGGCGGCCGGGGTTCAATCCTCGGTCCCGGCATAGATTTATCTGATTACCAAACCCGTCCTTCACCTCTGACAAGACATCTTGTGAATGTGAGGAATGCCAGGCCTCCACCGTGGTTCGGATTCCACGTTAAACTGTAGGTCCTCCATTTCATCTCACAATCACCCTACCATTTCACATTAGCTTAAGTGCGTATAACCCGAACTGGTAGTAAGACGCGGTGCTAATAATCATAATAATAATATAAGTGATTGGATTATGTATTGATATAAACATGTTTATAATAAATAAAACACACCCAACTCAATGGCTGAATAGTCTAAGGAGTCATGCTCGTGTTAGACTGGCCTGTTGAAGACGGGAAGATTGGGGTCTAAATCCCGGTTGAGTCTACTGAGGTTTTTTTTCCTAAATGTTTTCCCACTCTCCTTCCATGCAAGTGTGGGTAGATTACCTTTAAAATGTTTCCCTCCTCACTTCTACCATGTTAGAGTAATTATTACAATACATGTGTATTACCTGGCTAGGTAGAGAGAAACGATGATGAGAAAAAACTATCCAATGATGAACTTTGATGTGTAATATTGAAAATTATCTCTTATCAACTTCACACTTCAACAAATCATATTTAAATATAAATAAATATAAAATATGTATGGCACGGCAATATTATAATGATAACTTCTCGTGGTTCAAAAAATAAATCACTTCCTGGAACATAGATGTATAAAAAATAAGTTGGGACTGGAGACATCAGTTTAGCCAGCCAGAATTTGAAATTTTAGCCTCAACATCCTTGTCTCCAGAAAAACAGACTAAATGAACCTTAAATTTAAACCATGTGCCCACCGACGGGGATACCAAAGCTATTACATTATTAATATAAGGAGTAAGTGGTGAGGGAATGCATGTTATCATGTCGTGACACGCATCAGCCCAAGATCTGGATGTCCAGATTTTCGTCACACTGTTTTTCTATTTAGCACCGCGTCTTACTACCCATTCGAGTTATACGCTTTAAGTACTAATTACGCTAATGGATTGGGAATTAGAGGAAGTGAATCCGCATTTGCGTGGAGGGAGAGTGGAAAACCATTTAAGAAAAAACACCCCCAGTTCACCCGACCGAGATTCGAACCTCGATCTCCCCGTCCTCGGCGGTCGAGCTCAACACGACTCGCGCGTTAGCCAACTACGCCACCGAGGCGGGTGTCACACTCTTAAGCATCATAACGTGACACTTGAGTTTTTTTCAATTTAAATCATTTTTTGTGAGAGATTCAAGGGTAGAGCAAAATCTTTTATTGACATCCTAGTGTACATTTTGAAATGATTTTCCTCTTTAAAAAGTTCAGACCGTAAAGTATTAAATTCACCAAATTCACAACTCTCGGCATTTATGGAGTGTATCCACTCTCTCATATGTTCCAGTACAAATAACATATTAATAGCAGCTACAATCTCCTCCTCTTCATAAAGTTCAGCTAATAGTCTTTCATCCATTTTAGTATTAACCACTTGGCAATTTGATTAAACAAATCGTACACAAAATGGTGTGCTCTGATCAGAATCTAGAAATCAACTGACAACAATTCATGCACAAACGACAAAATACACCAGATATATCAAAGAAGTGTAGTGTGTTAACACGAAACGTCAGTGTAATCTGAATTCGGTCCTATTGACGCACTTTGGTGGTCACGTGGTCTAAGGCGTTACTCTCGCAGTAGACTAGACTGCTGATGACGGGGCGATCAAATCTCGGTCGGATGTACTAAGTTTTTTTTCCCCAAAATGGTTTATCACCCTCCCACAACGCGAATTCGGGTACACTTCTTCTAAATATAACCTTTCTCATCCTTAAAACTATTAGCGTAGTTAGTACATAAGCATATAACCCAAACAGGTAGTAAAACGCGGTGATAAAAAAAACCGAATCCAGGTATATAAATAAATAATTGTATATGGTTACAGTCAAAAGTTTATTTAGCATCTGCTACTGATAAAAATTAAGGCGTGGGTCTATGGGGAAATATAGGGAAGGGGATATCATCTCCTAAAAGGACCAAATTATACATAAATGTAACGTTTTATTTCCTCCACGGCTTAAGCCCTCAATCAAACCATACATATCCAACGATCGTCATCGGTTGGCGAAGATAGTACCAACAGTGATGGATAGAGGGTGTCATGTGGTCAGTACAATTAAGCCTTCAGCAGCTATTCACAGTTTTCCAGACCGGAGCCGTTACTATTCCGTTTAAGTAGCTCCTCATTTGTCCTAAAAAAAAAGCTGAGTTGAACCCGTTCCAGGCCCACTACTTCACAGAAAATTTGGAATCACCGGGGATCGAACCCGGTATATTTGGATCTGTAGCCCAGGAACTTTGACCATTAGCTCCCCCTATAGAATAAAAATACGGTTATGTGCCATACTTGGTTAACGAGAATTGGTTATAGTGTGGACCTTACACAGAGCTAGCAACTCTGGTTCAATTTGCCATTACAACACTACCTATACTCTTAAGTCATATTTATAGTTACTAGGGCTCATAGTCCGTGTTGTCTTTAATACAACGGCGGAGAAAATAGAGTACTGTTCCGATGAAAAGTTTATTGTACCAAACAAACGACGACTAGGTGATTCGGTTACGGAGATGTATATTTAACTAAACGGCGAGAGACTTCCCCGTTTTTAAGATTAGAACCACCAAGCAACTATATTCTAACGTCCATCGACAAAATGTTCCTAAATAACACGCATATCCCAAAACACTAGGATAGAAAACAAAACACAACGCTGAAAGCAAAATCGCGTCTACACATGCTCCGACGGGGAAATGAACCGAGAGTCTTTAATTCTCTTTCGCACTGGATCAAGCCACTGGGTGAGAAAATAATAAATAATGCGTCGTCTCGCCACGAACCAATAAGATACTCCAAACGGTGAGGCTGGCCCGAGACGCTAAGTCGCCAAAGAACTAATTGACGAGTTGACTGTGTGAGTTGTGTGAGTACCCAGGGAAGACAGCACACAAACCTCACGCAAGGGAAACAATAAAGAAAAACAATTATTAGGAGAGAAATAGAGTCGAGATGAAGAGAATACTTTGGGCCAGTTTCATAGTCAAATTTAGTACGCCTCAAGTGCGGCGCTACACTAAGTACAAGACGACACCTACCAAAACCAGAATGGAATGGGCCAGTTTCCTATGCGAGAACGGCCCATTTCCACTCGAGTTTAGGTAGGTGTCGTCTTGTACTTAGTGTAGCGCCGCACTTGAGGCGTACTAAATTTGACTATGAAACTGGCCCATTCCGTTCTAGGTAGGTGTATTTACTATAGCGCTGCACTTGAGGCGTACTAAATTTGACTATGAAACTGGCCCATAGGCTCACACTCCCCCCCTACCCCACAGCCTTGCTTGGTTCCCTCCAAACACCAGAAGTCTTTCTCAACCAATAGAGCAGAGCACCATTCAGAATGTTAAAGTGCAAAATCGTAAATTATTAAAGTAATCTTTGCTCTCCAATATGAATTATACAACATCCACCTCTGAGCTTGCAAGAACCATCTCGGTTCAAGATGCGTTTATTTGGATAAGTCAAACTGTAAAGAAGCTGTTGCCAGAAAATGTGACAAAGTATTTTGAAAATACAGGATTTTCTATTAGTGAAAGATGCTAAAAGTTTAAAGGAACTGCAGCAATTTACCCTACAAGGGAATGATTCTGTAAGGCTTAGTGTGATTTATCACGCCAAAGTGTTTGTGGAAAGTCAGGAAGCCACGAGAGTAAACTGTGTGCAGAAAACCTTGCTTGATTACTGGAAAAAATAAAGACAAAGTGAATAATGTTTTTCTGTTCAATATAATGTTTCCATAGTTCGTTATATTTGTGAATATTGAGTACATTATTTAATTTTATAATTTATATCCCAATTACGTAGGTACATGTCCTTGGTTTAATTTTTACAGTACACCTTCATTAAATAGAAACCTGACTTTAGCGGAAATATATCTTGGACCTTTGCGGTTTAGTTTGAGGCGGGTTTCACTGTGGTATACAACTACTTACCAGTATAATAGAAAACTAGAATTTAGCAGACAGGTAAAAGACCACTACAAGGCGGAAAATGTTTAATTTTAATTGGGACTTTGCCTTGTGAATGTGAGGAATGCCAGGTCTCCACCGTGGTTCGGATTCCACGTTAAACTGTAGGTCCTTCATATCATCTCACATTCACCCTACCATTGCACATTAGCGTAAGTGCGTCCGAACGGGTAGTAAGACGCGGTGCTAATAATAATTGGGACTTTGAGAAACAGGTGGGAAAGGGACGGAAGGGGGGGGGGGTAGTAAATTTCAATTTGGCAGGCACATAAAGATACAATTCCCGATAACCAAATAAATATTAAAATTTGAAAAATATAGAGAGAAGGATATACTGAAACTTAGGGGTCAAGGCGCGGTGTTTATATATACAAAATAGGGGTGGTAGAAAATTTTAATCTGGTATACAGTCATATTCGTCTTAAAAAATCCAAATTTCTAAGTAGGCGTTGTTTAAGTGGTCCATCAGAGAATACAATTTCCGAAACTAATGGAAACAACCAATATTCTGTCTGCTAAAAAACTGAAACTCTGCAAATAAAGTACTAAGACCGCTCCAAATAACCATAAGAGACTAAATATTTTTAAATATAGAAAATATGGAAGGGGAAATGGGTTACGTATATAAAACCTTTTAGATGGGACAACAAATGGAAGTTCGCCAATTATGTAAAGGGATTACTCTAAAATACATGATAAGTGTTAAATATTCACTATTTAGAANGGGGGTAGTAAAAAAGGGGGGGGGGGGTAAAAATTCCCAAAATAAAATAATAATTTTCTTTTCAGAATATTCAGATCTTTCTGGTGGGTATAAGAACCACCTCAATCCTACATTAGGGTAATATATGTAATACGTTTTTAAATCTCAAAATTAAGAAGCGGTAAATTGGATAGAGGCTCCTCCCAAGATTGCTAAAACTAATACACTTTTTGGTGAAATTGACCCTCCTGGAGAACAGAATGACGTATGAAAATATTACTTCTCAACATTGAGGCCCGTAAAATGAAAGAGATCTAAAATGATATAACTAATATAGAACAATACGTTCCAAAGTTGTTTAAAATTGAAATTGGGTAAGCATGTAAATACACAATATAGTATAAGCAAATAAATCTTAACATTTCAAAATTGGAATGTGGGGACATAAAATGGTTAGATTAAAAGATGGGGGAGGTAATAGCTTCAAATCTTTCCAGCATTATTTTAAAATCTTCTTTTTGGCATAAAAGAAAATTAAAATTTTCTGAGTTTGTAAAAGGACCATCCCACACTAGCCGCAAATGCTGGAAAGTTTGGAATTTAAAAATAGCGAGCGAGAAATGATCAACGGAACTCTCGCTATGGTAGTAAATTTGAATTTTGTAAAGGCAGAAGAAAAAATCTAAAAACAAACGAATAAAAAAACTATTGCGATAACAAAGCTAAATGTTGAAGGATAAATTAGCGCAAATATAGCGGCGAGATAACAGTTAAAATTAACAAATTCTGGAGACATTGCTTGGTGAACCTTGATGCTCTTTTATACACTACTATGCCTATTAATCATGTTTCTTTGTTATTTATTATAATTATTATTATTATTTAGCACCGCGTCTTACTACCCGTTCGGGTTATATGCTTTAAGTACTAATTACGATAATGGATTAGGAATTGGGAAGGTGAAATTAGAGGAAGTGAACCCGCATTTGCGTGGAGGGTGGAAAACCATTTAGGAAAAACCACCCCCAGTTCACCCAACCGAGATTCGAACCTCGATCTCCCCATCCTCGGCAGTCGAGCTCAACACGACTAGCGCGTTAGCCAACTACGCCACCGAGGCGGGTTTCTTTGTTATTTATTTATGCTATTTGGTGGATAGTGATTTTTTTCCCAAAATATTTATTTAACAATGTATATTAGTTCGTTTATCTTATTTGATGATAGTGCTTAGGTAAATATCGCACAGTTATGAATTGCCTCTTTTTATGCACCCAGGCCAGGTGATAAATATACTTTATTCTAATTTTTTTTAAATTCCCATTATTATTTTGTGATTGCCATAGCTATCTCAGGATTCTACAGTGAGAAACTGTCAAAAAGTTGGCAGCCGCATTTTTTACTTTATAATATGATATAGTTTTGGTACTGCTCAAGTGTGCAAATAATGGGTAAAGTGCTGGTTTATGATTAGTCTCCATGTTAACCGGACGTCCCAGTTAAATGAAATTTAGTATAATTGGTACAGTGTTTTGGGTGTGATTGAGCAATAAACAAACGAAAAAATACTTAATTTTTATAAATTATTTGGATACGAATTAAAAAATTGCCCGAGGTGCACATCTTCTAGTTTCCCTAAATATTTATAAAAAGCTAAGGTTTCATGGTCCTTCGTTTGGCATCCTTCCACGCCAGCAACCACGCAGTATAATACTTTAGGCTCACAATATGTGTATTAAAACAAAGTTTCGGCTTTCTATATTTTTTGGTTTTGTAGCTAACTATATTGGTAGTCACGCGGTCTAAAGCTATATTTGATTTTAAAGATTACGACTGATTTGCGCATCCTGGGGTTTGAATAAGATGTGGAAAAAAAATTTAGACAAAAAGCACCCGAATCTGTATAGAGGTAGAGTGGGAAACCATTTAGGAAAAACCAGCCTCAGTACACCCGGTTAGAACCCTGATCTCCCCATTAACAGCAGTCCAATTTATTGCGAGAGTGACGCCTTAAACCATAAAGCCACCGGAATGAGTTTAAGGTTACATTATTTTCACAATTATGTAAATGGGATTTTATTTGATTATTTCCCTGTCTACACTGTATTTTAAGCTACCTTTTAGTGGGAGAATTAATCTATTTGTAGGAAAATTTGTCTATGTATATATAAGATAAAATCGAATCAAGATTTTAAACGTTACCTGAGTGAAAGTTTTATTTTATAAAGAAACAATTTATCTACTAATGGAAATAGTCTACAAAACAACCCAAACACAATATAGTTTATTATTATTATTATTATTATTATTATTAGCACCGCGTCTTACTACCCGTTCAGGTTATACGCACTTACGCTAATGTGTAGTGGTAGGGTGATTGTGAGATAAAATGGAGGACCTATAGTTTAACGTGGAATCCGAACCACGGTGGAGGCCTGGCATTCCTCACATTCACAAGATGTATTGTCAGAGGTGAAGGAAGGGTTTGGTAATCAGATAAATCTGTGCCGGGACCGAGGATTGAACCCCGGCCGCCAGCATAGAAGTCTGACACCTTACCCCTAGACCGCTAGGTCACCGACCACACATATAGTTGATTTTATATTAAAATGTATTCTGTAAATTACTCTTTGTATTTAGTTAATTTAATGATCAAGACAGAAAAATAAATTTACAGCCAATTGTGTCATGGAATTACCTTGACAAACAATTTGTATTATTATGTTCTTGATGGCTATAAAATGTGTATAATTTATATTGCCCCAACCAGCTTTTAATTAATTTAAAATATATATAATTCATATTTTAAAATTCCAGCTTTGAGATGCACATGTCCATGTACAAGAGGTAATTTTTGAAAATGTCAGACCTCTGTCTGTGGTATATATCGCGCAATGCCTATTATACACACACCCACATACATACATACACAATATTTTATTTATATATTCTATTATATTACAAAATAGTTATTGATAGGAAGTATTATTATCAAGTCGGTGACATAAACATCCTATAACGGAGCTTGTCGATGAGTTAGTCCAAGTCGTGTCGACCACTTGATCCACCTGTATAGGTTGACTGTCGATGACTTTACCCCCCTATATCTAAGCTTGTCGACAAGTTGGTCCAAGTAGTGTCGATGACTTAACCCAGCCAGCCTTAAAAAAATATTTATCGACGGGTTGAGTGTCGATGACATGGTCCTACTCGTGTCGACCACGTGCACCACGCTGCTAGTGCGTTTCGATGACTTTTCTGTCGATGACCTCTACCTCTTGTGTCGACCTGAACCCGCTCCGACGCAGGTATATCATATCGAATGAAATTAACTATTTACTCCGTCGCTCTGGTATGCCTGCGCAGTTTGCTCCAATGCAGGTATAGCTATTTGCTCCGGTCGCCTAGACAGGCCGAAATAATTGTACATTTATGCCATCCACACGTTCAGTTATACCGGACAGGTGCGTCTGTACAGGCAAATCTCATAATTATACCTGTAACTGCGTAGCGGCCTTCAGAAAATTAAATCTCCCTAAAAGTGATTTCATCTAAGTTGTATTAAATAGAAAAAAAAAAAGTTATTTACACCTCAAATGTAAAAATAAAGTTTAAACTTTACCTAACTACATTGATTTTGTCTTTTTTATTTATGTTTGGTTTACTCATTAATTCTGTATTTCCGGTTATCTAAATTACCGACAAAACGGATTAGCTGATTATGACAAATGAACTGTCATTTTAAAGTACAAGGACCCAGAGTGTTGAAAAAAATTATTCATTTAAAATAAAACCCAATTTTCTACACTAATCTTCAGATTTGGCGCTGTATGGGAAGTGGCTCATCTGTACAATAATTCTTTGCTTACATCTCCATGGAAACCCTGATTTGTGCACGATTGTAAATAAAATATTTCTCGTTGGTTAAAAAAAACTCATTTCGTTAAGTGGTATGGTGTACAGAGCTTTGAAAGGGCACATTTTAAATTTCTCATCGTGGCGTGGTTACAAGAATAGGTATAACAACTAGTTTACTGCACCTAACTTGTTTTTTCCCCACAATCTTTATCTTATTATGTATTTACTTGCGCTTTCAGTTTCAGAGACTTGTTCAAAAGAGTAGCTTTACCAGCATTAACTGATTTTTTTTTCTGGTAGAGCATCATAATACCAGTTCAGGTTAGGTGTGTGTATACTAATTATGTTATTGAGTTAAGGATTAGGAATGTTGAATTTGTACCGAGTTACATGTAACGTTGCAATGAAGTGATATTAAACTCACCCTCTGTCCCATTTGGATACGAACTTGTAGTCGTTGAGCAGCTACCTCCGTACTATCACTCGCGACATCATAGACTCAAGCGAGGAATGAACCCGATACCCCTGCTTGTGAAGAAAGGTTACGCACAAGTAAACAAATGACGGTCACTCGACGAACTATTCTACTCGCTATTGTTTTTTTCTGCGTACTCTTCTCCTACCCTCCACCTTCCTTTCCGTCCTTGTAGTATACAGCCAGGTGAGAAACTGTTCTCGAGCTCTACCCTCTCTCTCTGTCCCTTTCTTCGTTCTCATTCTCTCTAGGCATGTGACGTTTGATTTTTCTGTGCTATTTAACTGTTCGTTTAGTTATCATTGTTATTCATTGTAATTTGTATCACTGACTTCAACCAAGGTTGGCGACGTCTCTTTAGATTCAAGGGTATATTTATTATTTTTCAAAACTAAATTTTGGCATAAGGTAGAGAGACGGGTAAGAGTACGTGGGCGCCAAGAGTACGCAGGGTAATTTTTCAGTAGTTGGTAGCCCTGGGCGAAAATTTCCTAGTGGCAGTTCATTGTGACTAGAAAGGTGTGTACTTCTGTGTTACATGAGATTGTCTCTATTCGTTAAAATTAAACAGTGATGAAAGAAATCTATAAATACCATGGTAATCTGTGTTTATTGGCAGTTATATTGGACCATTCATTAGTGGTATCTATCGGCGGGTTTACTAAGTCAAAATAGACTGAGATTGCGCGTGCGTACTCTTGGACCCCATCTATTAAAGTTTGGAAAATAAAGTATTTACAGGAACATTTGTTAAAAATTTTGATCTATTTTAAATTTATAACAGTGGTGGTTTGTAGCTAAAATTAATGGGGATGTTGTTCCAGTAAAATGTTAGCCTTTGTTTTAAAATTGTGTAAAAGGAAAAAAAGACATGTATAAAAAGAAAATTTATTCAGGAACTTGATAAAATATTAGCAAAAAAAAATGTTTTACTTACTTTAACTTAAATTGTTACAGTTCAAGTCTGATCTATTTAAAAAAAAAATTAAATCCATTCTTCTTGTTTTAATTTGCGCAAAAAGTTAAATAATTTTATCATTGATCTCTGAATGACAATTGAGGAAATTTTTCTCTATTGAAAGTACTGCGAGCGCAGATAGTCTTTCTGTTAAATAAAAGAACCGAAAAAAAAAATCAAATATAATAGCTGGAAACAGAATAATAATTTAATTCTACACTTTATCACATTCAAGAATATGGTACATGGTTTTTAAGCACAACACACGCTGAGTAAAAAAAAAACTCCCTTCCCCCATCACGCCAGAGCCGGCACTGCGAGAGCAACAGTGCTCTCTCTACCTGGCAGTCCCACCTTCCTCCCCACCCCCGTCCTATGTGTGCATGCGCACAACAGTCAAGCACCACGTCTCAGCACTGTGAAGCGCACAGTTCCATACACAAATTTTTGTATCATTTTCATAAACTGGGGGATGGCTACTGAAGTACTGACATTAAGCTTAAGGAATATATATTGTACTACAAAAATAAAGAAAGAATTAAAGAAAAAGGGAATCATTATATTAAATGTTATCGATAATATCAAGTGGAAAAAGGGGGTGCTGCAGTTCCGCAGTGCCTATACACGAGCCGCTAATGATTTATAATGTGCTACGTACCTTCCTTACAGACTTTAGTGCTGTTGTTTGTTTGTTTTTGTCTCGGCAATCTTTGAACTATGGGGAAGTAGACACGAAAGAGCGAGAGAAAGTTTGTCTACACACCTGCTGTTATGAACGAAATAAGGGAAAATTTGGCCGCTGGTTATAGTAAATGACAATTAGCAAAATAATATGGTACGCATAAAACGACTTTACGCAAAATAATGAAACTACAGTAGCCCCATGGCTTCTTTGGTGCTGAGAGCTCACAGCTGACTTATGACAGTCAACATTTAGGTATATACCTAAATTTTGACTGTCAGAAGTGATATCTGCTAAATACATGTTTTTGCAGATCATATGGTTCGGCGTAGGGGTACATAATTTGGTCTGGTAACTTTTCAAAGCCGTTAGCTCTCAGTCAGCACCAAAGAAGCCATGAGGCTACTGTAGTAAGCAGTGTACTTTTGATTTAGGTTGCATACTTAAATAAATAGTACGTTATGTCTTTCTTATAAACAAACATTTTAGAAGGGAGGTTTCTCGAACTCTAGATGTCAATATGTTAGAATTTTACTCAATTAAAAAAAGGGCTCCCCCCCCCCTCTCATAAAAATAAGTTCATGTATGTCAGCGTGTTTGACGGTTTTTTTTTCCAGTCTCTTCTTTGGGCCATTATAAGGCAGTTTTCACTCCAGTGTAAGAGAAAGAGCTGGCAGACCATGTTAAAGACTTTGATGCACAATTTTTGGATTAACTAAGAAGCAATTAATGCAACTTGCATTTGAATAGGCAGAAGTGTTAAAAGTGTTAGTAATAGATTCAACGTCGAAAAACGTATAACAGGAGAAGATTGGGTCTCAGCTTTTTGCAAACGCCAGGGTTTGTCCCTCCATTCCCCTCAAAAATGCAGTGTCAGTCGTGTCATGGGGTTCAAGCGAACTCAAGTCAATATTTATTTTAATAATCTGAAGATGGTGTTGGATGATAAAAAATCTGAGTCTCATCGTATATTCAATATGGACGAAACAGGAATGTCAACTGTACCAAACTGAACACCAAAGGTCATTGCAAAGAAGGGTAAAAAAAACTGTTAGGAAAATATCTGCAGCTGATAGAGGTAAGACATTGTCTGCAGTTTGCTACGTCAGTGCTGCTGGTCAATTCGTGCCACCCGCCCTGATCTTTGCAAGAAATTAAAAGAGTCCAGAAATGTATGCAGATACTTCTGTGGGAACCTTACCTCTAGTATTGGACTCAGGCTACATGATAACAGACCTGTTAATTGATTGGTTAACACATTTTGTCAAGCACGTCAAGCCCACCGAAGATGATCAAGTTCTTCTCATATTGGATAACCACTCCTCTCATTGCTCTTTTACCGGTCATCCTATTTTGTTGAGAAGATTTCATAACTTTACTTTCCCTACCACCTGATGCAAGCCACATGCTACAGCCATAGGACCGTGTGGTTTTCGCTCCTTTCAAAGCAGCGTCTGGACAAGATGTAGACAAGTGGCTGACTTCCCATCCAAGAACAGTGGTCACGGCACACTAAGTTGCTGGTTTGTTCAACTCTGCATATATGAGGCTATCAACTATAAACAAAGGTATATAGTAGACAAGCATTTCGAGCAACTGGTATTTACCCCTTTAATACAGACATTTTTACTGATGAAGATTTTCTGGCTGCTGAAGTCATTCATAGAGAAGTAGATGACCTGGAAAAAATGGATGGAGGTAGAATCCAGCATAGCTCTGCAGACCCCGCTGATACTACTCAGATCAATTCTGATTTACCTGGAGATACAGTTTCGGACCTAATTCCACCCAAAACACCATCTCGTGCTGATATTACACCTTTAAAAACACCTGAAGAAAAGTTAACTCATAGAAAAACTCCTACAAACATTTTACTACTTAAAAAGCTTCCTTTTACGGAAATAAAAAGAGAAGACTGAGTCAAAAATCAACTGTTTTATCTAGTTCTCCACATAAATACCTGGGGACTCAAAAATTTGAAGGAAAAAAAGAGACAGAAAGAATAACGAGCACTAGTAAGAGAAGAAAAAAGAAAGAATAAAGTAATGACAGCTAAAAAACCACGTATAAACTAGATTTTTCATCAAAACAGCCTTCAGTTGTTCAGCCAAGTACAACGACAGCCACTGATAACGAAAATGAAACCATTTTTAATGGCTGTGGCGAGTATTTCGATGATGATGATGCTTGGATTAAATGTTGATCTTGTGTAGAGTGATGGCACCAATCTTGCTCAAGAGACGAGGGTGAAGATGCCTTTATATGTGACTAGTGCTAATGCGCACTCTTACCGTTATGTCGGGTAAGAGTGCGCATTTGAGATACTATTTTGAAAGTTAATTTTTGATCATTTGTTTTTATTTAAAAATATGAATATTTGTATATGCGTTAAAGAATATGTATAATTTCCAATCATGTATTTTTAATTGTAATAAAAGTAGTATTTTTTTTAAATCTTATTAAAAGTTCATTATGTGCATACTCTTACCTGGCTCTTCCTTAATGGTTCAATTCTTGGGATATTTTGGCTAGTATGAAGCCATGTTCTAATTTAGTTGTCTCTCATAGTTATTTTTCCCGAACTTAGCAGGTAATTTCAGTTTTGATTACTTAAGAGTTTAAATCTAAGTTTTGGGCTACGGCCATGTTATTTGTGGAAAGACGCCGCAGATTATCTGACGTCAATAATTAGGTTTTGCTTCATTATTTAACATGGGATTGTAGGACATTATGTTTAGGACTTAGATTTAAACTGCCATTTTTCTGGTTTGATATTAGGTTATCATTAATATTCACCCTATTTCTGAGTTAGTCAGGGCGTATTGATATTATGAGAATTTATGATTGTATTGTTAATGGTCACTCAGTTCAAGCCTAGGAGTCACCAAGTTTTATTATTATTATTATTAGCACCGCGTCTTACTACCCGTTCGGGTTATACGCAAGTCACCAAGTTAATATTCTATTTACTGATAGTTGATATCTATACATTTTGTGTATGAAATGTTATTTATCTCTCACATGGGGATCTCGTTAAGTCACGTATTGGCATTTGACAATCAAATAGTTTTTTATATTCTGTAACCATGTGGATCTCAAAGTTTGGACGCTGGCCGATCAGGATAGAATGGCCTCGTTATTGTTGTTTGTCCAGTCACTACAATTTAGATGGGATTCAAGTTGGATGTCATTGTTGAAATCTTAGTGTTATATAGGTATACTTGGGGTTCTACTTAATACTGTTTGGGCGTTGTTAACTATTAGTTTATCTAGGGCACCATATCAGAGGATAGGCTGGCGTCAATACTTAGTCCTAACAAAGCACTATCAGCTTACCTCCACTCCACTAAACTTTCAATAGACTTGTACGACGATGACAGGGAAGGTGAGGTTTGAACACTGGCAAAGTGTACTGAGGAGAGGGTGGTTTGTTCTTAAATCATTTTCCACTCCCCCTCTACACAAATTTGGGTACACTTCCTTTAAATTTAACCCCTCTCATCCCTACACATCGGAGTAATTAGTACCCAGGTGTATAAACTGAACAGGCAATAAGACACAAGGTTCCTACACAAAATCATGGCATTTTTTCCAGGATATTTCAAGGACTTTATACAATCCCTCCAGGACTAATCATGGAAAACACACATCACTACATATTTTCTTTTATTTCATACAGGCTCCCCCCAACTCCCCTACACTTGCAGCTTTCAACACCCTCTATTATGTTTTAATGTATTCCATGACACAATGAGTTATTCATGTAATTAAAACATAGCGTAAACTCACTTGCAAATAATCATTGGTGAACTGTGTGTGTTTCCCCTTTCACAGTGATGAATTAATGCCTGGGGGCTGGATATTGTGTCTGTTTTAGATATAAGTTAGTTTATAAGTCTGTGCAGATATAATCATTCAGTTTAGAAGATGGTGACCTGGCGGTCTAGGGGTAAGGTGTCAGACTTCTGCGCTGGCGGCTGGGGTTCAATCCTCGGTCACGGCACAGATTTATCTGATTACCAAAACCTTCCTTCACCTCTGACAAGACATCTTGTGAATGTGGGGAATGCCAGGCCTCCACCGTGGTTCGGATTCCACGTTGAACTGTAGGTCCTTCATTTCATCTCACAATCACCCTACCATTACACATTAGCGTAAGTGCATATAACCTGAACGGGTAATAAGACGCGGTGCTAATAATAATAATAAGCTTAGAAGGTGCACATTAAATACCCCAACTCTCACTGTTCATATTGGGTATGATGGTTTATGTTATGTGAATTACAAAACAAAATTAAAATTAATAAAAATGACAATAAGATAACCTATGTCTATATTAATAAATATTTAAGTAGTTTGATAAAACGTTTATTGAGATTCTAAAGGGATTCAGACACCTTATGAATTTACTCAGATGTTTTGGTATAAATTAGGAGGGATAGTCAGCCCACTTACCTTGGTGATACTGGAGTAGAAATTGTTTAGAAAGAACACTAAAAAACATTTCCTTCCCGATAAAGCTGTCTGCAACAGTGAAAGCGTGTCCTTAAAAATGTGTTTTGTGTTTTTTTTTTATGTTCTATCTGAACAATTTCTACTCCAGTATCACCAAGGTAAGTGTGCTGGCTAGCCCTCCCAATTTAAAGAATGATTTAGACTAGTACTCTATTCCAGATATCCTCAAATATCTTGGAAATTTCATCTACTGGCTTACTCCTGTTTACCCCTGATTTACTGACCTGTTTAAAAAAAAAAAAGAGGGACAAAGGAATTTCCAGGCCAACCTAGAAAAACGGGAAAAGATTAGAAAAATGAGAAATTTCATAACATTTACAGGCTTGGAATAAATATTTTAAAATTCCAGGTTTCCCATGACGAGTAGGAACCCTGAAGATAGGGTGCTAAGAAAATAAAAAATTATAGATAAGTTATTTAAGATAATTTTAATTCCCATTTATAGAAAAGTAATTCTAAGAATTCTGGCAACCCTAGGTACAAATCATCCACACAAGTTAAGAAAAAATGAAGATAGTTAATAAACCAATAAAACGAGACAACTTTTCCATTACAATCAATTTTATTACTAATGTCTTCAGAATCAATAAACTACAAGTGTTTTTTTAAGTACAGGTCCTTTTGCAACAATATTTTACCATAAGACATTGGACGCACGCACATGCACACAACTGTTATGAAAAGTAAATCCCATTAATATTAATTACTTCATGAAATCTCAGGTTTTTTCCTTCTTTTTTTAAACTTTTGTACAATGCAAATAGATTTTGAAATAACAAAAAAAAAATCTTTTTCTAAAGTCAACTTCGTATGAAATTTCTACAAACAAAATTTCTGTTTCATATTTTTCAAATAGTTATTCAGACAAAATTATCATCACACAATTGACAAAGCTATTCTTAAAAAATAAATTTTTACCACTACAACAATTTCTAATTTTAGTTTTAAAAACCACAATTTTAGCGAAACAAAGCAATATTACATCAGTATCGCTTACCGAAATAGCTAAAATTATATAAATGAACATATTAATACTAATTTCATAAAGACACAGCACAGTAAGTCAATAAATGAGTTTTTTTTAATGTTTAACACACGGCCTGGAGTGGTATTTAAATTTATTAAAAGATTTAATATCTTCTCTCATATATCTTCAAAACATGGACCGGATTGCTGTATTTGTTCATTCACTTAAAAATCTTGCATCTTCATTTCAATATATTAATAAATGTTAATTTATTTTTCTAACATAAAACACTTAGGCTATCTTATATAAAATAATGTAACTCTGAAAAAATAACACAAAGATGCAAAATCATATGTTGCTGCACTAATAAGATAAAAACTTTGTTTTTTACTCTTATGTACATTAAGAAGTTATTTTTTACACTCACTTTCATAACTGTTTTTTTCTTGCAATGCAAAATGGACATTTTATAATTTACAATACAATATTTCTGTGTGGAGGGAATCACTCGTGACAAATAAAGTAAGCTGAGCGCGTTGAAAGTTTTTTTTTTCGACATGACTAGATCAGCAGATGATGGCATTGATTAAACAATTTGCAAGGTCTTCGAAATTTTGGCAGAAAATTCGCAACCACGCAAACAAACACATCTTGGATTCTTTAACATCAGGACAAGTCATTTTTTTCCATTACAAAATTGACTTTTAATTTATTCAAGCAAAAGACTATGAACTATACATTTTGTAAATATAAAATTACACATTTAGCTTTTTCATTATTGCAAAGTTTAACCACAACAATTTTATGTTTAGATTAGTAATGTCACTTTTCAAACATAAACAAAAATCATATCATATTTAGAAGGAAAAAAAATCTAAGTAAAGTATTTTGTCATTGTGGAAATACATTTTTGTTTTATATAGTACCAAAGTGGTCATATTATTAATAGGTTTTCTGCAAAAAAATAATCTTGTAGGTGTAATCTATAAACATAACCAAATTAAACTTAAAACTAATATTTCCATAAAATGATATTTTAATACATTTCATGTACCCCTGTTTATATATTAAGAATGTAGATTTGTTAAAAAGAACTTTGAATTTTTATTTCTTAAATTAATTTGAAGATAAAAATAAAACTGTAAAAAACATCATTTCAGATAATGACATACAAAGTAAATTCCATTAAAAAAATTTGAAGCATTACATTTTTCTATAATGATTAAGATTAATTAGAAATATTTTAGAAAAAGGCTAAGTAATGATGTTTCATTAAGAAGAGACATCTGCGGTTTAGGTTTGAAACTTGAATCGAAACAAATATTATTCATGAATTTCAAATAATCATAAAATCATATCATATTCAAGTTAAATATGCTAAAATTATGACATTAAATAAAAAGGTCATATTAACAAAGAAAAAAACATTAGACTAGTTTTGGACCTTAGCCCCAAAAAATGATCATGGTTTAAATGTAGATTCTTCAATATATTTATGCAACAAAAATTCATCTTGTCAAAGTTAAGAAGTTGGGAAACCATTTGTTGTGATTATAAAATATTTCAATATATATCTTCACTCCTCAAAGTTAATACATTTATTATGTATTAGAGGGTATACAAAGGTTTTGTAATGGCTGTAGGACCCTAATTGGGAAAAAAGTGTAGTGTATTTTCTGGTCAATATGGTAATAATTAATAATCATTTACTTACCTCACAAGAATTGCTATTAAAATATATTAACTTATTTTAGGAACATTGTGGGATTTGCAATGGTATAAAACCTAATCAGTTAAATTCTAGTAGGGTATGGTTTGATTCGAGTTATTAAATTGAATAATATGACATTAGAATTGATATCGATATAATCAAAGCTTCACAGACCCCTAATTAAGAATGTTTCAGTAGATGAACTTCCCTTTCACATTATTATTATTATTTTACTAAAAATATTACATTCCTGATTATAAAATGATACAGTAATATAGAGATGAAAACTTTTCTTTTATAATTAGATTATATAAACATTCTGGAAATTTATTTATTTTTTACTTTATATAATCTTTTTCTTGTAGGTAAGAATATTCCATTCACTTCCTTGTAGTAAAATATCCTTTGTTTATTTTAAATAACAAATGATTTAAAGTGATACCAAAATGGACCAATGGCACAAAAACAGTCCTTGAAGTATTAACTCAATAGAAAAAGCAAAAATTGTACAAACAGTTTCACAAACAATCTAGAGCAGTGTTTACCAAAATATAGGACCACCACATTGTTCTAAAGCCACATTAAAACAAAATGAAAATTTTTAATGCTTAAAAAACTAAGATAATAATTATTTCTAAATAAAGAGAAATATCTTAAAATTTCATCTAATATTAATAATATATATACTGATTTATAGCAAAATCACTTTTATTGTTTGATGACATTAGGGGCTGCTTTATTGGGGAAACATTGTGAGGTTTAATTAAAAGCTTCATAATTTATTAATATAAAAGGGAAAGGGATAAAAGGTAAATATTTTTGCACACATTGATTAAGGTAGGAGTGGAGGGGGGCTCACCACTGGGTTTTTATTTATTTAACTTTTGTTTCCTTGTATTTTTGTCTACTATTTTGGGATTCTATTCGTTTGCATCACTCAAGAGGTGCGCTCTTGATATTATGTCTGAGATTCAATTTAACACAGATTTTTTGTTTTCACTCAATTCATTGCTGAATGGTCTGAGGAGCCATTCTCATGTTAGACTGGCCTGCTGATGATGGAGGAGTTTTGGGTTCGAACCTCGGTCAAGTCTACTGAGGATAATTTTTCCTAAATGGTTACCCACTCTCCTTCAATGCAAATATGGGTGGATTACCTCTAAAATGCTTCCTTCCTCATCGTCACCCTATTATAATAGTTATGATTTAATGATTACAACCTGAACAGAGAGTATCACTAAGGGCCCCTGTTTAAATGTCAGGTTTTGTCGAGGTTAAATTATAACCTCAGTTTAAGATGTTTATTACCTGTTCCAATGTTAAGTCATCACATAACCTTAGCTTAAACTTAAGGTTTCACTAACTCGAAGATGGTGTAGAGGTTAGTGAGTAAACCTCAAGTTAATTACTGTCGAGAACAACATGGCCACCACTCTGTCAGCTGACTGTTCAAAACATTCCAATGTGTGTTGTTGGATTTAGTTAAGATAAAGTTTAATGTTGCTATTTGATTTCAATTCAGATATTTATGATATGTTGGAGTGTTTTAACAAGCGTAAAAATCTTACATTTTGAACAAGAACTAAACATTTTTTTGAATAATTTGTTGAGCTAGATTAAAAAAAAAAGTTTTAGACTTAACGAAAACGATTGCCACTGAATTGTTAGAGATTATTGGAGATAGTTTTGAAAGCTAACAAATGAGAGCCTAGCTATTGGAGTTATAAAACGAATAAATGAAAATATATAGACTTATGGTGATCGTTAGTATTAAACCAAACATTAATGCAATATTATTTGATGATTGAATAGTTGGGCCAAAGGAATATAATAAGGCCTAGCCTATATTTTGGCAGCCAGTCATATCAATTGAAAAGTGGGCCTTTACAATGCTTTATTTATTCAAGCATTGCATAGTTATGTGGAAAAAAAACTTTTAATTGAAATTTTAATTTCTTTTTCAAGCACTTCACAAAGGTCTAGGAATATTTGTATTAAGTCCCTTAACTTAGAGAAATTAAATTTTCACTTGAAACATGAACCTATTCGTCGAGGAAAAATTATTCACGCACAGCTGTGGTAGCCTATTATTTAAAAACTAAAATCTTAGTGGCTATGTAGGACCTTCCTGCAACTAATTGTCACGTCTATTCTCTGTAGTGTAAAATATTTTCCTTTTTTCTGTACTAGTTTTAATCTAGGGGGCCTACTTATTAATATAATAGTTTTGGGAGAGAATTTACAATGTTTTCCATAGAGGCCTAGGCCTAGTTGTATTAAATAGCTATGCAGTGGATCATAATTAAAGTTTCACTTGAAACCTAAGCCTAGTTATTGAGGTAAAAATTCTTACACCCAGCTGGTGATTATTTAAAAATAAATAAAGTATGCCTAGTGGTTTAAACAAATCAACAATAGCACATAAGATAATGATTCAGTAGAAAAAACAATTTTACTTGAATTTTTCATTCCTTTTTCTAACACTTCATAAAGGCAACGATCCAGTTGTATTACATAGCTTACACTTGTTAAAGTTTCATTTAAAACCTGGACCCAGTCGTTGAAAAAAACATATTCACAAACCGCTGTGGTAACCTATAAGGTGATGGTGCATAAAATACGGTATATATAGATATATGTGTGTGTGTATGTGTGTAAGCCACTTTTATTTATACAAAATAGCCAGTAATACATTATTGTATACAATAATTTCCCTGATAAGGATACGAAGAATCAAACAATACCTTACTCATATTATAATTATTCGAAAACCTTTTTGTGTTTGAAACATTTAAACAACTCACCAAAACCATAGAGAAACGTAGATATTAATCTGATGTTCGAAATTTTAATTTGAGTTATCTAAGTTTAAGTTAAGTAATTACCGAGTTATTAAAGTATTATAATATTCAATTAGTAATGCTTTTTATTATCATAAACTATTCCAAACTGTCAAAAACTAATATTTCAAGCATTACTAACACATTTTTCTTGAAATATTAGGATCCCGCTCAGCTATATGGCAATACTCTGTGACTTAGGTGAGTTTTGATTTAATTGAATATCATAACAAATAATTATATTAATTTTGGTTTAAGCTTAAAAATATTTTCCATAACCATTTGATTACAAGGATTACGTTAAATTATTCATTATTTACTAGTTCATATAAAAAAAGTGCCTTATATGCAATGGTTTTTGCGCACACTCCACCCCCTTTTTTAAACACTCTAGTTTATTCTTAAGTAGGATAAAATAAATAATTAAACCCGTTAAGCAGATTTAAAAATAATGCAATAGTTTTTGGAGGGAATGTTAGTATATAATGTATTGGTTAAATGTGTCTGAAACATGCAAAAGACTCGCAAATGTATTTAAAATAAAATAAGATAATAATTAGTAACACATATCAGACTTTATTTATTCCCATTTCCACTAACAACTATTTTTGTTCAAGTGACATTTGAGTAAAAATATACTACCAACCTCTGCATCCAAAAAATTAACTCCAAGTCAAATAAACTCTACAGAGAAAGCCATTCAAACCGTAACCTACGTTAACCAGTGGTTTAATTCGATATTGAAACATCGGCCCTAAGCAATTAGAAAACATATATTTTGATATATGTTTGGGTTATATTTATATGTACTCATAGTCTAATGTGTTAGGAATGAGAAAGGTTTAATTTAGAGTTAGTGTGCCTTCATTTGTGTGGAGGTATAGTGGAAAAACATTTAAGAAAAACCACCTTTAGTACACCTGACCGGGATCCTAATGCCAATCTCCGTGTCATTGGCAGTCCACCCTATTGTGTGACATCTTAGACCATTCGACCATTGAAGCGGGGTAACGCTTTCTCAAAATTTAGAAATTTTACATATACTTAGCAAGATAAAAGACATTTGTAAATTTTAAGAAGTACTAAAAGCCATGGCCATAAAAGGGGTACACGACTGGTGATAGTTTGGGGAACACTGATCTAGAGCATTATCTTATAAAAAATATTTTATAGTTTTCATCAAAAGCTTCATCAAATTATGTTCTAATTTCACAAACTACTCTAAGATAACCATCAATCATCTCTAGAGAGACTTTCTCCAACTCTACACACAACATTTGCTTTAATTTAAGTACCAAAGTGAGCTAAACACTTTCAAGTTGACACTAGTTAACAACTTTATTAGATTGTTTTCTAAGATTCAATTTGGTTAACCCTTTGTATTCTACAAATAAGTGTATCAAGTCTAGTAAAGTTTTACAAATTACTCAAATATTATTACATCTTCAATTCCGACATGTTATTTGAAAACTATTAGAAAATTTAAATCAAAGTAACCTAATAAAATAAATCATATACTGTATATGAAACATAATTTTATGTTCTTAATCAGGTTCACTGTGCAGATAGATTTTTTGTTTTTTTAAGAAAAGGTAATACTTTTGAGATTCTGGCAAAAAAAAGAGTGTTGGCACAATTTATTTTATCTCAATCAGGGAAAAAGCCAAAATAACATATTGGCTTTGAGGATAGTTAAGTTTATATAAGATTATGTTAATCCTAATCTTGGATGTCTTAGACCAATTTTTAGTACTTATGTGAATGGAGATTTAATATTGTTACAATGTCAATAAAGGATAATGATCATAAAACATAAGGTGTTTTTTTACACAAAACTAGTTTTTATTAAATGTTAGATCAACTGAATTATATAACTCAATAATAAGCTTAAATGTGAGAACATTCTAAATTAAGTACCATACCTTGTAACCAAGAAAATGAAAATGCATGAACAAAGTCACCAGAAGATTAAATACTAACATAGAAACAATCTGATTTCCATAGAATAATAAAGTAACTTGACCATTTGGTTTAAATGCAACAAAAATAGGAAAAATGCACAAAAAACTGGAATGTAGTGTTATTTAGTAATACTGTAACAATAGACTTAAGCCTTATGAACATAATTTTAAAAATATAGCTAATATGAGAAAAAGATCAAAAAGAACCTTTTAATTTAAAATCTGATATTATTTACTTATATTTCGTTGATTTGTAAGTTTTAAGGCAAAAAAGACAACCTTTTATTAAAATTTACAAATAATTTAAAATATATAAACCCTTAATAAGGATAAACTCTTTATTCTGTGGTTTTGAAATGTTTAATATAATATTTGTGTACAACTATTTAAAAGCTAACTATAAAATCAAGGGTTTTAATTGTTTGTATTTTGTCTTTAAAACAATTCACATGTTATCTTAAGAAACTATAATTGTATCAAATAAATTAAGCATGCTTCCATAAAAAAAATATAGGAAAGAATATAATAGGAACACATAATGGTCAAATATGATGATTACACTTTCCCCACTTTGCAAAGTCACCTATTTTCACAAAGAGGTAATTTACTATTTTTTCATTATTATTATTATTATTATTATTATTATTTACCGCTCTTTTTTTTAGATCAGAAATCAGATTAAAATTAGATTAACTTGGTAATGGCTGAGTATCAACTGTGGCCTTTTAATAAATTCAATGATAACAGGAAAAATAAACCATACCTACCTCCTCGCTACAACTAACACTTATCTTTCCCATTATATGGCTTAGGTAAGAAAAAAGGTGAAGCAAGTACAGGGGTGGACTGGCCGGTCCCAAGCGGGCCAGGACTACAAATATGACAGCACTTAACATACACCCATAAAAACCACTGAAGCTATGTTTCAGTGAAAGCTGAAGTGGTGAGGTGAAGTATTTATATTTGTATTACTAATAAATTTAGTAACCAGGCATTTCTGCTGCATTATTGATGAATTAAATCCATCACTATTCAGCTCACTTGAAACATCAGATTCTACTTTCTTCTGACTTAAGCAAAAATGCTTATAGATTGTTAGACAATAGCCGGGAGTTTTTTTAAAATATATATGTTTTTTAAATGATTCTCCACTCTATAATTGTGTAGATTACAAATCTAGTAACAGTCAGTGTTCACTAAAATGATTTTTACATTTGACTTAAGAGCTTGTTTATAAACAACACCAAGAAACAACAAATGAGACGATTTTAAATTTAATAATATGTTAAAGCTCCAAAAACAATGTATTTTGGGCACCTTCAGATTTACTCAATGGCAAGGAGGTAGTTATGGTTTATTTATACCACTTTAAGTCAGGTTTGATTGATAACAAAATATGCTAGTTGATCATGAGCAGTAAATGGTGTGAAATGGAAGGATATAGGGTAATTAATACCAGTGGCGGTTCTAGAGCTTGGGTACAACACATTCCTTAATAGTGAATTAATTAAAAAAATTAGTAATCAAACACTTTCTACCAGTCTAAAAACATAAATCTTGTCCTTGAGTCTTTTCAAGCATATATATATATATATATCTTGGACAACATTTGAAATCCTATTTGAGATCAACTGTGGGTAATCTAAAGGAAAGAATATTTCAAAAACTATGATACCAATTCACTAGCGTTTTTTTTCTCTTCTTTTATATTTATAGAAATGATCATTACCGAGGAAAATTTTTTTTTTATTGCTAGCCATCAATTAAAATTCAAATAATATGTTTTACGTTAAATGTTGAAATAAATAAAAACAATCCAAACATTTGATATTAAAACACTGTTATTAAAAAAAAATAACGAGATCTTTAAAATTACCTATTTTTTTACTGTTTCCACAAAAAACAACTTATTTCCAGGCCAAACATAAAAAATTACCGTCGCTGGCTATTTGGTTACACGTAGTTCAGCGGTTTTCTACTAGGGAAACACTAATGTAAAGGTTCCCCCACCACATAGTAATTCTCCTTGTCTCTCTTTGAGCTACTTTCTTATTAAAAACATACAACAGGTGCAGAAACTTTGGCAATGATTGGAAGGAGGAGAAGGGAAATGCCTTGGTCAACTAATAGTTCTATTTACGATGATAGCCTTTTACTTACAACTCTTTGAATATAAATAGCCACCTCGCTGACCACACAGTCTAATGTGCTAGTCTCGTGTTAGGCTAGACTGCTGAGGACGAGAGATCGGTGTTCAGTCTTCACCTTTACTCCAGGTTACAAAAGATTCAGTTAGTGGTGGACCTTGAGGATTTTAATCCTTGTGTTTGCTAGTTCCAATCAGCTCAGGGTGCAAGTGAATAGTTTAGGATGAGTTATCCTTAGATATAAATGAATATGAGTCACTGATTTGCCTAAATTGACACGTCTGGAACCGCCACTATGGGATACCCAAAACCACCTTTGTCAACTTAGATATTATAGACCACATGCTTCACTTAAGACACCAAAGATTTTTTTTTGCCATTTAATTACAATGAATTCAAATGGAAAAGAGCTCGTGAATGACCCAAAATTTCCACAAACCCTTACAAACATTAAAACATGCTGTGAGCCGCTGATAGTAGGATAGCCACTATTCATGCTTAAGAATTGGCTTGTTTATTTTAACACACAAATTTAAACTAATAAAATTATTTAAAATGTAACCCTGTTATTTTCACACAGTACAAAATCGTTAAAAAAGTGCATAACAATGACATGTATTTAATAGTTCATATGCTTTTTAAATCAAGGATGTACTGCTAATATTAAAAATGAAATAAATCTCACAAAAATGTTATCTCAGTATCTTATAGACTTGGTAATTATATGAAAATGAATATCTCAGTTTAACTGCATGCAAACAGGGGTGGCCTGGGAAGGGGTGAGAAAGTATTGGCACTTTATTTTTATTTATAAAGGTATAGCATCTAAAGTGGAACATCTTTTGCACATGCCCACATACATTTTTCTTGTTTTTTTTTGCTAAGAGTATAAAAATAGACACATTAAGCTGCTCAACCATATTTTCAAAGTCAACAAATATGAATACAGCACGAATGTGTTATAATGGAAATGATTTCGACAACATTCACAGTGAACATGGAATTAAAAAAAAAAATAAAGTATTACTTGTGAGGGAGTGCAACAAAGCAATTTCCACGAGTTTAAAAAAACAAAAACATTTGCAGCTGGTGGATTGTAAGAGGTCCTGGTGAGGGTCTATAACAATTTGGTGTTAACGTTTGCTCAATACCTCTGTTGGAATTCATGGTGCCATCTATTAAAGTCAATATGGAAAACAACTATCGAGCCAGTAGCTAGTCCAGCAAGTAGAAACCTGGAAGAAAATTAAACATTTAAAAATATTACTTTTATTCAAATGTAAGGAGTTATCCCATAAACTATGTCGAGCTAGTTTTCTCTTACCCCCCTTTCACCCTCTCTCAATGTCACAAATTAGCATAATTTTGTGAACCACCCTTCTAATATTATGTCACAATATTAAGTAACACCCCCCTCCCCCCATATTTAAATAGTATTTTTAATCATAGAGCCTATATAGCCCTTAACGTGTTCACCAAGCTCGACGATTGAAGCCAATGAGTCGATCGCTGTTTGTTTTATTAACAAAGAGTGCTGCCCGATATGTTTAAATATTGTAGTATTACATTACACATTGTCTGATTCCCCCTCCACCCCTCATCTCGCTTGGTCTCACCGAGCACTACACCCCACCCATCCCCCTGATATGTGTATGTAGTTTATGAAAAGGCCATGGGAACGAGGTTTGTGAGGATAATTTTAGCTGCCATGAGGAAAAATAGGATTAGGAATGAAAAAGATCTTACAGGGAGTACATAAGCTAGTAGAGGAAGCAAAGGTGAGATGGTATGACCATGTAATGAAGATGGGATGGGAAATGAAAGAATCTCAAGGAGAATGATGGAAGTTGAAGTTTTGAGGGAAAATACCACAAGGAGACCAAAATAGAGATAGAAGGCGAAGATAAAAGCAAGTGTGGGAGTAAAAGGAAACGTTGTCAACAGTTGTTGATAATGATTCATATATCCATGCCTCAAGTAAAGTTACAAAAGTAATTACTAATTTATGATATTTCCTACCCCACTCCTACGTTCTCCATGCAACCTTTCATTAGTTAAATTTGTTAAGATAAAATTGAAACATGCTCATTTTAATTATGTGATGTATTACCTAAAAAGGTCTTAGACCGAGGCTAAATAATCAGTAAATGTTGCTTGAGATGAAACAATATATAACACTTGCTACAAAAATCAGGCATCGTCAAGACAGATGAGAATGTGAAATGTGACTGAATCAGGCATAAAATGTCTTTACACCAGGTCGTACATACATGTAAAAATAAAAAAAATAAAACATCCCACTGTGTCGTTAATGTACAGAATTTTTTTGTGGCGCTTCAAATGGATGTGCCGAGTAGTTAAGTGTCTTTGAAGACCTACCGAGCGAGTCTTACTGCTCTGTCTGGCCTGTTACCGTTTAATCTAATGGGAGTATTACTTTAGTCTCATTTATCACTCACTTTAAGCAACGTTTATCGGTCGTCAGGGTTTAACATTATATTATGAACCTCAAGAATAGAGCTGTGGCATTTAAGACTAATTTTTAAAGTGGGTTTTTGTATTTTTTATAGTGTTTTATCTAAACAATAGACTAGTTCAGCAGCACTCAGGTAATTGTGATAGATATCCTCCTTATTTAAACCACAATTTAGCCTAGTGCTCTATTCCAAATTGCTTTAATTATATAACCAAGTACAACACAGCCTATAAGGTGGGGTGTAAGGGAAAGCAAGTTAAGGAGAATATTTTAGCAATTTCTGTATCAAAACCATTTTTTAGTTAAAGAAATTAAATAATTCTCCAGTAGAAACATAGAGCCAGTTGCAGAGTCAGAATTAGCACACCTCAAGTGTGACACTATTCTAAATACAGGATGACACCAAGACCAGAATTGAATTGGCCAACTTTATAATGCGAAACTGGTCCATTCCATTTGATTTTAGGTAAGAATCGTCTTGTTTTTAGTAGAGCAGCGCACTTGAGGCGTGCTCGGCCTGAATATGAAACTAGCACAAAAAGTTTAATTTCATTCACATAGTAATACAAGATTTCTTGAATGTTTGTCAAGGGTGTCCTGGAATTTAATGACAACTTTTTCCCTTAATTTAAAACGTTTCTTGTCTAATGTCATTATGTTCATGGTAAATATTCAAGATTTGTTGCTATCCCCATGTGAAGAAAATTAAGCTCTGTCGACTGGAGCAATATTTATTTATTTTGGAATGTTTGCTATAAAAACCGGAAAAACACTGCTCTTAGCTTGAATTATCTACAAACCCACCCGCTGGCTGTTGTTACAAGTACTCCCAAGGACTGAGCTAGTCTCATGCACAACTTACTTCTGGTCATGGGTGAGTGCTAGCGACCTAACACTGCTGTCACAAGCTGGGAATGCATAGAGGAGGGCTAGATTGAACGTCCGCCAGACCTCCACGATACCTTTGTCCCCTCCCGTCATCAGGTACTCTCCATCACGACTCAGGAGTAGACACTGCGGGGAAAATAACATAACTTTGCTCAAGATTATGGCATAAACCGAATTATCTATCGAAGGATTAGAAACTAAATGTTTTAAAATTCATTCAATCGAAAAATCACAACACTAGACATGGTTTAGATTAGGAGGGATAGCCAACACACTTACCTAGGTGATACTGGAGTAAAAATTGTTTAGATATAAAACTAAAAAACACATAAACACATTTTTAAGGACAAGCTTTCACTGTCACAGACAGCTTCATCAGGTCAGGAGAGTAGACTGATCAGCTGTGGACAGTCAACCTTACAGTTCAACCAAAAGCATCAGTCTACTCTCCTGACCTGATGAAGCTGTCTGTGACAGTGAAAGCTTGTCCTTAAAAATGTGTTTATGTGTTTTTTAGTTTTATATCTAAACAATTTTTACTCCAGTATCACCTAGGTAAGTGTGCTGGCTATCTCTCCTAATTTAAACCATGATTTAGCCTAGTGATCTATAACACTAGACATGGGAATTTAACCCGAGACTTTTGCCTTTGTTTGCCAATGATCTATCACTGAACCATCCTGGATCATCTTGTAGTCAAGGCTATGTTTCACTAGTTGTATTATTAAGTCTATTGGGTCCAAATACAAGTTGCACCAGGATGTGTAGAGTATTGGCGCGCAAAGGCAAAAACCACATGTTCAATTCCTGTGTTCAGGTTGTAATTTTTCCCTTAATTGAATTTAATTTTACTATCACAAATGATCATGTGGACAACCGTCGTGAATTAGTTTGTAACACACATGAATTTTTTTTTTAAATAAGAAGAGAGTGGCTTTATTTCACCATCAATTGTCAAATATTAATCTATAACTGATTGTGTCTTTAGTCAGGCCTAAACATTAGAGTCCTAAAATATTATGGATAGACAAAAGTATAATAGTAAAATATAAGCCCACCCAAGATTTTATTTGTTATCAACTCAAATCAATTCCTAATCAAATACAATTATATTAAAAATGTTCACCCTTCCTTCACCTCTGACAAGACATCTTGTGAATGTGAGGAATGCCAGGCCTCCACCGTGGTTCGGATTCCACGTTAAACTGTTCACAATCACCCTACCATTACACATTAGCGTAAGTGCGTATAACCCGAACGGGTAGTAAGACGCGATGCTAATAATAATGATAATAAAAATGTTTAATTTAATATAATTAAATCCTTAACTTGGTGCTTTGAAACAAAGCTCAAAATCATTACCAAATTTAATCTTATTTTGTGATAAAGAATTTTAATAGTCCATCTAATTAAAATGTTAAAATTGCTAATAATAGTATTGAATTGTTTACACCTTAAAGTACAAAAAAGTTTGAAATAAGAGTACATTTTTTCCATTAAATGTTATTTAACCATGTTTAATTAAAACATAATTGAAAGAATTTACCAAGTTCTGTCAATTTCTCTAGTCATTGTGAACTTAATTTCATCATGTGTTGATTATGGCTACTGCGAAAGATTTTAAGTGTAATTAACAAGTTTAAATTTCAGATTCTAAATGTACTTAGACTATGTAACTAAATAATATGTGGACACAGAATTTATCAAAACCAAATCTGAATATTGTTTGACAAAAAAATATGTACATGCATAAAAAAGCTCAAGTCCATGCATTTATAGCCAAATGGACAACTCATTTCTGAGCCCTCCCTGATGTTTGCGGTAGTTAAATATACAATGTCAGAAGAACAAAAGATGTCTAACACCTTAACTCATGCACTGATATAATCAGTTGGTTGAGAAAGTGTACTTTAAATACCTAAACATTTAAATATTTTTTTCAGATGGTTTCACAACTTGCCTGTAGATTGTCATTATGGGATTCTTGCCGTAGTCTTTTCCCATTGATGGTGAAGGCTGCTATATGACCACGCTCATAGTTGACCACAATCACTCCCTCACGAGACATGGCGATGTTTTCTGGCGACAGGAAACCAGACGGAGGTTCCAAAGATCTCAATAGGTCCCCGAACGTTGTGTGGACAAGCACTGGGCCATCTGGTTCATAATAAGTCAAATATTGATGTAATTTCATTAAAGTAATACTTGGAAGTATATTTTGGGGAAGTGAGGGGCAAATAATGTATCGAGGATATGATTTTTAAACTTTTATTTTAAATTTGGGATTTTAAGGTCACTTGAAATATGTTTAGTGTTTTTCGTTTTGAATATCAATTCATAAGCTTAACCTTATAATGTGTTGCCTTTGCATTTAAGTCATCTTCCATGCTCTGTAATAGTTGTATTTTTTTATGTTTCAAGATCCATTAATATCCTCATTTACATTCTTAAAAAAGAGAAGTGGAGGGGGAAATTCCTGTTTTTCCTTTCATTCTTCTCCCCAACTGGGTGTATTACTATATATGCCCTAGAAACATTATTTCCTTATCATCATCTTACACTAACTAACTAATCTAAGGGAACAATTGGAATAAGTTTTTTTAATGTACCAATAGTTTCCTGGTAAAAAAAATGTTGAAAATAATGCCTCTGTGTTCACTTAGCATAAATTAATTGTACAAAATATCAGCATTGACAAAAATGTCAACCCAATAATTATCTATACAAAGATAGATTTTTAATCACCATAGCTGACTAATTTTGGTGTCCTGTGTAAGCCAATCAGCAAATGAGACTTGAAAAAGACCTGACTTGTTTTAAGTGAGGAATAGACTCTTGGCTGAAACAGCCAGAGAGATACTGAGTAATGTTGAGTGTTGCACTCACTCTGTGAACCAGACACGACGAGTCCCAGCTCTGCAGATATGACCACACTGGTGACAGGCTGCTCGTGGCCAGTGAGGGTAGCCCGAGGCGTGGGGACCTCTCCCTCTCCCACAATGGTCTGCGTGCGGGCGTTCCAATGCCACAGCAGCACTGTACAGTCTGCAGATCCTGACGCAATGTAGCAGTCGGAGGTTATGTTGCATTCAGACCGAGAGAGACACGTCACAACGCCGTAGTGTCCAAACACTATCTGTACAATTTTAGCTGTAAAAAAAATCCTTCAATGTAAATGCCTCTACTAAAGAGTGACTCAAAATAATAACTCTAAGAAGTAGTAGCTTTTTCAAAAACACTTTTAACATCACATCTTACTAACTGTTTGGGTTGTACAACTCTGTACATTACACTAATTTGTTAGGGATTAGGAAGGTCGAGTTTAGAGGAAGTGTACCCATATTTGTGTGGAGGTAGAATGTAAAAACATTTAGGAAAATTCACCCTCAATATGCTTGACCAGAATTTAAACCACAATCTCCACATTTTTGGCAGCCTAGTCTATTGCGGGAGTAACGCTTGAGACCATGAGGCTACCGAAGTGGGTTTAAAAAGCATAAATGTAAAACAAGCTCAGAAATAAATTATCAGAATCTTTCACAACAAAATCTTGTGTGGAAATGAAGGGATGCTACTACAAATTTGGTAACTATATATGGAAGAAGGTACATGAAAGAGGGATAAGATACTTAAAAAGGAACAAACATGATTTGGTTTTTTCAATGAAAAAAAGAACACAGTCCATGTTTTACATTGCTGTCACTTGAAAAAGAGTTAATGGCTTCCTTCTGGAGGAAATTGATTGTTACTGCCCAATCCAGTTATCTAAGTTTCATTCTATCAAAACTTATCAGTAGAGTGTGTGAAACACACAGAGAAACTTCCTAAAAGAGAAAACCAAAAAACACAAAAGGGAGAAAAAGAAATTTAAAAAAAATACGATAGGACACTTAGATAGGAACTTGGAAACAGAATGAATGACAAAAAGGACCGACATAAAAAATGGACATTGTACCTCATAAAGAGAATAAAGGTTTGCCCCTAAAGAAATGATGTAGTTTCAAACCTGTTTCTGTGGAGAATACTCTGAAGCTGTTATCCCAGAAACCGCAGGCGACCAAGAATCGACTATCGACTGTCGTCACGAAGCAGTTTGAGCGGATGCGCAGTTTTTGACTGAAGTTGTCTCCTAGATGCCTTCTTAGAGTTGGGTTGGAGTTGTTACCAGTCTGAGCTGTAATAAAGGATTATAGCTAAAACTACCACTAACCCAGAAATTTACTTTTAGGAAGGGGGTCAAGCAATCAAGGTTACAGCCAGAATAAAGTTTTTAGGAGGTGGAAAGTGTGTGGGGAGGGGGGAAGGAGGGGAGAAGAGGGGGAAATATGGTAACCAAGGGAAGCAATCTGAATAATGTAAGTAGCTTTATAATTATGCATTTAAACTATTGTTATTTCTGTAATTTTTTCCAATTTGTAATTAAGGGGTACTCTTAATCTATGTTGTGGTTATACCTTTTGAATATCAACTCATCAACCATGTATTGAAATGTAGCACATACATTTTTGAGATCATCAGTGTGCACTGTATACAATTTGTGGGCTACTGTTTTAATTGTTTTTGTAGAGTTTTAAATGATTACTGGGCTATTAAAAAAAGTATGCGCCCTCATCTTCCTTCATCACTCACTTCAGGCGACATGTAATGCTTCTCTGGTCATAGCCTTACCTTACTTTATAATTGTGTCCAAGGTTTTTTACTATTTATTGTATGCTTGAAAATGACCAAGAAAAGTGGAAGAGGAGGATAGAAAATGTAGGACTCTACTAGCACACGTTGATATGATAAAGTTAGGGTGCCATTGTCCAATATAAGAGGAAGGTCTCAACCACTAACAAACTAGGTAAGTAGCCAATATACCTGAGGAAATATGTTAGTAATAATTTTTAAAATAATGACTGCTAAGTGTCGGTACTTACACAAGATGGGATCCATAGAGAGAGGGAGGTTAGCAGTCGGTGTCTGCGGAGTTTCCGCGTAGCTTGGGGACTGCACGGTGGCTGCATAAAAACAAGAAATATTTATTGATATTAATACTGGACTATTAATATTGGTAGACATGGAATATCCCAAGAAGAATGATGGAGCAGGTAATATTATTATTAGCACTGCATCTTACCACCCGTTCGGGTTATACACACTTACGCTAATGTGTAGTGGTAGGATGATTGTGAGATGAAATGGAGGACCTACAGTTTAATGTGGAATCCGACCCACGGTGGAAGCCTGGCATTCCACACATTCACAAGTTGTGATTAATACACGTCTTGTAAGAGGTGAAGAGATGTTTTGCCAATCATCAGATAGATCTGTGCCGGAACTGAGAATTGAACCTCGGACCCGAGCACAGAGGTTCGACACCTTACTCCTAGACTGCCAGGTCACCTAGCAGGTAATGGCAAGTGTGTGAATGTGAATAGAAGAATTAACACAAGTAAAGGACGAAGAATGATGGAAGAACAAAGGAAAATCAAAGTATTATAAAACTGACTCAGTAACAAATCAGAAACAGTTGTTGTTGTTGATGATGATGATAACAAAAACGTGAATTAAAAGGCACAAAAATAAGAACAAAATTGTTTGAGAAAATTGAAACATGCCAATTAATTACCTGCATAGGTTGAATTCCACCTATTGACAGCAAACTGTTGGCTGGTGGTGACCGTGACGACTGATGGCAGAGGCAGCTGAGGGTATGTGTTGGCCGATATGTGGCACACAGGCGAGTTGGACACAAACTTCATGGTCATGCATACGTCATCCGGGATGCTCGAGAACATCATAGGCGACTGCAAAGGATGGAGAATTCACTGATAAATCTCTTGTATTAATTTATTTGGTGCAAGAATTAAATGGTAAAACTAGCTTCAAATATCAAATAATGCCACAATCCAATGTATGTATGTATATGTAGGAGATGTGAGAAAAGGCCATTGTTTGTAAAGTTTTTAGAGCAAAACTATTTTTTTGTTAAAATAAATCAAATGTTGATCCAGTAGAAACATAGAGTTTGATTTTATTCACATGTTAAAATCAATAGTTCTTGAATATCTGTCAAGGGTGTCCTGGAATTTGATGACAACGTTTTATCTTCATTCAAAAAAATTGTCATATAATGTTGCTATGCTCATATTCAACAGGTGACATCCCCAAGAAAATTTAGACTATATATTTGTACTAAAGCAACATTTCATTTTATTTTGGCCAAAAAACTGATATAACACTAACCTTTACTTGTACTACATACATCTCAACCTTAATATGAGAATATTTAGGCAAAATAAAAGCCTTCAGAAAAATGACACTTGAGGTTCAACTGAAATAAAAAGTGTATACATAAAATAAAGAACAAGAAAGAGGGTTATCTCTTTAAGGAAAACGTCTTTACCCTTTTTGAGGTAATTTGTAATATAGATTTGGAAGGGTGGATAAAAAGATATAAATGGGAATGAACACTATGGGTTTTACAATGAAAAGAAGAAGAGAGGCCGCACTTTACAATGCTGCCAATGGACAAAGAGTTAATGGCTGCCTCTTGAAGAAAATGGGTTAGTAAGAAATAAAAGGAACAAATATAATATGGATATTATATTGAAGAGATTAAGACATTTCAGTCTTTAGGTGGCCCTAGAGAGAGAGGAAATGGCCGCCTCTTGAAGAAAATATATTCACTTAACACCTCAATTTAGAGTACTGTTGAAACTATTCAGCAAGGAGAGTGAATCAACGCACTTCCTAGAAGAGGCGAAAAAGTAAACTAACGGAGAATTGAGAATGTAGCAGAAAATACATGTTAGCTCTTATAGGGATCTTTTATAAAATCTATAAATCTATCTACAAAAAAATAAATAAAATATTTGTTGATACTAGTTAGTTATCCTCAAGGCCTGGACTGATTATAAAATCAACTTGTAATTTAAGAGGTAAGCTACCAGAAATCACTGCTAACACTTTTTTTCTCTTTATAAATTAAAGGCTATCATGTTTTGCCTCAACCCCAACAAGTTGGTAACCTTTGAATGGAAACATATAAAAAGAACAATTAACACCAAAGGACGAACACATAAAATGTAATCAATGTTACCAGATGCATGGCTGAGCTTCTTGGCGGATGAGGTTCCATCAGCAGCTGTGAAGGGGTTTGGCCAAAGTTACGAATCTGGTTCTCAATCGCCTGGAAATTAAAACAAGTCAGAAGTAGATTGATCACACCTTTATCTTATTTCAACGATGGATTAAATAGTTAGGTTATTATATTTGTTAATCATGGTTATATTATAATTAGCACCGCGTCTTACTACCTATTTGGGTTGTAAGCACTTAGGCTAATGCATAATGGTAGGGTGATTGTGAGATGAAATGAAGGACCTACAGTTTAACGCGGGATCCGAACCACGGTGGAGGCCTGCCATTCTACACATTAACAAGTTGTGATTAATACACATCTTGTCAGAGGTGAAGGAAGTGTTTGGCAATCTGATAAATCTGTGCTGGGACCGAAGTTGAACCCTGGATTCCTAGAACACAAGTCTGACACCTTGCCCCTAAACCGCCAGGTCACCCAATCATGGTTATAGTCACATATAAATATCATATTCTTTTAAATTTGAAAAATTACACCTGGACACAGAAATCAAACCTGGAACATATGACTTAGTACGCCAATGCTCTAACCACCGAGCTATCTAGTAATCATCCCGTGCTCAGGAGGGTCATTCTTCACTCATATTTTAAGCCAGTCACCCGCATATGAAATCCATTATAAACTATCGCACAAAAATAGGACTTTAGTCTTTTTTTATATATGAAATAAAGACATTACTAATGAGAAGTGAACTATCCCAACCACGGCATTGAGGAGATAAATAATTTAGATTCTTTGGAAAAATTTGTTTGTCTAAATTCGAAAAACCTATCTTTTATTATACACTTGGGTTAACAAATCTGTACCGTATCTGATATAGATGGGTCAAATTTTTAGGCCTATATTTCTCAAATCCAAATTTTTATCCAAGTGAAAATATTTGTAAATGGAAATTTTCAAATGGAAAAGAGCTTGTGAATGACCAAAATTTCTACAAACCCTTACAAACATTAAAACATGCTGTGAGCCGTTGATAGTAGGATAGCCACTATTCATACTTAAGAATTGGCTTGTTTATTTTAACACACAAATTTAAACTAATAAGATTATTAAAAATGTAACCCTGTTTTCACACTAACTTGTGAGGTACATAATAGCTTCTTAAAGAAGTAATGGTACGAAGGAATGAAACGAGTATTTGAGATACTGTGAGGCAAACTATAAGGCTGGTTTAGTGAATTAATTACTATGGGTGCTAGAATTATTAGAGATACATATTTCAAGGTTTTTAGCACCATGTCTTACTATCTATTCGGGTTATACACTTATGTACTAATTACGCATATGGTTTTAGGGATTAGGAAGATTATATTTAGAGGTAATGTACCCACATTTGCATGGAAGGAAAGTTAAAAACCATTGTGGAAAATCCACCCTCAGTACACCTGACCGAGATTAGAAACTCGACAACAGTCTAGTGTATTGTAAGAGTGGCACGTTAGACTAGTGGTTCTCAAACTGGAGTACGTGTAAAACTTTAGGATGTATAATATATCAGCTCCAAAACTACAATTAAAATTTTTATTTGAAAATATTGTGTCTAGGTTTAATTCTTTTCTTTATTTTTGAAAAACTTTGGGATTCATAATACATCAGCTCCAGAACTACAGTTAAAAATTTTGATTTGAAAATATTGTGTCTAGGTTTAATTTTTTTCTTTATTTTTGAACGGATTTGTGAAAAAAATGTATACAACATTTTACAGTAATAATTTTTTTAACTGATCATAACAATTATCAATAAGAGATAATGTTAAGGCTATAACAGTAGGATTCTCTCTAACTAGCTTTGTCACATTTGAAATATTTTGATTACGGATTTTTTTACCACTAGATAATAAATATCAATTTTTAAAGCCTGTCATTTGGAATTTTTTTTATCTTGGGGGTACATTAAACTTTTAGTCATGGCCAAGGGGTACACTCTAAAAAAAAGTTTGAGAACCCTTGTGATAGACCATGTGGCTACCAAAGTGGGTTTCATTATGTTTAATTCCTGTACAGTTTATTAAGGGGTTGTATTAACTTAATCCTTTTACAAACCAATATTAAAATAAAATCAACATTAAATTTATACCTTAGTAGTTAATTAGAGCCCTCATATGTAGAGGACGATTTCCGCACATCCTTTACAAACTCTGCCATTTGCCTTAAAATTTTAAGTGAAGCAAAACCTTGGGCTTGGGATTATTCCTGGATAGATCAATGGTAAGAACATTGATGTACTAGTTCAAAGGTCCCGGGTTCAATTTCCATGTCCAGGTGTCATTTTACAATTAAATAAAAAATATATTTAGATGTGACTATAGTCATACTTTACAACTATAATAGCTTTGATATTTAATCCATCTTATTGAAAGTGATTGAAATAATTATTGGTTGTGCCAAGCCATACCAACTTAGATGATTAAAATACACCAAAATCCCTAAAATAACTATGATAGGAGACTATGATTATCACCTCCTTCATGACTGGGTCAGTGATAGTGTCCATGTCCACACTACCCTCATACGTTAAGTAGTAGAACACGTTAGTTGCTCTCACAGCCTCAGGACCTGGAAAAAACAATATTATTCACTAAGGATGATTTCTACCCTTGATGTAGCAGCAAGTCCCCCAAGATTTCCCAAATTTTGACATTTTATAAGGCAAGTTTTAAAGATATGACATTCTAACAAAAACTATAACTTAGAGATGGGTAGAATCTTAAATCTTCTTTTAAACCTTGAATCTAAATTCTAACCCTTGAATCTTTTAATCTCTACAATTTTATTTAAAATCAGAATATTAAAAAAAAAAGTTTAATGTCATGTATATTATGTCATAATAAACAAAGAGAGCACTTTTTAATATCAATTAATTATATTAATACAACTATGTTATACTCTCAAAAATACGCATGTCTATATAATTCGTTTTACCAATTTCTTACAAAATGTTATTTGAAGTTAAGGATAATTGTAATTGAAATACTTTGTTGGAATTTTTATGAATCTTGACTCTCTTGAATACGATTGGATTTGAGATAATTGAGTGTTTCAGCCCTACTATAAATTCTTAAATAAGTCTAAAAATAAGAGTCCAACACTGTCAAGAAATTAATTTTTGGTCTTGAAGTAGTATTGTTGTAATTTTTTTTAACAGTTTACAACTTAGTTTACTTAGTTTATTCACAAAAATGGTCAGTAGGAATCTTCCTGTTAAGACGGAGAGACAAAAAAGTCTGTGAGGTATGTGTATATTTAGAATATGAAACAAGAAAACGTTAGTTTTGAAATGTAAGTCAATTCTGTTCAGAGGCAGATAGTAGAGTGAGTGTGTGCATACTCGTCAGTGGAAGTAGCTATGTTTTATTAGCAGTTAGAGGTGTGAAAAGTCTACTTTTTCAATTGTAAGTTAGATTTAATCAAATATATAAAATATTCTCAAAGTTTAATATTTTTTTGTTCATTGTTTTATATTTAAAACCTGACAAGACATGTATTATTCACAACTTGTGAATGTGGGGAATGCCAGGCCTCCACCGTGGTTCGGATTCCACGTTAAACTGTAGGTCCTCCATTTTATCTCATAACCACCCTACCATTACACATTAGTGTAAGTGCGTATAATCCGAACGGGTAGTAAGACACGGTAATAATAATAATAATAATAATAATAATAATAATAATAATAATAATAATAATAATAATAATAATAATAATAGTAATAATAATATATTTAAAAATTATTATATTGTGATTAATGTTATAATTTATGCATTAAAATTACCTAGGCAATGTTTTCTTGTCCAGTTTTATGAAATATTTCATTCTAATCTGATAAACCCAATTATTATTATCATAGCATAGAGTTCAATTAATTTAGATTTTTTCATATGTTTATCAATTTAAAAGAGCTCAGAATGGTAATAATTGATCATGATTAGATTATTTTAGTTGTCAATATTTTGATTGTAAAAGCCTCATAATTGCCAAAGACAAATTTTTTTTTTCCAAAATTAATTAATAATTATAGAATAAACTTAACAAATGGGACTGAGCCCATTAATTTAACACTTATGAATGTTATAATCAAGGCCGTAGCCAGCCAATAATTTCAGGGGGGGTTTGGTGAGCACATCCCCCAATTGCTGGAAGATAAAAAACATTATAAATGACAAACGGTTCTAGAAGCTCTCTGAAGTGTTTTTTTATGATAATATAACCCCCTAGCTGCCGAAGGGTAGGAAATTTTCTAAATATTAAACACTTTTAAACTCTGTGAGGTTTTTTATGGTAAAATAACCCCCAAAATGCCGAACGCTAGGAAAATTTCTAAATATTTAACACCTCTAGAAGCTCTTTGAAGTGCTTTTTATAATAACACAGCCGCCTAATTTGTATTTTAATTTTTATATCGTTTGAACCATAAATAAAGCTATATATATTTTGTTCATAAAATTTCGCGGGGGGTTTGAACCCCCAAAACCCCCCCCTGGCTACGGCCTTGGTTATAATAAATGCATTTTAACAAAAAATGTTAACATTAATAGATATTTATATTTTAAATTATTTGATTAGTGTTATATTTCCTCTTATGTTCATCATTTTAATTAATATACTGATTCTAATTAGAAATTCGGGGGTTTCGTTGATAAAGTAGTGGCTTTGACACAACTCTTAATTCTAATATACTTGTATTTTATAAATCGTTAGATTTAAAGTTTCTTTATGTTATCCAGAAACTATGTAAGTTTTGTCACTCTATTTTCCTTTTGATTTTTATATATTTAAAAAAATAAAACTTCAGTAGTAGTCTAATCGATTAGTGTCAGCCTATACATGTGATGTCTGATGTCGGAAGTGTTGTTTAGAAAGCGTGTTTTTTTTAGAATGTCCTCTTTCACACCAGTTGGCTCTTAGCCAATAAGTAGCTGTCAAGTTTACAGCTGTCTTCATTTTGACAACAGGTTCCTGCTGTTTGTTTAAGCTTAATCTACTAAGAAAACACCCGTTACTTACAAGACTAACCAGAGTAGCGGCAGGAATTGAAAGTTGAGAAAAGAAAATCCCACAAAGAGCCGAAACTAATTAATCTAAAACGCTTGCACCAGTAAAAATAAAGTCATTGTCGTGGCGGAAACTGTTTAGGAAAAATCACCCCTAGTACATCTAACCGGGATTCAAACCTAGATCTATGAGAGCTCCAAATGATATCCATGTTTATTTTTTCTTACATCTACTGTATTTTATATAATTAAACATGTTAAATTATCACAATTATTTCATTCCGAATTAAATATATGTTCTTGTTTTTAAATAACGTAACAAAAATTAGACTCATCGATTCAATTGTGGCCATCGAGCACTTTTAAGTTGGAAATCCCACGTTATTATCAAAATCTAAATTAATGGGAAACTGTGAAGTTAAATTAGATAGACTTACCCCTTTGTTTGTAACCAAAGATGAGATCAATCCACTGATGTAATTGGCAGGACACAAACTCTGACTCGAGGGCCTGGATAGAGAAAATAAATTAAGCTTTAAATGTAGATACAAGTAACATTTGTACTCCGTCGCATATGCATTTAATTGCACTTATGATTAAGATGAGGAAGGTAAATGCTATAAGGAACTGTATTTGTATTTGCGTTTTATGAAAAGTGGAAATGATTTAGCCAAAAACCACCATTAATACGCCCAGGAAGGATTTCCCCCATCATCGTCAAACAAGACTAGACAAGTAAAACGTTTAATCTGTATGTCCATATATATGGGTCATGTGTAATCAGATTTAGACAAGAAGAAACATTTTTTATAGTAACAAAATGTATTAAAACCATTTTCATATATTTATATGTCAAGTCATATATGATCTGCAGCTGTCACATATAATAATATCTATTACCTATGAGATAATACTAAAACATATTAAAATGTTATAAGCAAAATAGGTTTTAATTTTCTTTAGGATCCTTTGTAGATTAGGCTACTCTTTGAGTAAAAACTTTTTTTTAATCTTAGGAGGGTATTATAGCTGCCAACTCCCCCAAATATTATATAATATATTTAAAAATATAACTAGTTTTAAAGATTTTATGTTCTCTTTATGGTTATTTTATACATTTTACAAATTGAATAAATATAAAAAATAAAAATATTTTAAGGTTTATTTGTTACTGTAGCCCTTAATACTAACGTTAATTTTAATTTTGCACCACGTCTTACTGCCCGTTCGGGTTATACACTTAAGTACTAATTACGCTTATGAGTTAGGAATAAGGAGGGTTAAATATAGATAAAGTGAACACGCATGTGCGTGGAGGGAGAATGGAAAACAATTTAGGAAAAAAAAAGTTCACCTAAGTGAGATTCGAGCCTTGATCTCCCCGTCCTCAGCAGTCTAGCTCAACACGAAACTAGTGTGTTAGCTAACTACACCACCAAGGTGGATCTTAATACTATGAATGACATAAGAAATGTACTCTAGTTCAGCGCTTCCCACTTTTTAGAACTGCAACAAAGTTTTGAGAATGACAAACTTTAGAGACCCACCTCTAGCTTTGATGGTCATAGAAAGTGTGGGGGAGGATTTTTTTGTTGTTATTTCACTTTCTCGTGATTTTTTTATGTTCAAATAGTTATAAAAAACTCACATTTCAAAACCTTTTCCTGACATACCAAAAATTGGTTCGCAACCTACAACTTGGAAAATACTGCTTTAATGTGTGCTGTATTAAAAAAAAATTATTTGTTAATCATAAGATTTGTTAATTTTTAGTATGAAGGAGAAATGAATTTATTTTAAGTATGTATACTGATATTATTGTAGTCTATAATTGTAGCCTATTGATTAAATGCAAACACAAATTAATCCTATTTAGTGCAATTCTGTGAATGTTTTGTTTTATCTACAGGCATCTTTGTATTATCAATTTAAGAAGGAACATAATAAAGTATTTTAGCAAAGTGAAAGTCTACCAGTTCTGAGGGGCTACTCAGGGTTTTGTGGTAATATCTTAGTTGAGAACTGTAGATTTATGTGGCTCTTCAAAGACCACTATCATCAAAAGATACAAGTATATTATTCACCACATTTGTTAAGTGCTTTTTAAATTGTATGACACAATCATATACTTTTATTGTCATATTGTGAAAATTTTTCAAAAACTGACAATCAGTAAACTACCCCTTGGTAAGCTTTCCTCAGAAAAGCAAACATACTATTTTTATAATTGTGTAGAAACGCTGATCAGATATAAATTGTTAAAAAAAATCGCTATCGTTTTTACTAAAACTTCAAACTTTAAAAAAACATACATTATTATTTATCATGCAAAATATTCCCACAATTTGGCCGGATGTTTAACCATATTACATCTGAATATAAAGTTTGAACAAAACCCCTTGACCCCCCACCCTCAGTTACAGAAGACACAGATCAAATATTATGAGCCATTTTTTTGTTTCTGTTTGGGAGCGTATAAAGCATCAAGGCACATCATGATCAAGAGGTATAAAATGATCATGGTTACAGAACTATACAGAATGTTTAGAAACTAAAAGACCATACTGTACATAAAACTTGTTTGAACTAAAAATAATACGAAATCTTGATACACTTACATCTGGAAAACTATGCTAATACCATTAAATTGTGTTCAAATTTCAGTTTACAGCGCTGGGAGAGTATAGCTATTCAAGCTTGCATGTACAACAAGTTATATAGTAGTTAGGCGCGCGGCACTACACACCTCGACATCTTGGAGCACAGCAGCAGAACATAGCATAATTAATAGTAAACAACACACCAGTCAATCTACGTTTATACGTACGTGAATATGTTATAAGGGTCATCATTAACAGTCCTACATCACAGAAAGTGCTTGCCATTATTACATGTGCGGTGCTGTGTGCCTATCTTCTATGCAACTTGTTGTACACGCATGTTTGAACAACTATGCTTTCTCAGCGATATATGCCAAAAATTTTAACACATTTTAATGGTATTGGCATAGTTTTACAGATGTAAGTGCATAGGGATTTTGTATTACTATTGGTCCAAATAAACCATATGTGCAGTTTGGGTAGCGAGTTTCCAAACACCCTGTAAATATATATCCATGAAAAAGTATAAATGATAAAAATTATATTATAAAATCATGTACACCAGACAATAACAGAGTACAAAAGAAGCTGTGACAAACCATGCGGTTAATTCGCACAAACTCCTCTGGAGAAGAGCACCAGGGCGGCAGTTCGATATCTCCCACGGCGGTACCGTCCTCCTGCTGGCCCAGTCTGTATCTATTGGTGTTCATCAACATCTCCGGCAGGAAGAAGAACTCTGGGATCAATTCCTGCCAACAAACACAACAGATCTCTAGTAGTCTTTTAAATGAGTGACCATAAGCACACCATAATCAGATCTTTAGTAGTTTTTTTTATGAGTGGCTACAAGCACACATGACTTTAAACAAACTATGGTCCAATCAGCATAGGAAGGAACTTCTAAGAAAATTAGAAACGTTACTAGATCTAATTTCATATATTCATACATCATGCCATGCGAGCTGTAGCTTTCACTTTTGGTAGATATTATCAATAAATATAAAACAATGCTAACACTATATTAAAATGTGTTTGAGACAGCTTAGCTCAAACAGTATCGTTCTGGATTTCAAAATGGAAATAGTCCTTATTTACCCACATAATTGTCATATATTTTAAACTGTTATAGATCTTCAGTGGTGTGTGGAAATGAGGGAGGAAGGAGAAGTAGCGTGTCTCTGATTGCCTTTTAAATTTACATGACAAACACGACTATACCATGCAACATTAATGCGATGAAATTTTATAAGCCAATTTTTGGATTTAAAAAAACAGGGAGCGACGATTATGTGGTAGTGACAATTATGTGGTGAAATACGGTATTTATAATGAATTATTTTATCTTAGCAATGGTACAGAAAAAGCATAAAATAACAAGTGTTACTCCCTATTAATCGTGAGCTGTGATGATTTGAAATCATTGAATCACTATTAATATTGGTTCTGTCATGGTAAAGAATGATAATGGTAAACTTACCTTGACATCGGAAGTGTCTCTCTGACAGTTCTTCCAAGATAAACTGACAGATGAGAAAAGTCTGTTAGGGTGGTCAAACTTGCCCCCTTGCAGTGCTAGGAACATTGTGGTGAAGGGTTCCTAGAGAGAGAAACACAAGAGTTAGTTAAATTAACATACATTCAAAAGCTAACGATAACACCAAATACTTTTGATGGGAAACAATGAGGAGGGGAAGCGGGGGATTTTATACTTCAGGATTACTAAATAGTATATACACACACACATTTATTTATATATATATATAAGGCACCCAGATAGGCACTTAAGTAAAAAAAAAACACTCAAAATAGGTAATGTAAAGGTGGTTTTACTAATTATTTTATTACCTACAGCCAATTCACATTGAGCTGTTTTTTTTAGTAACATGTCTCATTACTCGCTTGGGCTAAAATGCATATTTTGTATTAATGATGCTAATATGTTAGAGACTAGAAAGATATAATTTAGAGGAAGTGTATCTGCATTTGTGTGTGGAGGGAGAGTGAAAAACTATTTAGTCCTGGTAGAAAACATCTTATGTACACCAAACCAAGATTAAAACCCTGTTTTTCCCTTCAATGGCAGTCCAGTCTATGCGAGTGTGACGCCTTGACCCACTCAACTAACAAGTGGGTCAAATACTGTTAATCACTGGATACTTTTTTATATTATCAGGGGACCAAGGATTGAACCTCAGACCCCCAGCACATAAGTCAGATACCTTACCCCTAGACCACCAGGTCACCTTCTTCAGATATGTTTTTTATAATTTGAAAGGCTGAGTTCTATATCACCATATTAAGAGACAACATTTCAAATTGTCCGTTTCTGAAGAATTTGAACTTTTCTCCTGCCACGATGTCTCCAAATGCTCCCATTGTCCTTTACTCAATTAATACTCAATGGAAGCTATTCAACAAGTGTCGATTATCAAACTTACTCCAAACAAATATGCCTCAACTTACATTTTTTAAGAAAGTGTAGGCCTACTCTATCTTTCAACAAAAATCTCATACCATATGAAAAAGGAGGTCAGTGCCAAAAGAGGCGCTTATTCATGAAATAGGCAAAAACCAAGAGAATAGGCATTTATAGGCACTATAAAATTAAAATATTGTACTCGTAATGACATGAAATGCATATATATCAATTGCCTATGTTTTACGATTAAGGAAAATAAAATACAAATAGGCCAAATCAGGTCCTTATTATATTGGCTTAATAGTTTTAAATAAAACACAAATAAAACTTAATTCAGTTGAAGAGTTCTATACCATATGTTAATTTACAGTCAGCTCCAAGTTTTCAAAAATATATCCAACAAATCTCAATATATATTATTTCTGTTGTCAACATCCCTTTTTCTCAACTAATACAAAGCCCACAGGGGTGAATAAGGTATCAGTGGATAGGATTTTTTACCGACTTCATATTAACATCAGCTTGTCAAAGACAGGCTTAAATACTGATTATTAATATTTGTAAGACATTTGCAACCAGTTTCAGATTAATCCTTATGTTTGCAAGCCTTAGCAACGTTTAGGAAATAACGTTCACTGACTGTTTCTGCTGCATCCAAAGTGTCAAAGGTTATTTTTTAACATAATACTTTCAACTTTTTAATAATTTAGTATTAATGGAATGAAAGTGGGGTGTTACAGAAAAATTAAGTTTTGGATCAAAATAAAGAGGACAAAGTTGTTGATCGTATAATATAGCAAATTTATCATGAGAAAATTGACTTTGAAAATCCAATGGAGTGGAAATATTATGAATAATTTTTGTATAGTAATTTTAATAATAATAATATGTTTTAATGTCAGTGATATTAATATCAAACAATATAATCTAGGAAAGTATAATATTGATGTTCAAGGGAATACTACAACATTTGATTTAAATTGTAGATAGAACCATTTTGTAGTAAAATTTACCCTCTGTGCAACAAATCAGTAAGTGATGAAAAAAATTCATAAAGGAATCAGTCTTGTCAAGTTGGTTTTACAGTTAGAGGGAGGTCAGGGTTTTGGTCTGGTTGGGTGTGTGCTGAAATGATTTTTCCTAAATGATTTCCTCTCCTCCTCCCCCTTCAGCCATATTCTTCCTTCCAGCCTCCTTATCTCACTAGTGTAAGCATGGAGGTAGCCTAGTAAAGATTGAATATAAAAAATTATTCCTTAGAGGAAAAAAGACTCTTATTCTCAGGTCCTCTGTTTAAGAGGATTACCAATGCTTGAAAAGAAATTAGTGTTCCCAATTATTCCCTATAATGTTCATATTTACCATAATCAAACATTATTAAGATTATATATAATCTTATCATAGACTGGAAATAAAACAAATAATAATAAGCGAACCAAAAGTGTGGTGTATATAAAGCAGGGCCCCGCTCATACAGTGGGTTAGATACCAAAGCCCCACTGTAAAGTGGAAATTGCTGTAAAGTGAATATCGCTGTAAATCAGAATATAGCCCTTTTTAACTGTCAAATGCATATAAAATCCTAGTAACATGTTTACACTATCATATATAAAGTTCGCAATAGATCATTCAGTTGCATGAAAACGATTGAAATCAATTAAATAAAAGAAAATGAAAACTACCGAATGAGCATATAGCTAATATAGCCATTCACTACGCTCGTCGTGGCGAAAAACGCCAGAAGAGAGAGACAAGCCAAATATAGTACACACATATATAATTGAAAACCGCTGTATTAGCATAACACCATAAAGTAGGCCCCTACTGTAATAAAGTCACTAACCAAAATATTAACACGGTTGTTCATTCCTATCAATTAGAGGGGGAATGCCAATGAACATTATAATAGTCAGGATAGAGGGTAAAAATAATAAACAACCCAACACACATACTCCCCTCTTTTTCTTCATCAGTTTCAAGCAAAGCTAATTCACGGATAGCTCTGGGGGTTAGGGACAGGTTTGCTAGTGTAACTTCTCTTCAGATAAGCAGACCACTTCACTCGTCAAGTGTTTCAAGTGTCTGTTCTCTTAAGAGTCTTTTACAAGTGTCCTTTCTGGCAGTCAACTACTAAACTCAAGTGCCTTAGTAAATGACGGGTACAAGGGAAAAAGGGGAAAAGTCCCATTTTAACTCAAATTAAGTTAGTGTTACCATCTGTTAAACAATCATGAGACCTTTCTAATGGAATTTATATTATAAATTAAACAGGTCTGTGCTATGTTTAAATTAAATTTAAAAAAAGTATTTGTGGTCTAGAAAAAAGCTGTTAACGTCAGAAAGATTGTTTTGCTGACCACATGACACCCTCTATACATGGATGTTGGCACTATATTTGCCAACAAACAGCAGCCGCTGTAGTTGAAATATGGGCTGACACCATAGGGTTTTTGGTAATCTCAACAGTACTTAATTAAATATGTGTCATGAGCATCACTGATTTTAAAACATAATCTTTTTAAATGAATATTAAGAGGTTCTGTTCAAATTCTGTGATGCTAATGAAAAATGTTTAAGAACTGTAAAGAATACTAAGTGTTGAAACTTTAACCAAATATATCTATTCCAAATTGATTGGTATGAGTTAGGTTCTTGGGTAGACTCTACAACTATAAATTTCAGAGTGGTTAATCAATTCAGGTTGAGTACCTTTATCGACCTACTCCATAAAAGGTTATTTTGTTAAGCTAGATTTATTCGATTACTTTTGAATTATCTTTTTTACCTGTCCCACATTGACCACAAATCAATGAACTAAAATCAAATTACATTTCTGAGATTTACCCACTTGGAAAAGTTAGTTAATACTTGCTACACTAGTAAATTTGCAAACAAGCTTTCTGTCAGATATCTGAGAATAAAGAGAAGACATCTTACTCTACAGCTTCTATTAGTTACCAAGGTTACCAAAGATGTTCGTTCAGCTTTAATAGGAGATACTCGTACATTTAAATAGTGTCATTTATTTTTTTATTTTTTTAGCACTACCCAATCAGGTTATATGTGTATGTACTTAGTATGCTAATGTGTTAGGGATAAGTAAGGTTGAATTTAGAGAAAGTGTACCCACATTTGCGTGGACTAGAGTGGAAAAACATTTAGGAAAAACCACCCTCGGTACACCTGAACGAAATCCAAACCCCACTCTACCCATCATTAACATGCCGGTTTCTCGTGAGAGTGACGCCTTAGACCATGCACCACTGAAATGGTTAATAAGGTCATATTACACCCACTAGTCGGCCCGGGACTAAATGCCTAGCTCTTTTAGTTTTTTGCCGGTGATGAAGAGGTTGGGATTTGAATCTTGGCCAGATGTAGTGAGTGGTGTTTTTTTTTCCTAATAGTTTTCCACGCTCTCACAAAACACAACACAAATGTAGATACATTTATCATTATAGCACAAACAGGTAGTTAGGCGCAGAGCAAACATATAGTGTCCTCATATCCCCCCCAATCACCCCCAGAATTAAACCTGTAGGCGCTAATGAAATTAAATTTATTTCATAAGTGGTCCAAAAGGTAATTTTGATGTAAGTGTGAGAGGGCTGGGGGCGAGGAGGGGGCAGAGCTCTGGTTAGAGTCCAACACCAGCCACTGACCACTCTGATGAGCCAGTTGAGCACAAAGGCCGCTGTGGAGTAGTGGGTGCCATAGTGGAAAGGAGGGATGCTGTCATGTTCCCAACTGTTGTAGCGCTCCTCGAAGTACACGCGCCTGCTGGGGTTCAACGCCCCAATTGGCTGAAACACAAACATACAATGAAGCATTAGTATAATACTTTAATTATTTAAATTAAAAAATGACACCTGAATACGATAATCAAACCTGGAGAAACTTTAGGTTGAATACAGGATTTTATTCCCGTGTCTAGGTGTTATTTTTCAATTTAAAGAATATTATATTTAGATGCTGCTATAACCGTCCCAACAACTGATATATTTACGTTTATCACCGTGTCTTACTACCAAAGGGTTATACGCGTATGCACTAGTTACACTGATGTGTTAGGGATTAGGAAGGTTTGATTTAAATTAAGTGTAACTAAATTTCCATGGAGGGAGAGTGGAAAACCATTTAGGTAAAACCATCCTGTCTTCGGTAGTCTAGTCTACTGCGAGAATAGTGCCTTAGACCATGAGGCCACCGAAGCGGGTAACTACTAATGTAATAGCTTGGTTATTCAATTAATCATAATACTCTAGGCAAACAATTAGAATTATTATTACTATTATTAGCACCGTGTCTTACTACCCGTTCGGGTTATACGCACTTACGCTAATGTGTAATGGTAGGGTGATTGTGAGATGAAATGAAGGACCTATAGTTTAACGTGGAATCCGAACCACGGTGGAGGCCTGGTATTCACCACATTCACAAGTTGTGATTATTACATGTCTTGTCAGAGGTGAAGGAAGGGTTTGGTAATCATATAAATCTGTGCCGGGACCGAGGATTGAACAATTAGAAGAAAGGGGCTATGGAAACCTGGGACCTCACATAAAGAGGTTGAATGGAGGTTGAATTGAGGTTGAATGGAGGTTGAATTGAGGTTGAATGGGGGGGGGGAGTAAGTACAAATTCTAAGTCTCGCCTACGGTGCATATAACTCTTACGCCGGCCTTGGTCATGGGAGTCACTGAATTCTAGTCAAATTTAGTACGCCTCAAGTGCGGCGCTACACTAAGTACATGACGGCACCTACCTAAACCAGAATGGAATGGGTCGTTCTCGCATAGGAAACTGGCCCATTCCATTCTGGTTTAGGTGGGTGTCGTCATGCACTTAGTGTAGCGCCGCACTTGAGGCGTACTCATGACTATAAACTGGACCTCAAGCACGCGTCACATTACCTTACTCCTCACCTTAATATCACTATCCTGGTTTTGATAGGAAGCCAGTTCTAGAAGGCCTTATTTCATACCAGAATCCTACTGTATTCATGCTGCGTTCTGGTAGCATTAAAGACCTTCCATAAAGGACTCCCTACAACCGTTTTAGATTACCTTATATCCTACCAAAATACTACCAACAGTAAGTTTCTGGTACGAAATAAGACCTTAAGAACTGGCTTCCTATCAAAATAAGTACATCAAATCATTGCTAACAAGACTTCACCAAGTGACGTGCGGCCTCTAAAGTTCGTTCACGGTAGGAGTTTACCTGGGAAAGGACTTTTTTCTCTACCAAATATCTATTATATAGTAGGATATTGGTAAGAAAAAAGACCTTTCAGAGGTAAACTCCTCCCGTGAATGAAGTATACCTTGGAGAGATCCCTGTAGTTGCTGGGCAGACTCAGGTCCAGTTCATTTGACTCGTAGTTGGTGAGCACCCAGGGGAACACCGGATACTGGTTCAAGTCATTGTACGTCCGTCCTGAAACAAGAATCACACGGAATGCGTGGAGTCTGCGATAATTCCTTGGTAGGGAATCAGGAACGGATGAGAGCCGCATTCACGATGATGATGATGATGATTTTATTTTTTATCTTTAGAACCACGTCTTACTCCCCATGCAGGTTATACGCTTATGTATGAGTTACACTGACGGGTTAGGTATGAGGAAGGTTACATTTAGAGGAAGTGTACCCGCATTTGTGTGGATAAAGTTGGGGAAACCATATAAGGAAAATCCATTTCAGTAAACCATACCAGGATCAAACCTCGACCATGCGGTCACCGAAGCGGGTATAATGACAGTGATGAAAATAATAATTCGAATGTGTGTGCATTGTGTATAGTCGCGTGGCGTGTTTCCAGGGCAAGCACAGCTTGTTAAAACTGTACCGAATAATTTATTTTCTCAAAAACCCTGTCCCCATTTGACCAATAAACAAAATTGGCTCAAACGTATAACCTGAACGGATAGTAAAACGCGACGCGAGAAGAAAAAAGGCTCGTGTATAAACTACTAATTTGGTAGGTATTTCTTTTAATAGCTTGCCAATGAGTGTTCTACTGAGTGATAAGAACAATTCACAGGTACAGTTTAGTTTAAACTAACTATGCATAACCTGGAAAAACTTCACAACACGCCAATGGAATAGTTTCAAGTCACAAAGAGTGACCAACTTGACCCATCAAGGGCTACCGTGAGATTACCACTTTTCGTGATCATTATTTTACAACTATGATATTAATGATTATCAACACACAAGTTTCGATAAGTAGCGGACTTACTATAGCTTTATCTTTCTCTGTCAAGCCAAATCTATCTTAAAACACCTAGAACTTTTTTTAAATTATTCCTTTTTCAAAAAACGAAGCGGGCCTTCACAAATAATGTTGCTCTTCTAAAATTGACGAGGAGGGGGGAGGGAGGGGGGACTAGAACACCCGGTTGTAAATAACCCCCGTAAAGTTTCATAAATTACGTCATACGAATTTGTTAAACGCGACACATTTTATGGGTTGTGCCCTTTGAAAAGCACTCGAGAGAATTCAAACAGGCCTCTGACTGAAATAAACAAATAAAAATAATAAAAAACCTATAGCCAACTGACTTCAAATGTCCAAATACATTTTTAAAATGTTTCATGACGAGAATATGAAACTTCAGACCATAGAAAGCACTCAAAAGTATTCAAACAAACCGCTTCTGAAATAGATGTTTAAAAAAATAGTCAAATTTCATCAAATATATCAATAAAACCTGATTCGGTGGCCGCATGGTCTAAGGCGTCACGCTCGCAATAGACTAGCCTGCCAACGAAGGGAAGATCGGGGTCCAAATCCCGGTCGGGTGTAATGAAGGGGTAATTCTTTTCTCCAATTTTCCCCCTTTCTTTCGTGGGGAATTTGAATATATTTTCTTTAACCTCTAAACCGCCTCGGTGGCGTAGTTGGTTAACGCGCTTGTCGTGTTGAAGCTCGACTGCTGAGGTCGGGGCGATCGAGGTTCGAATCTCGGTGGGGTGAACTGGGGGTGGTTTTTCCTAAATGTTTTTTCACTCTCCCTCCACGCGAATGCGGCTTCACTTCCTCTAATTCAATCCTTCCCAATTCCTAATCCATTAGAGTAATTAGTACTTAAAGCGTATAACCCGAACGGGTAGTAAGACGCGGTGCTAGATATTACTTTAACCTCTGCCATCCTCATTCCTACTCAATTAATGTAGTTAAATACAAATAATCCGAACAGATTGTATAAAGAAGAGCGAGAAGAGAAGGTTAAAACATTGAGAGGCCGAAATAAATTTTATATATAAGGATTGTGGTTGGAAGGACCTTTTTAGGAAAAATAAACATTTTTTTGCGGTTAACTTTTGACCAAATGCTATCTTATTACTAGAAGTTTTTTTTCTTAGCACCACATCCTACTGCCCGTTCAGGTTATACGTTTATGTACTAACTACGCTAATGGTTTTAGGTATTAATAGGGTTATATTCAGAAGAAATGTACACGTATTTGCGCGGAGAGAGAGTTGAAAACCATTTTGAAATACCACCCTCAGTACACTCGACCGAGATTCAAATCTCGATCTCCCAGTTATCGGCAGTCTAGTCCACTGCGAGAGTAGCACGTTAGACCACGCGGCCACCGAAGCGGGTACTACTAGAAGTTTTGTTATTGGTAGTAGTAGGTGTTGATTCTATTAAAAGGGATAGCTGTAGATAACATGAATTGATGTAAGAACATGTGAAAATAGGTTCAGTAGCTTTTGTAACTATCATACACTCTTTTCCAACAGAATTATATTATAATTAGTAGGCTTAGATATCTAAGCACTAGTTTTTTAAAAAAAAGTATTTGGCCTTAAGTTAGGTTATGTTATGTTAATTTGTAAGTCGTGCGCTGATATAACCTGCGTCTTTAGAAATTACATTAATTATTATAATACATCCCTATTAGAAAAACCTCTTTTCGCTTTATTAGGTAATTGTATAGTGGATATTTGGAAGAAGGCACAGGAAAGGTGGATAAAAACATATAAAAGGAACGACCACAATATGACATTTTAAATGCAAAGAAGAACACCATTCACATTTAATATTGCTGCCATTGGACAAAGAGGTAATGGCTGCCTCTGAAGTTAAGAAAATCTGTCGTTACCGCTCAATCCCCCGACCTAGATTTCATTCTATCGGAACTCATGAGGAGGGAGTGTGAAACGCGCAACGCAACTTCCAATGGCAACAATGTAAAGTGTGAAATGTGCGCTTCTTTACATTGCAAAAACCATATTTTGTTCGGTCTCTTTTATGTGTCTCCATCTACCTTTCCTGTACCTTCTTTCAAATATAATCCATGGTAATTATTATAAGTTATCCTAAAGGACAGTAAATGTATCTTGTGCATTTTAACTACGCTAATAAGGAAAGGTAGGGAAAGTAAAAAGTTAAGCAAATATACATGCATTCGCATGAAGGAAATTGGGAAACCATTTTAGGGAAAACAGACCTCAGAACACAAGGGCCGGGATTCAAACCTGATGAAATGGTTACATATTTATCATCAGCATCTCCAAGCTCGCGTAGCCAAATTATGACATTTAGTCCGCGCAGCCACCGTTACGGGTGTTATCGAAATATAATCTTGACTTTGTGTGCATCAGACAACCATAAACATTCACAGAAAAGAAATTCCACCACGTGGTTAGCCCAAATTTACAGGTAGCTCAAAGATACGACCTTTCCCGAAAATAAGATATTGTCTACTGAGGAGAGAGGATTGATATACAATGTACCGTCGTTTAGCAAACAGCCTCAATTGAAAAAAAAAAAAAAGTAAATTACGAAGTACATAAAATAATAAAATTTTCAACCACTCACATCTCAGATTATATAAACGTTTTCTGGACGAAAGATTTAAAAAAAAAATCTTTAAAGAAAAGGGAAGAGGTCATAACTTCGTCAACGACTTAACGGCTTCATAATTTAATCCCCCTGATTACCGCCCCAACGTTTCGGAAGACACGGTTATAAAATTTGTTTTCGTCTCTTCATAAGCAAAGGGACTTACTTTACTAACCGTGTGTGTGTCGGTCGCCAAGTCGCAACTCAACGCTGTGACGTAAACGACCTCATCACGCCACCCGTGCCTTCCCAGCCCTTCCGTTAGATCACCCACCCCACTTCTTAACTGCTCGATACGTCATCTCTTGAACCGGGGAAATAATATCTTAAGCAGGATGTTGGGTTGGAAAAAACTCTTGATCTGAGAGGCCAAGGTGCTAACCTTTTTTCCGAGTGAAACGAAGTGTCTATAGCAACGTTTTTCAACCGGCATGCCGCGGGAGTTTGGAAGGAGACCAAAAATAATCAGGAAAACCAATTAAAGAATAAAATTAAATGTTTGAAATCCATGATCAACATTTTTTTTTTTTAATAAAATTATCGTAGGGATAGGTGGCGTACTTTTGTCAGCGGGGTAGTGAATTTTCTAGTTCTTAATGCCTTTGAGTAAGTAAGTACGTTTCATCTCATAGGTATCTATATTTATTATCTATCATGGGCCTCGAATGTCTTTGGAGTAGAGTGCTCTCTCTGCTCAGGACCAGATGATCGCGGGTTCAAACCCAGCCGAGGTCAACGGATATATACCCCAATATGGGGAAGATACAACCAATGAATTGATGATATTTTGTTTATCCCATTACTAGACATGTGAAAAATCTCATCCCGGTGTATAAACATTACAACCAATGTATAGGTAAAAAAAATTTTTTTCCATAAACAAATCCAACCCAGCATAGAAAATTACAACCTTCATGGCGGTCAAATATTAATTTTTCCATACACAGGTATGGGAAAAATACCGATCAAGTATATGAAAGTTACTACCAAGGTATGGCACTTTTCCCATGACTGTTTATGGGAAAACTTCAATAATTGTTTGGGTTAATTACTTTCAATACATGTATGGGAATTTTACCACAGATTTTTCTTACAGTGATTTTTACTGAGTGAAAAATAAATGTGTAGCACAACTTCCTTCGGAGGGAAAGTAAAGCATTCAGCCCCGGTTCGAATGTGGCGTGTAAAAGATCCCTGGAAGGTATCTGGACGTACCTTTGCGGCTCTTTCTCACTCGCTCGTAGAAAATTAGTGCGGCAAGTAGAAGTCTAACGGGAAACTACAACATTTTCAGGACTTCCAAATGGTGCGGGAAGCACTAGCCGGCCGAGGGGCTGAGTGCATGCCGAGCTCCGGATGGATGAGAGGCACATCAGAAACAAATCTTGGGTTGAAGAATTATTGTTTTGTTTTATAAGTAGGCCTATCCATGAAAAGTTAGTCATAGATCACACTACTAAAGTCTGTTCACGGTAGGAATTGTTTTCTGAAAGGCCTTTTTCCCTGCCAGAAATCTATTATATAGTAAGATATTGGTAGGAAAAAGGGCCTTTCAGAGAGTAATTCCTACCGTGAATGGAGTATATACGTACATGAAAGGTGCACATTTCTCTGGACAGCAATTTCCCAACCTAGTCCCCACCCGCTTCGGTGGGCGCAAGGTCTAAGGCGTACCTTTCATTTTAAACCAGCCTATTGATGACGGGAAAATCTGGGTTCAAATTCCAGTGGGTGGTTTTTCCAAAAATGGTTTTCTCTCAACGAAAATGTGGGTACACTTCCTCTAAATTCAACCTTACTAATCCTTGCAACTTCCGATAAGAACCCCAGCAAATAATTTTTATTATTATAATGTGACAAATACCACTTTTAACCATAATCTAAAGTAGGCCTACTGTAGAAAGGTCTCATGATTGTCTAAGAGATGGCAGCACTAATTCAATTCGAGTTAAAATTGGACTTTCCTCATTTTTCTCTTATACCGTTCGTATATAAATCTTGATTAATTTTTAATTACTATCAAAAAAGGTTTCTTCCTATCTTCTGTAAATGTGACGGTATGTGGACGAGGATTTTAGTCACGCCGCCCGTCAGAAGAGCAAATGAGCGCAGCGCGGCGTGTGTGAGGGAGGTAACTACACTTAGCACGGGTGTTTGAAAGAGTTTAGATTTCAGTGGGCGGACCGTTGAGATTTTTCAGGCCGGGGTGAAGCTTGTAAAAGACTGAACCATTTTCTTAGTAAAAAATCTCCTGTATTTTTCAGGTTTTTCAAGATCGAATCCCCATTTTCCCAGATAATTTATTCATAGAGTAGTAGAGAAGAATCAAATATCTTTTTCTTTTTTTATAAAATTGAATATCGTGAAGTCATGCCATCAGTGTTTATAACAGGAGAGTTTGACATTGATGGGTAAATTTATGCAGTTGTCACGCAAGCCCATGTTTCAAGGCGAGAGGAGTGGTTAGGTGGAAGATGAGCGATTTAACGTGATTATTTCTTCAGCTCGCTTTTTATTCTCTGCAAAGGTCTAACTACTATTTAAAGATAGCAGTTTAATGATCAAAAATCACAAATATTTCCGTTTTTTATTTTGTGAAAATCCTTTTGTTTATCCCGTATTTTCCAAAAACAAAAAACAAGTGTGTTCTGCCGGTGCGTGGCAACCATGCTGTACTCATAATAGTTTATTTTTAAATTATTACGTTTAACAGAATGGTCTGTAACGGATTAGTTTATGGAATAGGGTTGAAGAAGATAGTTTAGAAAAAGTAGGCCTATCCCATATTAACATGGAGAAGAGATGGTAAACCCGGGTGAGATATGCACCTCGAGCTATTGCACGTCAACGATCATCCGGTTTATTGCGAGCCAGTTGCTTTAGACATCGCGATCATCAGTGATGATACCTCGGCCAGCGAGCCAAGTATCAATAGCTGTCAGGCCACGCGGATTGAAAGTTAAAATACAATGGTCAATGTCATTTTTCTGGATCTAGACCTAATGCTCTATTCTGTCCATGCTAATACTCCCTTTCAACCTTCACCTACAACCACACTTCGTCATGTCATTAAGAGGGTAATGAAAACTACGAAACTTCCTAACTCAATATTCTTTGAATTAAAAAATGATACCTTTCACGGGAATCGAACCCAGGACCTCTGGCCTAGTACGCCAATGCGCTTACCACTGAGCTATCCAGGAATAATATTCAATCTTTCGACTTTATTTTGGAGTGAGTCATATTTTGAAATAACGTATCGTAGAATTAAATATTACGTTAGGCCGATTCTACACTAGCGGTTAAAACGCGGTGGTTTTGTCGCTCCCAAAATCTTGAATCTACACTAGACTGTCAAAACGCAACTGTTAACCAGCTACCATACACTACTGATTCTACACTAGCGGTTTAAAAGACACGGTTGTTGCTTCCACTTGTACAGACTTGTTTAAAAATGGACACTGTACAGGCGGCTGTATTGTGGGACTTAATTTTGTTGGGGGAGGGGGGTAAAAGACATTGGTGGACTCACCCCACATTATCGAACCGTCTTTCAACAGGACAGTTTCATATTATGTCTATGAATCACAGAATGTACCCAGTGATGTTATTTTTTATATTATACCATGTGTGTGGTTTAATTTGATGAACTACTTGGTTTAGTGAATGAAAATATTGCAAAACGTGATACCATCTTGAGGAAAAGTATTTATTATTCCAGCTGAAAGACTTGGAGTGACATTGAGGCACAACTGCCTGTTAACGCCTGGTGTAGTTTGATTCACGTTTCTACCACTAGGTGGTTTTAACGCCATCAGACATGGACGTGCCTGGTAGAGGGGACGGGGGGGACACGTCCCCCCCAAAAGTTTACCCTTAAATTCAATAGAGAATTTATTGATTTATTTGAATAGTTTTTTTAATTCTTGAAATTAGTTATTTTAAATTTAAATGACCTTATTAAATAGGCGGATATTGCTTCATTTGTATAGACACTAGTGCTGCTAAAATAGTTTTTAGGCTGGTGACACTGATATTGTATTAGTAAATTATTTTATTTTATTTGCAAGTTCTTAACTTTTTCGAATAGTTGCAGCAATCTTGTGAATGTTAAGAATAAATAGTGTGGCGTGTGGTTTGTTAAATGTTTTGTAAATAAATGAGTTTATGTCGTATTTGCTAATGTGTTTGTGTGTAAAAGTGAACTTAATATAAATCAGCGTGATTTGAGTAATATTTTGAGCATGGATCGTTTCTTAATCAAAAGAGAACAGGATTCACCAACTGAACTACAATCTCCTAAAAAACACTGCTTTGGCGAGTCTGAAGAAAAGTCCTTTCAAGCCAACTTAAATTTTAATAAAACAGAAAATGTGTTTAATCAATCACAAGTTAATATTTGTGAAAGTAATACATATCTGGCACCAAACCAGCCAGTTACAATACCAACCAAATTTCCAACTCAGAATTTAAAAGTAAAAATACTTCGGTTTCAACCAGCATGGTATAAGGAGTTCACTTGGCTGCATATAGATGTCTCTACAAACAGTGCCGATGGAGCTCTTTGTTTTTATTGTAATAGATATAATAAATTATGTCCTGATAAAAATCTTGCTAGGAAAATGGATCCGGCGTTTTCTAGAAATGGATTTAAAAACTGGAAAAAGGCATTGGACAAGTTTCGTTCACATGAAAAGTCAGATAGTCATTTACAAGCAGTTTTAAGTTATAGACAGCTGAAAAACCCGATTGATAACCAGTTAAACTCTTCTTTAGTTTCTGAACGTAAGATTTCTAGGGAATGTCTTTTGAAAATTTTCACTTCAATTAAATATTTAGCCATGCAAGGCTTAGCTTTAAGAGGAAATCAACAAGAAAGTGGAAACTTATTTCATCTTCTTAAACTACGTTCCGAGGATGATTCCTATCTTGCAAATTGGTTGAATAAGGAACGAGAGGTATACACAGATGGAAAAATTCAAAATGAGATTTTGGAAATAATGGGTAATGAAATTGTGAGAAATCTTTGTGCTGAAATTCAATCTTCCAAATTGAATTTGTTTTCTTTGATTTGTGATGGTACACGTGATATTACTGGGACTGAACAGCTTAGTATATGTGTGCGTTGGGTTGATGAAAACTTAGAGCCTCATGAAAGTTTTTTGGGGCTATACAGTGCTAGTAAAACAACTGGGGAGTCGATTGCAGCCATTCTTTTTGATATAATGACCAGAGTTCAACTACCTCTTTCGAACTTGCGTGGACAAACCTATGATGGTGCTCCAAATATGAGTGGGATCAACAAAGGAGTACAGTCTATAATAAAGGATAGACAGCCTCTAGCCGTGTTTGTTCACTGTGGGGCGCACTGCACTAACTTGGTAACAAGGGATGCATGTGATACATCAATTACTGTGAGGAATTCAATGCAATGGGCCCATGAACTTGGAGTTTTGTTTTCACAATCATTGACAGCTAAAACCAAGTTTATTAATATCCGAGAAGCTACTTTTAATGGTCCTTTGACATCTAATGCCAGCATTAAGCCCCTTTGTCCGACCAGGTGGATATACAGAGGTGCTCAGATTGAAGAGATTCTGGAAAACTATTCAATGATTTTACAAACACTTGAAGCACTGTCTGTTGAAGCAAATCACTTACAGTCAGCAAGTGGGTTATTCAAAGTGTTTGAGTCAGGAGAGACTGTTTTAGGCTTCCTTATGGCAAGGAAAATAATAAATAATTTAGAAATTTTGAATAAATCTTTTCAGGGAAGAAAAATGAATACTTCCGGACTTATGCAGGCCATAGAAATAGTGTCTTCTAGTTTACAAAGACTCAGAGAAAATGACGAGTTTTTATTAATTTGGGGAGAAGCTAACAAAATCATTGTTACCAACAACCTGCAGCCTCTTTCTCTACCAAGACAGAAGAAACCACCAATGCATTACACAGGTCCTGCTACAGCGTTCACTTCTACTTCAGTCGAGGACTACTTTCGCCATGAGTATTTTGCCATTATAGACACAGCTGTTGGAGGTTTAAAGTCAAGATTTGATCAAGAAGGACTTGATCACATGAGAAAATTGGAAAGGAGTCTTTTAAAAGGAGAAATAAACCCAGTGCTGAAAATGTATCCTGAAATTAACGAGAAAGATTTTGAAATTGAACAAAACATGTTTGTTTCGTTTAAGTGCACCTACTTGTGTTGAAGATGCCCTAACCGCATTTCGAAGGCTATCTCCTGAAGTGAGAGCAATGCTCAGTAATGTTGAGGTTCTGTTGCGTATACTGCTGGTTGTTCCAAGCTCGTCATGTGAGGCGGAAAGATCATTTAGTTCGTTAAGTCGCCTTAAAACATACTTGAGGAACAATATGACACAGAGGCGCATTAATCATGTGGCTGTGTGTCACACACATAAAGATATGTTGGACAAGATAAGCATTCATAATCTTATGAACAAGTTTATTGTAGTTAATGAACGAAGAAATAAAGTGTTTGGTGAAGCCTATGCTAATTTAAAATAAGTATTTTGTATGGCATATAAGTATTTTATTTATAAGTTGTGTTGTCAGTGTGGTACACTAAATATAGTTCCTATTATTTATTTAATACTAAATTACTAATACTCTTGCAGATAGGGCTATAGTTATTTAAAATTTTGAACAAGTAAGAAAAAAGATTGTTATTTTAATCTGAGTTAAAGGAAAATTTTTCAATTGGTATTAATGTTCATCTGATACATTTATATTGAATATGAAACTGAATTTAAGAGTATTGCTAGTGTACGCGTTGTTTATACTAATTATATAAACAATTATTATTAGAGAGTGTTAAAGCACTTATAATATTTTGTGTCTTTGTCCCACCCATAGTCTGAAAGCCAGGCACGCCCATGGCATCAGAGGTAACGGTTAAAACGCTGGTCTAGACAAAAACTTATTTTCTGACTTGAAAACAAGGGTTTCATTCAGAGGCGCGGTTGCTAGCGTTTTAACAGCTAGTGTAGAATAGGCCTTAGAGCGGAAATAGTGCGAGGAATTCCGCGCTTACCGAGGCGGTAAGATGGACTAAGCAGCAAGCGTGTCTAGTCCGTTGTGCCGGTAACGTTGAGGTTGGAGTTTCGTATCCCAACCAGATTTAATGAGGGTGGTTTGTTTTCCGAAATGATTTTCTACTCTCCCTTAAGAGAAGTGAGAATAAATACTGCTAACTTCCTCATCCCTTCCCCGTTAAAGTGATCGGTAGAAAGATGTGAAGGGGGAAAGAAAAACTATATTTTAATTAATATTACTTGTGGCCTGGCTATTACGCGGACAGAATGGCGTGTACCTCAGACAGTTGGTTGGTCTGGTATTAACTCCACGTGTTCATTTGTGCTAATGAATCAGTGTCGGCGGACGAGATCAAAGGAAAGAAAATAAGTTTAAAAAAAGAAGCATCTTCTACTCTATCCACGAAGTGCATATTACGAGCTTTCACAGTAAAGCGAAGAATGTTTGTCAGAGAGATACTTTATATAATATATTTGTGTTAGAGTAAAATAAAGCTATTTCAATAAAATAATAAGTTGCACGTCAAGAGTTTGATAACAAAGAACGCTTATGATCAACTGAATCGATATGTAAAATAGTTTTAAAGATCCCTGGTTCGAACCCTAATGATCATTAAAATAATTTAGTGTATGAGTGTTAACACTACGTTTACCATAAAAGGTAGAAAGCTTATCCTTCCACGCCTCTACTATACTTCAATCAAGGTAGGAATTACTCTCTGAAAGGTCTTTTTTCCTACCAATATCCTACTTATATAATAGATTTCTGGTAGGGAAAAAGGCCTTTCAGAAAACAATTCCTACCGTGAACAGTCAGTATGTCGCAGCTTATAGGATAGGACCATAGTGTAGTCCGTCAAGGTAAGACGTTACCTTTCAGGGTAAACGGAGTGTACATCCTATAGATAAAAATAATACAATTACTGGCAAAAGCTTTGTGATGCCCTAGGTTAAGTTAAAGTAGGAAACTGATAAGGAGTTAGTGACAGTTACGAAAGTTACTAGAACGTCAAATCATGTGATATTCAGCTATCACCTTTGATAGATATTATCAAAACCTATAAAATAACACTAATAATATCGTAAAATGTGTTCAGTGTTGACCAAGGAAAAATGTGTTTGTGTCTTCTAGAAGGTTCTTTTTAACCAAAACATTACTCAAGTCTGTGAGCTTCATGGTGATACAACTTTGTGTTTATAAAGTAAACGAGAAATATTTAACTACATTGAAGATTAGCATATTTTTCTAAATAGATTAATTCAAAAAAATACCTTAGGAAAATTAAGTTAAGTTCTTCTGAATCACAAACGTTGCACAAATATATGTAATTATATAAGTTATTCTTAAGCTTATTTTGCACCCATTTGGATTATACGCATATGTACAAATTAAGCTAATGTGGAAAGAATGTAGAAGGTTGAATTTAGAGGAAGTGTACTCGCATTAGCGTGTAGGGTAGAACAAAAACCCTTAAAGAAAATTTCCCCACTCCTACCAACACAGTACACCCGATCGGCAACTTAAAATTTTGCCGACAAATGTAAGATAATTAAGTCCAATCCCGTTTCAGAACGTAGACTTGTATGACTTTATATCTAATAAAGGAATATCTTCTTTAAGCACAATGAAGAAAGAAAAAAAAATCATAATTCTTTTAGAACTAAGTAAGATTGTTTTGTTTATATCCTCCTCTTGCATACCGCCAGACTCGCGTCCCCTGGTCCACGAGTAATAGCAGAGCCTCTCCTGTTTGTCAGCGCGTTTAGGCGTCCTACAACACCGTCAATCAGCGTCGCGGCGCGTCAACGACCCCGCCACTCAATGACGGCGCAAATTAGCGCGTCCATCCACAACGCGACGCTCTCACTCGGCCCTGGCTTGGGAGGACACGAGAAGGTTTTAATATCCTGACACACCCCACACGCACGCGGACTAAGCGTCAAGCTAGTCTGGTTTGGTCGGTGACAGAGAAGTCTGGCTTCGAATATTGGCCAGGTGGTTTTCTGAGGGTTGCCAATATTTTAGAGCAAAAATTCCCCGTGTTTTCAAGGCACTATTTATTGAATAGACTGACTATAGAGGAATGAGATTTATTTTTTCATAAAAAAAAGTTGACCTGCGCTAAGTTTTACCATTGGTGTTAAGGCTATGATTAGTTGAGCTAGATGGGGAAGTAAGCCTATATCTTCTTCTTCTTTATATTTGGTCCAAAAAGGGATGAATATACTGGGGCGTGGAGGAGGTTGCACAATGAAGAGTTAAATACCGTGTTTTCATTACAAGGTATTGTTAGGGTAGTCAAATCTCACAAGTAACGGTGACCAGGACATGCAGTGCGTATGTGAAAATATAAAACTATTTTCAGGGTATTAACAGGTAAACCCAATGGGAATAGACCATTGAGAAGACCTAGACGCAGATGAGAGGATAACATTAGAAATGGAACTGAAAGAGACAGGGTGTGATGAGGTGGACTGGATGGAACTAGCTCAAGATAAGGATAGGTGGCGTATACTTCATTCACGGTAGGAATTACTCTCTGAAAGGTCCTTTTCCCTACCAATATCCTACTATATAATAGATTTCTGGTAGGGAAAAAGGCCTTTCAGACAACAATTCCTACCGTGAACAGACTTTACTTAAGTGTGGCAGTGAACTTTGGAGCTCCTTGTTTCATAGAGTAAGTAAGTTAGGGGAAATAAATGCATCTTATTTTTTAACGGCCGAAAGTTTCAGTAGATGGATATAAAACGTATTTATGACGTTCACCAAACATTTAAAAATTCTAAAATTGGGGAGGGACCTTATGAAAACCCCAGATACCAAATTTTTAGCACGATCGGTAAAATGATTTCGAGATACAGACGGTATCGCTACTACCATTTTTAATTCTTCAGTGCTGTTTACATTTACGGTAAATACACTTCTTGCTCTCACTCCCCTCCCAATAATTTTTTCGCTTCAAAGCGTCTTGAAGAGGTCAGCTATTTGAAAGTGATCCTGTCAACAACACACAGTGTAAATCAAAATGGCAGCCCATAAATTGTCTGAGCCTTGTTGATAAATCGTAACTGTTCTCAAGCCCCCCTCCTCCTTAAAAACCCGCCGCACAACCCGAAACCAAGCTTGGGCTCAACCGACACAAACAAACACGAATAAATACGTTGACAATAAATAAGCGTGTTGTATGAAGCGATATTAATGTTGGTTAAACATACTGTTGATATTTTTCTTGGCTATACAAGAAGCCCTTCCTTACGTATAAATAATGGCCAGAGTAATAAATTACTACTTTCTGACGCAAGACAATGGTGATTATTTGTTTGTAGAAAGCAGGTAGACTTAAAAGTTTTTACAGAACAAAATTTGACCAGTACTTTTATTGATTTTTTTTTATTCTCTGACAATAAATTAATGGCCCCATTATTAACATCCTCCTTCATTTATCTTTGGCCAATTTCTAAATGCGATCTTAACTTTATTTTTTGTGCTAAGCGATTTAATGCATGAGTAATTTAAGGACACATGAAGAGGACGATTAAATTTAAGGCAATGCACCAGAATTCACCTGGTAGCAGAACATGTGGATAAACCACCGAAAGAAAATACATGTTAAAAACCATTTCCAGAAGACTCTGCCGGTATTCGAACTAAATCCCAAACTGTAGGATGAGAGTCGTCCATACCTGTCGATAACGCTGGCGCTAAGCCAACATAGCTGGAATTAATTTAATAATAATTTATGTTAGTATCGCGTCTTTCTATCCGCTCGGATTGTAAGCAAATTGTTCCTCTAAGGTGTTAAGAATGACCGACCACTCGAGTGTGTAGGAACAAAGGGAGGCACGGGGTGGGGGTTGAGAAGAGAAGTATTTTACTCCCTCTCTTTTTGTTATGAGGCATTCTTCACTACTACCATAGAATAAAAATAGACTAATCACCCCTATACATCTTTCATGATATCACGATGTAGAGTTGTCAGTGGATTAAAACTGAGTAGCGGTGTCAGTTGTCCATTCTAAGGAAAACTTCCAAGGTAGTTCCGTGTCAGTTGTCCACCCCAAGGAAAACTGCTAGGGTAGCTCCGTGTCAGTTGTCCGCACTGAGGAAAACTCTCGGGGTAGTTTTGTGTCAGTTTTCCGCCCTAAGGAAAACTACCGGAGTAACTATATATCAGTTGTTAGATCTTGGCTGTCCCATGTATTTAAATTAAGTAGTGGTCAGTACGGTTGGAGGGGGGAGGGGGGTCAAAGGGTCAGTTGACCTCCCTGTGAAAATTAGAAAACTAATACAAATAACAAAATGAAAGTTCAAATTTTAGAAAGAAAAAAAAACACAGAAAAATTATACCATTTTTAATCTTTTAACGCGCAGACACCTGTTAATCCCGGCCCACACGTTCATTATTCTTCCACGTGTATTCAATTTTCGATGTGACTCATGCAAGTGTGGGAAAAAAAATAGTTTTCATGTATGAATATTTGTGGTGCATACTGAGTAACCAACATATTTACACATAGAGACGGAAGACTATCACACATCAAAGAAGATTAATAATCGCCTAAGAACAGTTCATCCACGAATACCAAATACGAATATAGATAATGTGTGGACAGTGGAGTGGTAGAACTGTGGGGGGCTCTGCCTCCTCCCCAGATATATTTCAAGTCCTCTGATATTATCGAATATGAAGCTGAAATATGGCCTTAAATCAAACTCCAAATGACTTCTAGATGCATTCTATTGTCAAAAATTTGCCGGAAAAGACCGCATCAAATAACTAATAGACTAGAGGCATCTAACTGGCAGAAAAAGTCAGAGGAGGAAAGCTCTAAATAGCTTCCAAGGTCATACAAATTTTAAAAATGTCTAGGGGGGGACAACCCCAAATAGCTTCTAATAGCATGTTATTTTGAAGAATTTTCAGGAGAGGACCACTCCAAATAGCCTAGTATCTGAAATAATTCAATTTTCAAAATGTTGTCGGCGGAAGACCACGTCAAAGATTATCTTAAAGAGGTATCTAAATATCGTAAAAAATTAAGGTGAGGATCACTCTAAATAGCTTTGAGGGGCATCATCCAAATTTCAAAAATGTCTAGGTGAGGAACACTTTAAATGGTTTATAAAAGAATTTAATTTAAAAGATAAATGGTACGGAACTCCGCACGAAATTTCATATACACTAGAAAACACAAGCATAACTTGCACTATACTTACGTAAAACATCTTTTGATTCCCGGTTTTAAATTTTATAGTTTTATTTTTAAAGAATGTCCTCATTTGTATGTTTGGACCAATAAAAAATGATCGATGTTGGGTCCACGAGGGTCAACACTTCATACTAAAATTTCAGAAATTTTAACATTTTATTAGGTTCTTAAAATTGAAAAATGACACCTGGACAGGAATCGAACCCGTGTCCAGGTGTCAATTTTCAGAATATGATATCTAAGAGGTGTTATCCTAACTAAAATGCTTTAACAATAGTTTCGGCTATTTGTTTCAATATTTTATTAGGTGTTTCGCATCTTCAGGTCATCACATTGCTATTCAATTCCTCATTTATAAATTTTGACCAATAAAAAATGTAAATATTGAATATTGAGTCTAAAATAAAGGAGATAGATCTTTGTTGTACAAATATTTCTCCTAAGAGGTTAAAGGAAAAATATCAAACTTTTTGGGAGACTTACTTATATTTAATTACTCTATGGCATTACAGAATTATTGCGTTAAAACTCAAGTTGTATCTCTTTACAACTAAAGCGCACAAAATTGTATTAATATATTTTGCAATATTTCAAAAATTTTGGTTTTAGAAAAATATATTTTAGATAAAAGTTTTTTTAATATCTTAAATACTTGTGGAAATACAGAAATTTCTGCTAAATTTCCCTAAAATTCATTGTTATAGGAAGAAAGAAATAGCCATTTTATTTATAATCTTAATCAACGCCTAGACACGAATTTTAATCAAAATCGTCAGAGCCGATTTTGAGACAATCGGTTATTTCGCTTTTTATTAATATATTCTTAATTGTAGGGTTAAGGAGACACACAGTAATAAGCATTGCAAAAACCACTTTTTAGGGTTCGCGGGGTAATGAGACGTCGACATCCAACAACATTTCGGGTTAAATTGGTTTTATAAAAATATTTTTCAAATAAAGAATTTGTATTATAAATAGACCTACATATTTGCAATGAACGCATCAGACCGGAACCCTTAAAGTCATTTTGCCGAAATATTGAGGGTAGACATTTTGTTTGTAATATTTATAGATGTTCATAAATGAAATTTAATCAAAATATTTAGAGCCAATTTTGAAAAAATCGACTTTGTCTCTTTTTGCCCTTCAGTAAACTACCCTTAATTTTTATGGTTAGATATCCAATTCCAAAAACCCCTCGGATCAACCCTATGAAAACCCTCGATACCAAGTTTTAGACCGATCTGTAAAATAGTTTAGGCTTTAATAGGAGGTACAGATAGACGGAGAGATGGAAATTCAAAAAACCCTTTTTTGGATTCGAGGGTCATGAAACGTCAAGATTCATCAAAATCTGTAAGATAGCGATAAAGTAATAATCAAGGCGAAGACTTCTCATAGCTTTTAGAGTGAACCATTTTTAAAAAAAATTTCGAAGGAGGTTCACTCTAAATAGTTTATAAAACCTATCTAATTTTAAAATGATTGGAGAGGATGACCACAGTTTAAAACATACATAAGATTACATGTGGACGAGAAACTATTAAATGGCTTTAAACAGAAATCTAACATTGTAAGTTAGATTGATGCTATGTTATTTATAATTGTGACTCCTCCTAAGAAAATGATCTGGATCCGCCCCTGAGTGGTGTGTCTATGGACAACTAATTTAGTAGCACCATGTCAGTTGTCCTATCTTATCTCAGCAGTTTCATTTAGATAGACCCACTTTTCCCCCCTCACTCCCAGCGCGAAGTTTTTTGATTTGAAAAGCTAAAGCTAAATAATTATCACAGCATCGAAAGAAATATGTCTCCAGCCAAATAGTATTTACTTAAATTCATTAAAAAGTGATAGCCCTGTGACAGAAAAGGTGATAACGTTAATTGGGGGCATCGCAGTGTCTGCTGAATTATTTGTGGTGTAAAAAAAAAGAAAAAAAAGACGCGTGAATAGATAAACGACTTTCGGCATAAGAAGGGCAAGATGCGATGACCCTTAAACTTGATGAACATAAAGTAGGGTTGATGACACTTTTGAAATTCTCTTACTTTTCCAAGTTTTTTTTATATAAAAAATATGTTTTTCCCCGTTGTTTTACTTTCTCACCAGCTCTGGGAGAGAGCAGTATTGTGATCGTCAGAAAAATCAAACTCGATATTTTGATAAATGGCAACGATCAATGAACATATGACACCGAAAAAGTGTTTTTAGCGATGTCGTCTGGCTGTGTGTATTTATTATTATTATTATTATTATTATTATTATTATTATTATTAGCCCCACGTCTTACTACCCGTTCGGGCTATACACACTAACGCTAATGTGCAATGGTAGGGTGATTGTGAGATGAAATGAAGGACCTACAGTTTAACGTGGAATCCGAACCACGGTGGAGACCTGTGACCTGGCATTCCTCACATTCACAAGATGTCTTGTCAGAGGTGAAGGAAGGGTTTGGTAATCAGATAAATCTGTGCCGGGACGGAGTATTGAACCCCGGCCACCAGCACATAGAAGTCTGACACCTTACCCCTAGACCACCAGGTCACCGACCTGTGTGTATTTATCTCGGATTATAACCGAAACCATTTTACCAATCGTGCTACCACTTGGTATCTAAAGGTTTCATAAGATTCTCCCGAAGATTCTTTTGGAATAAGATAACCAACCCTTCAATTAAAGGTAGTTTACTGAAGGGAAAAAAGGGAAAACATTTATTTCTCGAAATCCGCTCTAGCGATTTTGATAAAATTTTGTATCCAGGTATTGTTTAACACTACAAGCCAAATTATTTTGAGGGTACTATACATTAGCGAACATTTTCAATTTTGGTCCCATATCTGTAACTACCCAATTCAAATACAAAATAAGCATTAAAAACTTTAAAAAAATAATTTACATACATATTCTTTAATAGTCTTAGCTATAATCGAATATACATTTTTAACAAAACATTTGAAATGTGAAATTGATTTTTGTGCTCGTTTGGTGGACATAGATGTCCCTCTTCTCTCAATATTTCTATAACTATATATAATATTTCGTTTCACAAATCTTGAGAGTTTTTTGTAACTGTCTATTTTTAAAAAAGAAGATAAAAGCGAGAGAAAGTCTGCGCAGTGCACCGAACCATTTATTTTTTAATCATTAATAAAAATCACGTTACTCTTACAACTTTGTATGTAATATCTGACAAATAACTCTTGAAACGCGATTTTTAAAAATTGTCTTATTAAATAAATAGGTCAGGTACAATAAGTTATTACTTGTGTGAACCTTATGGACTAGTTTTTCCTCGTATTTTTAAAATCGCAAAATATCTAAAATGTCTCGTGAAGTATTTATTCAATTCTCTCTGACATTTCTCTGAAACACCAAGTTCCCTGATTTGTCAGGGTTTATTTTCTTTACCAGATGCATTTCATCTTTTTTTTTTAGCACCTCGTCTTACTACCCGTTCGGGTTATACGCCTGTGTACTAATTACGTGAATGGTTTTTGTGGATTATGAAGGTAGTATTTAGATTAGGTGTACCCACATTTGCATGGAGGTAGAATGAGAACCTATTTTGGAAAAACCTCCCTCAATACACCCGACCAATAATCGAATCTCGATCTATCCGCTATCGGCAGTCTAGTCTATTGCAAGGGAAGCGCCTTAGACCATGCGGCCACCGAAGCGGGTCGTATCGTCCTTGATATAGGTACCCACGTCAGTAGGCACACAGAATGAAGGCGTTGAGCAAGTATGGCCAAGTTTTGAGGTGACAGGAAAGTCGGGGCTTGATTTCCAACTTGGTGTTCAAAGTTTTTTTTATTAATAGTTTCCCACTCTCCATACACGAAAATGCGGTTACAATTTCCTCTAAAGTTCCTCCCTTCCCCATGTCCAGGACCCTACTCGTAAATTTATTTTGGGAGGAAAGGGGTATGTCGAGTTATCTCTAAGGCGACCAGAGGTGAAGTTCTTCAACAAATGTCAGGAACATTTTTTTTTAATTTTAATTTTATGAAACTCCAGGGAACTACCCACCTATACATTGAGGAGAAATACAAAAATGCAAGATAGAAAATAGTTTAGGGGCAAGTGGGGGGAAGGGGTGTTTGAGTACCTGACAAGCCCCCATTTTTCTTCAATACAGCCATTCTCACCCTTCCACCAACTTGCAGAATGTGGCGCCCAATCCAGGACCTTTTTGTTTTAAAAATTCTGGTAACAATAAATATATTTTCAAATTAAAATTAACACAGAAATAGGGCATAAAATGCAATTATTAAAACCAGGTTTAAAAAGTTAAAACCTATGTTACAATTCCGGTTTCTGATTTAATTTATTTTAAGGGTTCCTGTACCGATTCTAGTTGCTTATAAATAACTTTTGATTCCAGCTATTGGTTCTGGTTCCGGTTCGACTTCCTAGGCGTAAGACAGCTTTCTCGTTGGAACGAAAGAGGTAGTTTACTTTTATCTTTGTTCTACTTTCAAATAACTATTTTACTAAACATAATTTAATTTCTAACATTTTGAGTAAAATAATTTTAGTAGGCCTATAAATATTGGCGTAGTTTTCAAGGGTCCCCCCTTTCAAGTACGGGGCCCAAGTCTATGGCCCCCCCTTACTCCCCACCCCCTATTAATCCAGCCCCGCGCGGAACACAACACACAAATAATAGGAATAGGGTGCGGGGATGTGGGGAAATGTCGGTGTCCCGAGCTAATCAAAGCAGCCCGGTGTTGAGTCGTGCGGCGCCACTTTCCAATTTCCTTGTAGTTCCTCTGGGAGCTGTTACAGACAGACACAACATCCTCAAACACACACACACACACTTATGGAGACACTACATCACGACACTAACTCTCAGTGACAATCACATCCGGCTCACGCGCGCAGCGACACCAAACTCTTCAAAAAAACTACGTGTCCCATTTTGATTCGCTCCAAGTATATGTATACACTATCTACAGTAGACAGCTAGCAGAAGGTTTACTAGCCAATGTCAACCTATTCGGAAATAATAGTTTAATTAGTAATTATATACTATTAATAAAATAATGTTGATAAGCGCTTTTAATAATAATTCCATCAGGATTACTGTATAATTGGCGTTTTCTTAACTCTTTGAAAGAACTAAATATATTAATAAAACTATCATGTGTTTTTATTTCTCGGTTGTGGAAACAAGAGTTATTATAGTACATTAAATAATAAACTAAAAAGTATTACATTTACACTTGTATCATGTTATATTGGCAACCAAAATTTAAATATTTTTTTTATATAATATGTGTTTATATTGAGAAACCCATACAAAATATTAGTTTAAATAGTAAAAAGGTTTTTCTTTGGTATACAGCCAAAAACTGTTTGTATGACTGTCATCAACCACCCCTTGTTTCGGCTGCACCATCTTAATTTATTAAGAAAACGCAGATATTTAGGAGTAAGTGAACTAAAGACACCACTTCCACAAAAAAGAAACATCCAAACGGTTATTTTTAAAAGCTCCTGTTTTAATTATGTAAAAAGAACGAATAATTTAAAGCGAATTGTTAGAGTGAATGTTCTTACTTCCAAAAGTAACAAATCAACTAATGATCTTGAAAATTATATGATTTGGCAAATAGATATAGACCTATGGTAGCTTCTCCTAGGTCTAAGATACCACCTCTCTTAAGGTGGATGCCCTTTTGATCTAGGTACCTCAATGTATTCATACGCCAAGTCAGATGTCAGTTATAACTTTTGAAACATATTATATTTTCACCACGATTTACTGCCTGTTCAGTTTATAAGCATATCTGATGATTAAGCTAATTGGGTAGCAATTATGAAGGATGCATTTTAGAGGTAAAATAGCCGTATTTGCGTGGAAGGAGAGTGGGAAATCATCAGTAGATTCAACCTAGATTCGAGCCCAAGTCTCCCCGTAATCTACAGTCCAGACAATCAGGAGTGACGCTATAGAGTTTTAGACCATTATTTAGTGCAATAGAATAAAATTAATGTGCCTCCGACGGATGTTAAAACGCGGAGAAAAAAAAATAGGCCATACTGTTCTTCCTCAGACATCCACCTATACAGGACTACCAATATTTTCTTACAACCAAATTCCCTGTGTTTTACAAGTTTATCAGAAGAATGCCCAATTTTCTCAAACGTCTTGTATTAAAGAAAAGAGAAATATAATTTCATTTTTTATCAAACTGACTAAAAAGTTTAATGTCGGGATAACGATCAAATTAACGTTCATTTAAGGTTAACTTAACGTAACTTAACGTTGTTATCCGTCTTTACTGGGGCTTCGCATGGAGTGGGTTGATTGTCTTAGTCGAAGTGTAGTTTCCGTGCGACTAGGAGTCG
>CABEEJ010000903.1:181817-201218 GCA_901482245.1 Timema douglasi | reverse complement strand
CTGAAACATTACGCCCTTTGGCATGAATATCTTCCCTACTATAATACCTAAATTTTGACCGTCAGAAGTGACAGCTGTTAAACACATGTTTTTTGTAGATCACATGTTTCGGCGTAGGGATACTTAATTTGGTCTGGTAACGTTTCAAAGCTTTTAGCTGTCAGCTGTGAGCTTTCAGTCAGCACCAAAGAAGCCATAGGGCTACTGTACTTTGACAACGACTAGTGGTTAAGTGATTTCTGTAACTTACGCTAAGATATATTCATGATTTGTCATTAAAAAATAAATGTTTGATTTATTTTATTTCCAAGCCTTTTTTTCTATCTCAGATGTACTTAATGGATGGCTTAAAATTTTAAAATAGTGCTATGTGGCAATAACACAACCTTATTATCGAAATCGGCTTCGATTTTGCTTCACATATTTTACTTCATACTTCACTTGTATTTTGATTCTAATTTAAAACGTGACCTACAAACACCCTTAAAATAGGTTATTTTTTCATTCACGGTGTCTTATTACCTGTTCAGATTGTACGCACCTATGATAATTATTATATTGGAGTATGAATGAGAATGGGAGCATTTTAGAGATCATATACTCACATTTGCATGGAAGGAGAATGGGAAGCCATTTAAGAAAAGCCAACCTCATTAGACCTGACAGAGACTCGAACCCCTATCTTTCCTTATGAAGAAGGCCAGTCTTTAACACTAGAGTGACGCCCAGGGGTCGGCAACTGGTCGATCTCAATCGGTCGGCCAATCTCATGGCAAGCTTCGGTTGATCGTGTTGTAAAACTACAGTGCACTTTAATGTCGATCTTTGAATATTTATACTTTCAAATATATTGATTACTTTAAAATAATATTTTAATCCAACCAAAATTACCTTGCGCGATCATAATCGGTAAAGTCATAAGAAGATTAAATATTTGTTAATGAAAATGTACTTTTTATTTATTCTATATATTCTTCTATAAAATTGGGACCATAAATATTTGAACTAAAATTGATATTAAGAAATAGCTATAAGACGTATGGACAACACATTGGAGCAAAAGTAGAGTGGAAAAACGATGGGTGGTCATTGGACCTTCTATAAGATTATAAGTCGATCGGGTCTAAAACGTTTGCTGACCCCAGGCTTAAACCAATCATCCACTGAGGCAAATAATTTAAATTTAAGGGATGAAGGAATCACTATCATTATATAGTTTTATTATATAACTAATCTTAACACTGATACCAAAACGTATCTACAAAAGAAAATTCTGTTAACCATAATTTTATTTAAGATATTTTTTTTATGTATCTCTTTTCAGGTGAGTGGACGATAGTCACAAGTATGCTGTCCAGACGTAGACATTGTTTACACTTGTTCCTGTCCTTTGATTAATTCACCCACTAAAATAAAGGTATGTATAATACACATGGTAATAAACCATTTACAGGTAAATCTATATTTTTTCAGCAATATAAAAATGATTTATTTGAAGGGTATATAAAAACCACAATTAAAAAAAAAAAGCCTTTTGAATAGGTTTGTTTTTATTAAATTCGCACTCTACACTCGTTTCATTGTATGCGTACTAGTTTTTGCTTGTAAACATAATATAATATTTATAATGTTTATAAACAAAACCACATTTTTAAAATTAAATATTTTATTTTTTTAAAGACGTATACACGTCTAGCGATATAAAAAAGTAATGTAAAATATTAAAATACAAATCTTTATTTATTTTTTAGCAACCATTTTAAACACCAAAGTAATTAATTGCCTAATTTATGGGGGAAATATATGAAGGTAATTTGTAGAAAAATAGACACCTAAGAATAAAGCGAGGGTGATAATACCGCAGTGATAAACAGCACTGGAAAATCACCAGCCTAGATTCAAATCTTGATCTTCTCTTCAACGGCATTTCAGTCCATAACGAGTTTGAAGCCTTAAGCCAATAGTTCTAAAACAGGACTCCGTGAAGGGACGTAGGGGGTTCTGAGATACGATTATGCGTGATAGTGGTAAAAACATTATCAAGACCCATACAGTTTTATATTAAAAATTTATAGAAATCCTTATCATCATTAGAAAATCCATCTCAATAATAAAAAGAAAATGAACCGACTCTTTAACATTATTAAACATTTAAAAAAACATATTAAAAAGGGATAAGTAACATGACATTTTGAATTTATGTAACGATATTTTTCCATGCAAAATATGATTTAACACAAAAATGTAAGAACTAATTTCACTTAGTTTTATACCTAATTTAAAACATAAGCTTACTACTCATATACTTATTAATTAAGGATAAAAAAAATTCTCATAGAGGGAAAGAGGATGAGACATGAACACACAGGGATTCCTCACTAGGTTTCGTAGCTTTTATAAACACGTTTATTTTTATATTCAGCCTGCAGTCATATACAAATACAAAAAACTGTAGTTTAATCTTAGTGGATACTTAATTTTTAATGACAAAAAAAAAACTATTTGAAATTGTGTAAATATAATTTGTATCACTTTAAATAATCAGCCTCGTGGTACAGTGGTTAGATAGACTATCTGTTGATCTAGAGGTACCGGATTCGATTCCTGGTTGGTACCACGGGATTTTTCTCAAAAGTGCAATAATTCCCATGATAACCGGGGTTTTATTAATTAGGCTCAAGTTAGTTTAAGATCTTCATTGTCTTTATCCCGTGATAGTCATTATCATCATAGTTCCCTCGTCTCATCGGGACATGGAAAGAGCCTCCGTGGAAAGGATGTATGAGTAGATACCACATTCGGGCGTCCCCTAGGCAAAGGTACATTAGTACCGGCTAATCTTTCCGAAAGTTGAACTACAGATTGTTTCAGTCCAGACACGGCTTATGATTATTATTGATTTTACTATCATCACTTTAAATAATAATGATCGTGGTAATTTTTATATGCATGCTTTAAATTAATAAATACTGCTTCGAGTATTTCGCTTCCCCACATAAACATCTGAGAAAACTTAAATTTTTAAATACTTTTAATATAAACTGATAATTTTGGCTACACAAATCAAATAGATGACAAAAATTTGCATCGGTGGGCACGAGAATCAAACCTCAGGCTCTTCTGGTCTGGTTTTCCAGTTTTGGCGAGGTTTAAGGGTTCGAATTCCATCAAAACGTACAGTGATTTGGTTTTCCTAGACGGTTCACAACATTCCCTTCAATCCAATGAAGTTACATTTTCTCTATATTAGATCTTCCCTATACACTAGCTTGATTCAAATGTGGCTAGTCTAGGCGGATTGTAAGAACCGCTTAAAAAACACAATTATATAGTATAATTAAGCAAACATGTTTCTATAAGCTGTTGTCCGCAGCACACCCCAAATTTGAGAATATGTCCCTTGAACTAATTTATGTTTGAGACGACTAACTTAGACCGTCTGACAACCGTTTCACGTAATACAAATAACAATCCCATCGCTGGACTTACTCTACGGCATTTGGAACTCGAAAGTTAATTGCTGAATTTACAAAATTACGCCACCTATTATCTTGAGATAAAGCTTTCCCGTCCATCTCATTATACCCTACCCCTCGCTTGAGCTAGTTCTATCCATTCCACCTCATTACACCCTATACCTATCTTAAACTAGTTCTATCCAGTCTACCTCATCACACACTTTCCCTCTGTTGAACTAGTTCTATCCAGTCCAACTCATTACACCCTAGCCTTCTGTTGAGCTAGTTCTATCCAGTCCACCTCATTATACCCTATTTATTCCTTGAGCTAGTTTTATCCAGTCAACCTCATTTTACCCTATTTATTCCTTGAGCTAGTTCTATCCAGTCCACCTCATTATACCCTATTTATTCCTTGAGTTAGTTCTATATAGTCCACCTCATTATACCCTATTTATTCCTTGAGCTAGTTCAATCAAGTCCACCTCATTACACCCTAGCCTTCTCTTGATCTAGTTCTATCCAGTCCATCTCATTACACCTTATTTCTTTGGTCCATTATAATGTTATCCTCCTATTTGCGTCTCTTTCTTTCCAATATACACGTGGACTAAATTTCAGGCTAATCTAGACTATTTTACCCCAAATAATGATGTTCGGGTTTTAAATCCCTGCTGAGTGTATTGAGAATGATTTTTCTAAACGATTTCCGACTCTCCCACCAAACAAATACTGGCACATTTTCTCTTAATTTTAACGTCTTCCATACTACCCCATCAGCGTAGCTAGTATTTGTTCGACTCAGATGGCTATAGTCTAATTTTCACAAGCAATATCTTGTTTGACAGCCATAAAAGCTACTAGATTTACTTTTTGTATTAATAAGTCAAGTAATATTATCTTAAGCTGTCACTAATGACTTATAGATTTTATCTATACATATATAATAACTTTAAATGAAATAATAAAATGTTAACAATTTTGGCCACAAAAAATTACGTATGTTTGTATTTTCCAAGATACCCTTCCTATGAAAATCGGACTGTAGGAAGACTCGATAGGAAAAAACATAAATTAGTAAATGTGTCATTGATCTAGTTCTAATGAGATCCCACCCCGTTCACATTTGAAACACATTCTCGTCATTTAAAAGGTCATTGGAATTTATAGAAATCATTTTAAGTCAATATAACCTACTATACTAAGACCTCAAACTAACATTTCTTGATAAACTCTAATAGAATCTCTATTGGGGGTCTTTTATATTTCCATATTGATTTCGGTATAGCGAGAAGGAGGAAGGAAAAGAGAAAATGGAAAAAGAAAATATCTACATGTCGGCAAAATAGCACATGAACTTCCTGTTTCTACTTGGGCCGTGACGTCATCCTTTTTCCATCAGTCATGGCGACCCACTTCCTGTCCCTTTCATTTGTATACCAGCATATCAGCTCTCCGAATTCCCCCTACCACCCTCTCACCACCAACATAATGCTGTGGTCGCCAACGAACAATCCCGCACACTTCATATTGGCTATTCGTCCAGGGAGCCTTGATACGTGTAGTCGGTTCGTTCATTTCTACAAAGTATTACTGAATCTCTTTAATTATACCCATACGCCAAGCCATGGGATTATCAAATCGTTGTTTTTTAAAGAGGATGTTAATTTTGGTCTGTTGCTAGATTAATATAGATACCATTGATCGAGGGTGTGCCATTCTATAGTACAATTTTCACAAAAAGACGTTGTTTGACAGATATAAGATTCTTTCAAGTACTTTCGCGTATTCTATTTTATTATTATTTAGCACCGCGCCTTACTACGGGTTATAGGCTTAGGTTGGCTACTAATTACGCTAGTGGATAAAGAATAGGGAAGGTAGAATTTAGAGGAAGTGAACCCACATTTGAGTGGAGGAAGATTGGAAAACAATTTAGGAAATCCACCACAGTTCACCTGACTTAGAGTCGAACCTCGATCTTTTCCGTCTTTAGCAGTCTAACTCAACACGATACCAGAGCGTTAGCTAACTACGCCACCGAGGCAGGTTTCACGTATTTATTCATACGTCAAGTGATATGATCTGCTATCGATACCTATAAAATAACATTGATAAAATAATGAAATGTTATCAATTTCATCCCCCAAATATATGTTGATATTTTCTAAAAGGCCAATTTCTACGAAAATTGATCAGTAGAGCACTGGGTTGAGTGCCACAGGTTTTATCCCTGACCTAGATGAACAATTAAAGTTAATTGAAATTATTGTTTTACTCTTCACAGTGTGGAATTAATGTTTGGGGGGNGGGGGGGGGGGAATTTAGTGTTGTGTTTGTTATGGAGTTGAGTCAGTTTATAAATCATTTGCTTTTGCGGTCAATTTATTCATCAAGTGCAGGTAAAATACGCTAATAATAAATAATTGTCTAAAAATAAATTTTTATATCTTCTAAACGGTTCTTTTCAGTGGTGATATCACTATAGAAGGGATTTTAAAGATTTAAGATCCTCTATGATGTATATCGACTTTTGTTTACTGTCTATATATATTATTTGTGTTTAAGACATGTTTATCACATTAACTAAAAACTAATAATTCTAATGCTAATAGCTTAGAGATGAGAAAGTTAACCAAGAATATTTTTTTCTGAAACTTACATGTAGAAAGTATGAATAACCACTCTCGTGGAATAAACTCACCAAATGCTTGCGGAATTCGAACTCTAGTCCCAACATACAGGGTCAACATTCCCCCTCAGCCTTTGGTACTTTTTCGCTGACCGACGTGGCCTCCTGAAGGCAAAATACAAGACAAGATTTACGATTATGAGGGTTTACTCTCCATGAAGCTCACTATGGATTTTACATAGGTGTTTGATTACTGTAATTTACCCCTATCCTCTTCCCGCAAATATGAGTGTGATTAATTCAAAGCTGCCCTCCTCAAATTTACATAATAGAATACACTCTTAAATAACCATTGTGTTAAGAATTACACATTAAAATCGTATTAAATGTTTGTACTAGTAAATATTTTGATGACAATTTTGATCAAACTTAAAACCCACACTTATGAATACACGGTTCAAAAATAAACTGAAGTGCCAGTGACGGGGAAATAAGGGCTTGAATCCCAGCCGGGTCTACTATGATCGGTTTATTTTAAATGGTTTTGCACACTCTTCCACTCAAAGGTTTATGCATTTCCTCTCAATTATGTCGTACTCCCAATAGTGTAAATATGCGATTATCACTTACAGGTAATAGAACTCTCTGCACCAACACATTAAAAATTATTATAAATATATATATACTACTATAAAACTACATGGCTGACTCCCCTCACTAACATTAATGTTTACCCACTTCCAGATGAGCTAGAAACTTAAAATTTGGCAAATTTATAGCTTCTAGCCTGTAACTGACGGGAAAGTTACAAAAAGTTAAAAAAAAAAAATTCAACCCCCGATAAAAATTCAAAATGGCGGAGCAACTTTAAAGTCAGTGTGGACCTTTCTTTGGAGGTCTCTTGTGGCTAAACGGTAAGACCTATCAAAAAACGTTCTGGGATTAAATTAGCTTACATCCACTTGCAAAGGAAACTCATCTGGAATTTGGGGGTGGAGCCCCTGTAGAGCAAAGCGAGTATTACATATAAAACTCAACTTTAGGTACATTTTCTGAATATCCGTGTCAAAATAAGATACTCAGCTCTGAGTTTATATACTAATATCGTTATTTCAAACTAGGTTTGATGAAACTTGGGGCTATAAAACACTGAAACTAATTATTATATTTTTGTTAACAAAATAATTTAACTAAACAAACATAAATATCCATTTAGTAACTGGACGATTTCACAGGGTTCCCCCCCCCCCACCCCTATAACCATGTTATTTGTAAACAACGATTCTGGGGACTGATATTGATGCTGAAACAACATCAAAACAATCATTTGGAAAGTGTGTACATGTTCAGAATAATAATAATTTCCTTCTCTATCACGTGTATTGAAAATCATCGTAGTGATAGAATTGTATGCCGCTTTGGCTTCCGTCAGTTTTATCAAATCCTTCCCCTTAATTTCTATCCTTCCACTGCCTTATTCCCTCTCATTTTTCATGCAATCTTGTGTTCCCTCTACTTATATAAAGTAATTATGTAAATTGGTCTCCCTTTGCCTCATTCGTCATGCGGTAGGGACTCGCGATGTAATTTTTTAATTCAACGGATACATTGTCGAACTTTGATGTTAGCCCTTCAAGCAAACCGTGAAGTGCCTTCCTAATCCCTTCCCATCCCTCTTTCGCTATTCCTTGACGCTAACCCAAGGTTTGCAAAACTCTTGTGGCTTGGTGCGTTGCGTATTCTCTGTATTAGTATTGGTGTTCAGGCCACATTTCACCAATCTCTTCAAACTTTTGTTTTACAGCCAACCTAAAACCTCATTTTGTTTATATGTGAGAAAACAGACTCGTACATTTCTGAATGTACCAGTTTCAGCCACGCTTAGAGAAGACTCAACAAGTTGAGAATTTATTTTTCAAAATGTGTTGTGGGGATAATATTAATGCTCTAGATCTTGGCCAATCGACCTTATATTTACCTTTGATCTCCTGGCGTATGGAGGAATTCATTTCTGAGGTAAGGGCACCATTAAGACGAATTCCACTATCCCCAGATGATAGGATGATACGTGAGAATGATGATGGTGGTGGAAAGCAGAGGGGACCTACAGCTTAACGTGGGCTCCGAACCACGGTGAGGGCCTGGCATTCCACACATTCACAGAGCGTGAAAGCACACACTTTGCCAGAGGGGTAGGAAGGTTTTAATAATCAGATAAATCTGTCCCGGAACAGGGATTTGAACTCCACCTCCTTATCCCAGAAGCCTGACACCTTAACCCTAAACCGCCTGGTCACCTAAATTCCAAAATGTTACATAATCAAATCTTCCAATAGGTTTTCCCAATGAAGTAAAGGATTTATTTAAAATACTATTTAATTTCAGACCCTCTATGGTTGTCTAATGCGTTACTGTCGCATTATACTTAATTGATACTGAAGGGAATCGAGGATTTTGACTTTCGGTCAAGTTTACTTAGGTTTATTATTCCTAAATACTTTCCTTTAATCGTCCACGTGGGTAAATTTACTTTAAAATATACCTTCATCACCTTTACTAACGTAATTAATGTATATTTTTATATATAAAAAAAATTATGTCACTGAGTCTTATTGCCCGTTTGAGTTATACGCACATTAACTAATTACGCTGATATATTAGGGATTATGAAGGTTGAAATTATAATAAATTTACCCACACTTGCATGGAGAAGGAATGGAAAACCATTAGATAAAAATCCGCTCATAGGACACCCGATTGGTATTCTAGTTCTGTTCTCCGTCATTGGCACTCCAGTCTTTTTGCGAGAGTGATGACTTAGACCACTCTCTCATCGTAGAGGTCGATTATTAGAATTAAATGTTGGACTCTTGATCATAGTCAGAATTCCTGGCTACTAATATAGAAGTCCCAGGTTCAATTCCCGGCCGTAACATAGGTATTTCTCCTCGCGAAGGGGAATTGTTCCCATAATTGCCATGGTCTGGTTAGTTAGGCTTAAGTTAGGTTTAAGATTTCTACTGGAACCAAATAATCACTATCCTCATTTCATCAGGACAAAGTAACTATATGCTGGCACAACCACCGAAGATGGTCACATATCCGCCACTGCCAGTAGAAGATCAGGAATGTATATCCTTAAAATCATGATGGCATAATTTAAAAATATTTATATATATATATGATTTATAGTAGGTGTATTATGTGTTGTCTTACGACAGGTCCAGTCCATTTTCAGTGAACTTGAACCATCTCTATCTCCTACTTCTGTCCACAGAATTTTATTCTTTCCTTAAAATAATCTAATATTTGAATCCTCCTTCTTCTTAAGATCCTCCTTCCCTCAATGCTTCTTTTTAGGAATATATATAAAAACGTATATATATATATATATATATGTATTGTCTTAAATATAGTGAGAAACCCTGACGTTAGTGATCATTTTGCAGCTGCCCCCATAAGTGTGTGAAGACAACCGGTATAGCTTTTTTGCATTATTGGAGTGTAAACTTTAAAACTTGAGCTATGTTGATTTTATTTGTTCCATTAAAATAATTGAAACAATTTTCCTAAATATATCAAAGTATTTTTTCCCCAAAACAACAAATTTGTTATTTGAAAAACTTGCCACCTCTTATCTCAACCCACAGTGAGTGCTTTCCCTCAGATGGAAAATTAAACTGTTAAATTAGGGGGAAAATGACAAATTAGACACGAGAATCGAACCTGAAACCTTTTCTATGCAAAGCCCGAGGTCCCAAGCTAGATTTCTGTGTTTAGATTGTAATTTTTCACTTGAGTGAATTTTATTTATCATTTATCAGTTTATGATACACATAAATTAATAAAATAAAACACGTTTTTATAGTCGAATCGTTATAGTAAGAACCTTAAGTTTTTATAGTCCTATCCCTATAGGAATAATATTAAGTTCTATAGTCGTATCGTCATAAAAATAACCTTTTAAAGGATATATGAAATGTATATGGAGTATTTTACTAAAGGAGTTTATATTCATCTTACAGCTGCAAAAAGTACCAATTGCAGAACAGATGTGTTTGAACTATGAAACTATTTTTATGAATTTGTTTAAGGGTTGTGAGATAAGGTTATTCCAATGGTTAACTGACTATTAGAACATGTTCTTTTGACTTAAATCCGTTTTTAAATTAAATTTCCTTTAACAAAATCCATATGATTGCAACTAAATTCCCATCAAAAGGTAAGGTGTACCTATATTAGGGTCTCTTTAGCTATCTTTATCTGTATTCGGTTCTTAAATCTGAAAACTTACACCTTTACACGGTAATTGAGCTCAGTAGGTACATTTTCCGTTCACAGATGTCGTTTTTCAGATCTATGAACATGATACTAGATGCAGTTATATCCATAACCTAGACATAATTTCGATCTCCCAAGTTGCGGTATTCATGTACAGTAATTAATCTTACATTACATGTATATTATTTATCAAGATATATTTATTTCCTTAGAAATATTTATTTTAATGTAATTAAAAGAAGAACCACTTTCTGGTAGAGATAATATTTTTTATTATAAGACAAGAGTACTTTCTATTCATATGGCCTGTCGGGTTGAGCTGAGCCAAATATTGCTAAGGAGGACGGCCAGACTGGGCGAGCGACTAAAATAAAATATATAGCACATTGTTTGTAATGAGAGGTGGCCAGACTGGAGCGAGCGAGCGAGCGAGCGAGCGACTAAGCACGCGCGTTTGAAAAATATACTGGTTCTATTTTTCAAGCGCGCGCGCTCGACCCGGTACAGTCTAGTTTACAGGCGCTAGGCAATATTATTTTATGTTGGTCCATTGAGAGCTGGGAAAACTTCTAATTTTGATATTTTTATTACCATCAATAGGTTTTGCACATTTGCTATTAACGGCCTAAGTTAATTGGTAAGATCATAAACCATACTTATATATAGGTAAGACTGAAATGTTAAAATACTTCAATATTATAATCAAAGTAGGCCTTTACAAATAAGAATCACCATTAGTGTGGAGAGAGGATAGGAAAACCAAATCAATAAATCACTTGTCAAAAACCACCCTCAGTTAACTGAGCCAAGATTTGAATCTTTGCCTCCTCGTCAACAACTATCGAGACCTACTTACTAATCATGCGCTCGCTCATTATGGCTGAATCCTTAGTCATATTCTTCTTCTTTTGTTTTGGTTTTTGATTTAATCCGTTTAAACAACGCTCTTAGGGCAGGGGGTTGCTTAATTCAATAGTTCTGCTGATTGCAGTCGACAGCATTGACAATAACTAGAAATGACCCTCATCGTTGGACTACAAGTCAAACTCGTCTAGTTTGTATTATTTAAATTTAAAAATGACACCTGAACACGGGAATCGAACTCGGTTCCATGAATAACTTTTCAATTTAAAGAAAATGATAGATGTGACAATATCCGAAACTAACAAATATAATTGCTTGGCTATTTAGGCTATTCAGTGTCGGGGAAATCATGGTTTGAGTCCCGGCCAAGCTTACTGAGATTTTTCCCTTGATTGGAATTCCGCTATATCTTAGTGCAAATGTGGCTACATTCCCACTAAAATTATACCTGCCTCATATGCATATATTAAGGCCTATATCATATTAATGTAATTACTATAGGTGGTCAGCTCGGACAGTCTGTAAGACGTGGCGTAAAAAAACAAACCTGGTGAAAATAATGAAGGGTATGCATTTTATTTGTATTTCCTTTTTGAAAATGAAATTATTAATATTTTTAAATACAGATATTAGATTTTTCAAATATCTTTTTTAAAATAAGAATGGAAATATACCTACAGAATAGCACACAGTTAGTAAGCTGATTATGTATGCTTACTAAATCATTAATGCTAACTATATACATATATATAATTTTTTTATGATAATATATAATTATGTGAACACAACATATATTATTTTAAAAGATAAGTTCTTTTCCCGTGGGAAATTAATCTAAATTTTTAACATTTCATTTTTGTGTGGAATAACATAAATTGATTCCTTTTTCTACTCCTCTTTCCACTTCCTTTTCTTATTACCTGTCTTGTTTATCCGCATTTAATTACACTCATGGGTTAAGAATGAAGAGGTAATTTACCGGTATTTGCTCGGAGGGAGAGTAGGGAAACAGTTAGGGAAAAACTTTCTCAGTATAACCGGCTTGGAGAAGAACAAGCATGTTCTACCATTCTCGACTGAGGGCAGCATAAGTTCTTAGGGAATTGACTGGGGGCCATACATGAGATTTATAATACCTAAAGTCCAAATATAGTACACATATATATATATACCCACACCCATCCATTCATACATATATTACACAAGTAACATTATACTTCTGATTTCCGAAAATACATGAAAGCGTAACAAGAATTTATGTCAGACATAAAGAGCCTAATTTGTTGTTTATCTAGCAATTTAAGTATTAAAATTTGAATTTATGATCTGTACAGACCTAATTGGGGCCTGAAGTGACCTTCGGACCACGGATCAGACATGCCTGGATTACAACCTTGATCTTCCTATCACCAGGACAAAAAATTAGACGATATTGACGTTTATTACACGTACGAGTTTGTCTGCTTGTAGAAAATAAACTAACTTCACTTTTAACTAAACCGTCAAACAAATCTTTATGAGTAATTATATTTAATGCAGCAATTTACTAACAGGGCTGATTACCAAAGCGCTGAGATGCATCGCAGGCATAAAAAAAATCCCACCACGTTATTTAAATAGTGGTTTGTTATTTTAAAATATACTTCACACCATAAGAAATATCACAGTGGGAAGAAATGTTTCTTTCAATTAGACTGGTCTTTTTATTTAGCAAATACATAGAAACATACAATGAGCTATTATTAGTTGCTTTTCTCATATATATTTTTCTGAGCCGTGTGTGAATTTTCCCGCGCCTTCTCTTAACGTTTCCCTGAGACTTTAGTCTTCAAAGATAGAGATGCAGAGTTGTTGCCCTGGTCGTGAGTCAATCCTTGACCTTTTAGGGGAATGTCTTGTAGAGTGCGTGGTGGAATGCATGCGGCCAAGATTGGTTTGGGGCTTTTCTTACTAAGTCAGCTGGAGGGGAACTATGTTTGAACGTCGATTGATAGCGCATCCTGGTAGTGGGTATTTTGATGACCCAGGCTCGAACTCAGGTTGGAGCACAAATTGTTTGGAGTGTAACCCAGTTCAGCCAAATGTAAGAAGCTCATTAGTTTTGTTTTTATAGCACGTGTTAAGTGTTATCACTCTCTCATCTTGAAGAGATTTAATCATTGTGTTACGTTCGTGCAAAAGAGTTTGCTTGGTTTTATATGTGATTCTTTTTCATGCACTTTATTCGTATGGTCGTCTAAAGAAGATACCTTTTGTTTTGCAGTGCTGACGCTGTAGCCAGTCCAACAAGATTGTCACTTAATTATTTAATAAACCTATTTTTAATTGAACTGATCGACGATTATATTGAGTTCATTCGGAACCAGATTATTGTGTAAGCAATGCTTTCAGTTAACACGGCATTTGACCGATTCCACTGATAGCTCAGTGCTAATCTAAACGGGTGGTGAGACAGATAAGTCGCATGACCACGATTATCAGCCCAACATAATAAAAGAGATGCCGCAACCACGATGACTAAAACTCCAATTGATATAAGAGCTGAACGAATATGTAAACATTATCTATTAAATACTTTCATAAAAATTACACTCCAGAAGTGTAAACAGGGTCAAATATCTTTCGTCGTGGGGAGGTGCAAAACATTTTCCTGATTTTACTGAACATTTCAATCAAGTGGGTTTATTATTCACTTTTGGAATCACATCTATAGTGAACGCTGAATCAGTCGTGCCTTGCTTAACCCGTCTCGCCTATCTAATCCGAGTTGAACTTGGTGATCTTGGGGTGAAATGTTCGTGACAGGATCTGATGTTCTTAGGTTCAAACCCAGCTGGAGTCAACGGAAAATTTCTTCGGCTATAAAAATACATAGCACAGCATTATTCGGAGGGGAAAAAAAAGCTGTTGGTCCCATGTCAACTGTGATATGTAAGATTACCCCAGAAGGTATATGAAAATAACTTTTCCCGGCAAAGTTGGTATGCAACTTCACTCTCATTCATATAAATTACCGTTTGTTGATGTAATCACTCGTTTCAGAAAGTGCACGTTAAATACCTCAAATAAATAAATATTAAATCAATCTTAGAGGAATTTTTTCCAGATTTTGAAAATATATATTTAGGATGTTTGTGAACATATTTGAATATTATGACTATCTTCACTTGTTCGATATATTCGTGATATTGTAGCACTACCCGAGTCCCGTGAATGATAGCATGCTCTCAAGGGTTTAATATCAGATAGCACTTCCCACGAGACTTGATACTGAGTTGTATTCTACATACACTATAACCCTTTTTTTTAACATACCCATGACCACTTTAGGGAGTTGCATGCAAAACAAAAGAACATTTTAAAATGTATTTTATCCTCAAGATTAAAGAACACACTTTTTACCTTATAGTTTTATCACCTATTTTAACAATATTAACTCATTATATATATAAATATTTTGTTTGGAAGTCCTAAGCTCAAATAGATCTCTAAAAATATAAAAGTGATTTTGTTGATTTCAAGACTAATATAATTGCAATACAAATTTGAAATTTGCTAAAATTTCAAGTCAGAATTGTTCATTGAATATTTTTTATTTAATTTATTTGTGGTATTTAGGTAAACTTTCTGATCCAATTGATTATATCAGCACACGACTTATAAACTAACTTAAATCTAGAACAGACACAACATCCTTTCCCCGGCCGTTGATTCATCACTGTGAAAGGGGAAACTCACAGTTCACAAAGGATACGTTTTTTTTGTAATACCAGGAATTGAACCCGCGATACTTAGCACAGTAAAATGACACGCCACCGACTGAAAGAAGGTATTGGACCATTGAATTTTATTTTTTCAATTATAGGGTTATTTGCCAAACATTTTAAATAACATTATTTCCTCATAGAATTCTAACTAAATCAACACAATTTAGGTTAAAATGTCAAACCATATCAAGGTAGAATCAGTACACGACTTACAAAATGACTTAGTAGGGTTGCCACACACCTGGTAAAACGGCCGAACCAGGAAAACACGTGGGATTTTTTGTGGCTGAAAGAACCATTAAAATATACATTAAATTTGACAAAACTTATAAAAATACTGAAACTATTTTAAAATTTGAAACATTAAAATGCAAGATCTAAATAATAGGTGTTTGCATAGAAGAAAAAGAGAAGTGAAAATCATATTAATTCAAATACATGTCCTTTCCCCTCAATTTCTCCTTTTTCCATGAAATATCGTGTTGATTATCAACTTCGTGTATATCTATCAAGGCCAAACCATTCTATTCTAAACCCCATTGGCATAATTTTTTGTTACCAGTAGTAAATTATATGAAAAACTAAATTCTATTTCTCATACTATTCTATGTGCCTATAAAATTGGAAATTCCTTCTGTAAAACTTTGTTGGTAAATCCTTTATTTAATTTTATAACTTGAGATAAAATATATAAAATAAATATGGATCAATACAATGGTGTAAAACTTGTGGTGTGCTCTGTTAATTTTTAATTATTTGTTGTTTGATCATTTATTTTGCAAAAAAACAATTTATCTAAAACATATTATCACCAATAGAATTCATATTAAATATGACTAAAACTAAACTATTCTTATTTAGAAATTAGTTTATTCACTCAACATGTATGTTAGAATGACTTAATTATATGTTATAATTGTTGTATTCTTGTTTAGATTTCCTCATGAAAAATTTATTCTAAAATTAAAAAGCAGATTATTTTTAAGGATTTCTTGGTTATTTCTTTTTAAGTGGTCTACAAATTAATATAGACTAACACAATTTATTTAACCAATGCAAGTGTATATTTATAATAAACATAGCTCATCCATTTGTAGGATGGAAGAAAGCAACGCTAAGCAATTAAGTATACACGAAAGGCGAATCATAGGGAATGATTGATTATAATTACGGACATGAACCGTATTTCACTTTTAATCATATAAATTGAAAAATGACACCTGGACACGGGAATAAATCTTGGGACCTTTGGTTTAGGTGGCCTATGCTTTTCCACTGAGCTATCCAAGGATCATCCCGTTTTCACATACTTGATTGTATAGCGTTGCTTTCTTCTATCTTGATTTGCTTAGAATGTACAATGTATTTGTTCTACTGGCACAACCAATTTGCTCTTGGGTGTGTTATCAATTATGGCTTTTAGTGGAAGATGAGACTCACATGTCCATCACAGACTCTTCCTTCAAATATAAGTGAAGAAAGACCCCGACCACAGGATGATAGTTAAATAGCTAAGTGGTAGAGCATAGACACTTTAAGCCTAAAGTCCCGGGTCAGATTCCCTTGTCCAATTGTCATTTTTAAATTTATTTGTTCAACCATTAGTAATTAAGTTGAGATAATTTATTGTACAAAATGATTTTCTTAGTCATAATAGCCAGGAGATATTAAAGCACATTTTCATAAAAAAAAAGGTAATATACCCACTAAAGTAAAAATTATTTTACTATTTGTACAAATGAATCCATAAATAACTTTTTGGCACGTAATAATTGATACGTCTTGCAGCTATTAAAAAACCTCTTCTGCCACGTGTATAATCACCGTGGAGAAGACTTGAATACTTTTATTTTTTAGCCCTGATAGGGGGTAGAAACAAGTCCTTCCTACTATGCCATCGACAACTTACACAGGGGAACGGGGAACTATGATGATGTTATTGGGTCGACCCAAAACATAATGACTTACAATGTTGAGTAATAATAATTTGTGTTCGAGGGGGAAATAATCAAGTTGAGTCATTCAGAACATTTCAATACAAATGGTTAAATCAATATTCTCATGTGTAACTCCTGAGTGCAAATCGATGATTCGTTTCGAAAGAATATAAGTATGTGCAGGGTTGTCATGCATGGGGAATTCTAGGAAGGACGGGAAAACATAGGGCATTTTTTACTGTCTGGAGAAAAAACAGGGAGAGTGGAAGATTTCTCAGCAAAAATAAAAACTTGTAAACATTCTGGAGTATTTGTGAATTTGGGATAATTAACTGCAAGTTTAAAACATATTTGTATAGCCTAGATGTAAAATGTGAATCTAAGAATTAAGCGCGCTGATTAGAACGCATGTCTTATTAAACCAGTGGTTTCCTACCTGGGGGTTCGCGGCGTTAAACCGAAGAGGTCGCAAGTTTTGTGAGGACTAAAACCTTATACTGTATTAATTCTTTTATGAGATTTTGATGAGCATAGTTAAGTTCAAAATCCAAATAGAATTTGAATATTTTGGTTAGATAACACCGACTGCTTGTTTCCCGACAAAGTTTCATCAGCCTCACATTTGGGGGAGTGGCACTGCAAGCCCTCGCTTTGTTCAAATGCAGAATATCCGCCAAGCTCGTCATTTTCTTCTGTAAGCTCTCGTTCGCTTTCGTGTAAAAGCCGAGTGTTAGCGAAGCTGAGTAAGCCTGCTTCCCTGAGTGGTCAACCACCGATCGTGATCGTGCGAAGTGTTTGCTTATCTGGCAAGCTTGTGTATTGTTGATTTGTAGTTTTCATTTATGAGTGTTTCCATACGATTCCCTCCTTTGTTCACAAAAGTGCATGTGAATAACAACATAATTAAAATCGACATGGATAAATTCCTAAAAAAAGTTCTGCTAGTTGCAGCAAGGGAGAGTCTGGTAATAAAATAAAATATAGAAAGTATGTTGAAGATATTTTATCGTTTAGGTTCACTAGTAATGAAAAAGATGTCTGTTTTATTTTCAGAGAGTATGAAATCTAATAAGCTGAAGCGACACCTAGAGTTAAAACACAACTCGAATGCAGGAAAACTCTGTGATTTTTTTAAAGAAAAAATTGGAAGAATATTCTGGACAGACCAAATCAAAGATATAAATGACAAGTACTTCTACCAAGGGACTTATGGCATCATACAAAGTGTCGTATATGATCGAAAAATGTAAGAAACCTCATTATGTTGGAGAGAGACTCGTTATCTGTTGCTGTCAAAATCACTAAAATAATGTTTGACAAAGCATCTGCAGATATATTCCAGAAGATCGCTCTGGCAGATAACACAGTGAGAAGACGGATATCTTACATGGCATAAGACATACAAGAATAACTGACCGAAGCTTTGAAAATGTCAAAATTTGCAATTTATGTCGATGAAGCCACTGACTCCGTGAAGGATACCCACCTTATAGCTTATATTCGCTACATCAATAGCAGATCTGTCAAAGATGACCTATTGTTCTGCAAGCAGATTCCAGGAAGAGCCAGTGCTGAGGGACTTTTCAAAATTTTGGATGATTTTTTTTTTACAACAAATGAGATGAAGTGGGAAAATTGTGTTGGTATGTGCAGTGATGGTGCTCCTGCCATGTCTGGAGAAAGAAGTGGTTTACAAGCTCTCGTGAAAGGAAAGGCTCTGCTATCTGGACTCAATGTATGATCTACAAGGAGTCACTTGCATCAAAAAACGTGAGTACAGAACTAAGTGTTGTCTTTAGTTCCACCGCTAAAATAGTGAACTACATTAAGACAAGACCAACTGAATCACGTGTATTTGCTGCTTTATGCGAGGAAACAGGTTTTTAACACTATGCTCTCTTATACTACTCTGCTGCACGCGGTTGTCACGTGGGAAAGTACTTGCAAGGGTATTTGAACTGAAGGATGAAATTGGTCTTTACCTCAAAGACAATGACTATCCCGGGAGTAAAAATGAGACTAAAGAAAACAGTTTCTTGTTCAAACTATCTTATCTTCCTGATATACTTGAAATTCTTAATATTTTAAATACGCCAATGCAACGGTCTGGATTGAATTTCACTTCAAGTGACAATGTGAGTGCGTTTATTGGGAAACTGGATCTATGCCTGGCTAAAGTTGAAGAAGGTTTTCTTGACATGTTCCTAAGACTGAATGAAACGCTTGAAGAACATGAGAATGTGTGGCACGATTTTAACACATTTTTTTTAATTACTGACCACCTCAAACTGCTAAAATTAGGATTCAATAAATATTTTAAGGAATTTGTTGATGATATCAGTCAAAATGAGTGTGTGCAAAATCCTTTTCCTGTTGAAGCAAAAAAAAAAAAAAAAAAAAAAAAATGTGGAAGGGTGGAAAAAAAAAAAAAACATAAACCTTCTCACGGATGCAAAAAAAAA
>CABEEJ010000903.1:96760-178795 GCA_901482245.1 Timema douglasi | reverse complement strand
GGGGGTGGGGGGGGGGGGGGGGGAACGAGGAAAAGTCTGAAGTCCCAAGGAACGCCGCAAGAGCAGCAGCGCTCTAGGCTAGTGACTTCGACTCCAAGCCGGTCCCGTTCATTTCAAATATTGGGTGATGCAGCAATGACGTGTGTGAGATTTACCATGCTGGTTTCCCCACCAACCCAATGAAATTCTTTGAAAGCAGGGAGATATTATCTGAGCCCATCCTGTTATGGTAAGTAAGTCTTGAAGGATATTATTACTAAATAAATCAGTTTTAATTATCTTCTTTGGATTCTGCTATAGTATTTTTTATAAGGATTCGTCTCGTGGGTGTTATTTTACACACTTGTAGTATTTTCTTCTCGGGAGCATGGTGACTGTATCCGAGCCCATCCAGTCATGGAAAGTAGATGTTGAAGCATATTATTCCTAAATATGTCAATTTTAATTCTCTTCTCTGGATTTCGCTATAATAATTATCATAATTTAGTATTTTTATGTGGGCTCGGGGTGTAGCTGTCAATTTTACATAATTGACATGCTACACAAGGCTATTTGGAAATGATGTGAATTCCTTCTAAAAAACCTTACAGGGCATATTGGTATCAGAAAATTGTGGGAACCCAGCTGTGTAGACTTGTGATACCTTAACTACCGATGTCCTCTTATGAAATGTCAAGATGTTTAATGGCGATCTACGGATTGAACATAGGGTGGTGTGTATGAACGAGATTCAATATTAATATTATAGCTAAGCTCTGTCTACATACTCCGTGTTCGCACAGTCCTTAGTCCGTAAGAAGAAGACGACTCTTCAGAAACAGATTGCTTTCTCCATAGAGTCCTGACCCTTAAGTCCGTAGCTCTCAGAAGACGTTGGATCAACTTTTATGGACTGTTGTTTAGGATGTCTACGGAGAATCAGTTTCAAAGAGAGAACTTAAATAAGCATCAATTTGAATGGTGATTAAAGCATTATAGGAAACTGTTTCAATTTTATAAACGCGTAGATTTTCACTTATCTACCTTTTATACCAATTTATAGTAAAACTTCAGCAGATTAAATATTTAGTTATTTTAATTAAGAACGCCAAACAAAAATTAAACTTAATTGAAATATTTGTGTTGATCGACTTTGTTGATTGGATAAAGTATTATCCTTGTCTAAAACGATATCACAATATTAAGGTCACGTAGAATTGAGTACTCAAAATTAAAAGTCATATGACTCAAAGGATTATAAGTATATGTGTTAGCATGCAAACTGTATAATCCTAGCTCTGATTACAATTTATTATTTAAATGGTTGCGTACTTCCAATAAAAAGCAAATTATGCTATTAAAAAATACACCAATCTTACGATCTTGTATACTATCCTAAATCTCCACTAACACCATACTAGCACTCAAGACTTGTTCTTACGTACACTCCATAAGCTCCTAATACTATCGCGTAGCTCTAGTGCGCAATTGTGTTCAAATACTGCGTATTGTTTAATCATTTGTGGATAATAAACTAAATATAAATGTTTATATGCTTCTTCTTCTTATTATTATAAGCCTAGTACGTTGCATTACAATATTATTTGATCTGCATCAAAGAGTAAATTTCATCCTACTCATGTTTTGTTCAGAATATACTCTAATTTTGAACTGTTTACAGTGGCGGCTCGTGTATAGGAACGGTGGAACTGCATCACCCCCTATTTCCACTGGCATTATCGATAACATTTAATATAATGAGAGACAACGTACAACCCGAACGGATAGTAAGACGCGGTGCTAAATAATAATAATAATAATAATAATAATATAACGAGTCATTCTTTCTTTAATTATTTCTTTATTTTTGTAGTACAAAATATATTCCTTAAGCTTAATGTCAGTACTCCAGTAGCCATCCCCCAGTTTATGAAAACTATACAAAAATCTTTGTATGAAATTGTGCGCTTCACAGTGCCAATGACATGGTGTTTGACTGTTGTGGTGGGACTGCCAGGTAGAGAGAGCACTGTTGCTCTCGCAGTGCCGGCTCTAGCGTGATGGCGGAAGGAAGTTTTTTTTTTATTCAGCATGTTTTGTGCTTATAAACCGTGTATCATATTCTTGAATGTGATAAAGTGTAGAAGAGTGTAGAATTAGATTATTATTCTGCTTCTAGCTATTCTATTTGATTCATTTTTTTACGGCTCTTTTAGTTAATAGAAAGACTAAATGCGCTTGCAGTACTTTCAATGAAGAATAATTTTCTCAATTGTCATCAGAGATCAAGAAGAAAATTATTGAACATTTTGCGCAAATTTAAACAAGAAGAATGGATTTCATTTTTAGATGAATAGATCAAGCTTGAACTTTAACAATTTAAGTTAAAGTAAGTAAAATATGTTAGTTTTTATTTTGTTAAGACTTTATCAAGTTCCTGAATAAATTTTCTTTTTATACATTTTTTTTCCTTTTACACAATTTTAAAACAAAGGTTAAACATTTTCTGGAGCAGCACCCACACTTATTTTAGCTACGAGCCGCCACTAACTGTTTGTCTTCTTCCTGAAGGAAATATAAAGTTGCATTAAAAGATTGTCCTGCGCGTCTATACGCTAAAAGGTAGCGAGCAGACCTACCTTTACGGATTAAACTATGACACAATCTTATGAGCCATATTATAATGGAATAAAGCTGGAGAGTATCGAAAACACACAAGAGAGATAAATCTCAAATCTAAAGTGCACGAAGAAGATATTGATCAAAAGCGCACAGGGGAAAAGCAACAAATGCATGACGTGGCAACATGGCCAACATGGTTTGTAAACAACACCCTTACTCTTTACACTTTTACAATAAAATAATACATACAATAATAAAACTGTAGGAAATTAGTAACTTTCTTGCCAACTTGAGTTAAGAAAACTAAAATAATTCCCTCCCCCCTCCTCCCTTTGATAATCTTACAATTTGGACGAACGATGTAGTTTTTAATAAAGAAAAAAATACGTGTCCACCACCTCTCGCCCTTCTTCGGGGGAGAATGGTTCCGGCTTTATCGCTAGGGACAAACACACGCTGTGGTGCGCGTGAGTAGAGCTCTGGAAATACACGGTGTCCTTTGTCCCTCGTTCGACGTGATTCAACACCACGCAGTTCTGACCTCCCCACCCCCCTCTCTCCCCTACATTCAACCCTGGGACGATTGTGTATGCCAACTATTGATTCCAGTACCTGGTGCTAACAACCATTCCCGATCCCCACCTCACACACATACACACGCACGCGTGCACGCTCCACGATGAATAGAATACATACATTCACATAATTACTGCAAATGTGGTCCAAAATAAAATATCGGAACTTTTGTAGCCGAACTGGAAATACTCGTCACATACTTGGAAACATGACAGGAGATGATAAATAGTATTTTGGAGGGGGAGGGGGGAGACTAAAGCGATTGGTTTTTATTTTAGTCACAGTTGTGCTTTCTATATTATTATAAATTATTGGTTTTTATAAACCCATTACGTGGGTAGTAAGTGAAGCACACAAATATTGAGCATTTTGTTTGTACTAATAGATATGTACTAACAGGCATCGTGGTGTAGAGGTCAGAGCCCAAGACTGCTAAACTAGAGGTCCCTGGATCAATTCTTCGCTGGTACCAGAGGTTTTTCTCAAAAGAGGGAATAATTTCCGTTGTTAACAGGATTTAGTTAATCAGGCTTTAGTTAGGCTCATTGTCTCCACACCCTCATATTCACTATCCCCCACCCCCCCTAATCTCATCGGAACACGGAAAGAGATTCAATGAAAAGGATGTACAATTAGTACATTCGGGCATCCCCTGGGACAAATTAGAACTGGCTAATCTCTCCGCAATTTGAGCTACAAATTGATATAGCCCAGACAATATTATTATTATTACTATTACTATCGCAAGGTAATTTGATTCTACTATTAAAATAGAACATACAGTATTTCGAGTGCTGCCTTAGTTGTGTTAGTTTGTAAGTCGGGTTTTGTTATAATATAACGTTTGTAAAATAAGTCAAACACGATTAAATTAAACTACCCACTGAGTAAGAATCCCTCTGATCAACTAACACAAACTATGTCGAAAACTTGTGCCCCTCTCGTTCAAAACTAAATGAAAGATTAAAGAACATACAATTGAATATATTCCATAAAACATAAACAATTTTTAACCCCACCACCTTAGCTCAGTAGGTAGCGTGTCTGTCTATTGAGCTCGAGGCCGGTTCACACAGAACTCTATGCTTTGCAACACTACGCTGTTGTATACTGTGCTAAGATTTTGTCACTTTGGTCACACTCATTGTAAGCTAAGTTATAGTTCTTCTTTTCCCTCCTGAACACTCTATGGTTTCTTTCTGGTCTGCTCCAGTGAAGTTAAGTTATGACATTCTCCTAAATTTCTTGTTTGGGCTCAAATAATAGTACTGAGGAAGAGGCGCTGATGCTATTAACAGCTGTTTTGTAATAGGAAGAAAATGTAGAAGGGGGAGGTCTTACTTGTTCAATTAATGGTTCCTTTGTAATATAAAAACATTTATTAAATATACAACCTAAACACAGTATTACTTAAATACATGTGAAACAAATTGAAAATAAAATTTCAACACTGCTTTGGTTATTTTCAATAATCCAGTAGTGTATTCGTTCAACACATAGCCCAAACCGCGCTATGCGCATGCGCAACGTAAGACGGCTCAAAATTCTAGTTAGAATATGTAAAAATTACCCAGCCAGAGATATGAAAAAACATAGCGTGGCGTAGCAAGGCATAGCTTAGCTTGCATTGTTAACAAACACATTCAATTATGTGGACAACATATTGATAAAATTGGTAAACACGTCAGGAATCACCGTGTCTAAAAATATAATCATTATTGGCACTTTACTCTTTATAAACTAGTGAAATGTATTCAAAAAATCGTTGTAGTGGTGTTACATCTAAATAAAAATCGCTTGTGTTTATTTGGTTAAAGTACTTTAATTTTTTATTTGAATCCATTCATTTCCATAATGTTACAGTAGGTGACAGAATTCATTTTAAACACTGAATATGAAGACAATTGAGCTACTCTAAGTTACTAGAAAAGTATCACATATATTAATTTATATATTCAGATGAAAGTGATAGACCAAATCTGGCTTTTAAAGCTTAAATACAGTAGCCCCATTGCTTCTTTGGTGCTGACTGACAGTTTTAAAAATCTGCCAGACCAAATTACATATCCCTACGACAAGCCAGATTATCTGCAAAAACATTTGTTTAGCAGCTGTCACGTTTGACAGTCAAAATTTAGGTATGTACCTAAATGTTGACTGTCAGAAGTCAGCTGTGAGCTCTCAGTCAGCACCAAAGAAGCCATGGGGCTACTGTAGCATGAGTACAAAGGCAAATGCGTCAATCTTACCTTCTCTTGTTTGCTGTTGATATGAAGGTCGAATTTTAGATCCCGTCTGGGTATTATTCTGTTTTGTATTTTCCTGGATTATTTTCAACTCTCACTCCACTCATATGCGGGCATGCTTTATTTTTAAATATTTACCTTCCTAATCCATACTCCAATTAGTGTTAATATAGTTTGAAGGGTAGTAAGACGTGTATCATGGAAATAAAAGAAGTATATAAATCTTAAAACTCAATTTCACTTTTGTCTCAGTAGGCATAACGATATATTTTTTAGTGAGGAAATAATGGGCGAAACATTTTAAATCGTAGATACAAACCTCGCATTTTATGCGTTATGCCAAAATTTATAAAACTGAATCAACGTTGGTAGGAAATGTGGCCGGATGTATCTTGAAGAAAAAGTTAGTTTATTTATTAATTTTACTTTTATATTATATATGCACACGAAAATGTATATTGAAAAAAGTTTTTTAATCAAAAAATAAATGTATTTTAATAATTTAGATTGAATTTTAGTAATCTAAATATCAGATATATATTTTTATATATGATGTATATTTATCTAAAAATATGTATTTTTTTATATACAAAATATGTTTAATTATATATGTTAAAATTTTGTTAAACATATTTATACATAATATGTATACATGTATATATACATATGTATGTATGTATATATAAAACATAGTATTAAATATATTATATATAGCTATATATATTATATATATATAATACTATTTGTTTGTCCTATGGGGCAACCATTATTTTTTATTACATATTTAACGTGGACTTTTTGGAAAGATTGAATGAATCAGCACACGGCTTACAAACTCACTTAATTAAAGAACAATCACAACATCTGGTTCTTCGCTTTTAATTAATTACTGTGAAAGGGAAAGCCCCAATTTTACCGACAGGTTATTTGTCCACGCCGGAAATTGAACACACGAAATTTAGATCAGTAGGTGGACGCACTAACGACTGACTTAATTTACCTATTCTTTGTAAGTCAACTTTACTATTATCGTGTAAACGATCAACTATCTTTGTGACGATTGGTAAAACAAATAGCTTTAATGGAAAATCATGGCTAATTTTCTAATAGCTCACATCATAGTTTTCAGCGATGTGCACTAAATAGATAAAGGTCGTTTTACATTAGAAAATTGAACAGGGATTGTAGAGTGATATACTTTATAAATCTTAATTCTTTGCCAAATCCAAACACTCAAGTTAGTCAATATTTATATTAAGTAAAATTGAACACTTTATCTTTAATTAAGTAAAAATTCATGTTGTAACAAAGTTTAATTTATATTTTTATGTTTTGAAAGAAAACCCAACATATCGTAAAACTTTAGTATATTTGAAATTTCGTCCTTAAAAAACAAAGATAAGTCATTAGTTTGGAAACGATTCATGCCACCTCGAGTCAAAACTGCTGACCACTCACCTCAGACTTTCAACTCCTTGTTAGTTCTTCCTGAGAGTTCATAATAATCCTGGAGTGTCAAAGAAACCCTAAAACTTAATTTGACGGAAAAAAAAATTGAAATGTCTAGTGCATCATATTATGTGTTGTAGAAAGCCACACTTTTATTCAAATTTACAAATCGAAAAAAGGATTGTGTGAAATACGTTAGAGAGTTGAAACTTTATTTTTAGTTGGTCTACAATCTACATGTTTGTTATGTTCACTTTTTCTTTTTAACAGAAGCCGAATCTGAGATATAAAATATTGCCTAAGCCAAATCTAGGTTTAAAATATTTTATTTTGGTTTATGTTAAGGAAAATTGTTTTAATATATTGTAATTATTTAACTTTAGACATTAAATAAAAACAACTTTCATATCGTTTTGTATCTAAAATGTTTAACAGATTTTGTCTTCATTAATAAATTGTCACTAATATATCAAAAGATGAGTAAATAATAAATTGTAAGTAAAGATTAACTGCAATTTAAATAACAGCACTTACGGGCAAGAATTTAAATTAACTGTTCAATTTTATTTGTCATTAATTTATTTGATCAAGCTAGAATTTTATTTCAAATCTTCACATATTCCCAATTTTTTTAAAACCTATTTATTATCTCTTCAAACTCAAAGGTAATCAATACTTTTAATCTCATACTATTAATGAATGTGCAACACAATGAATGATCAGTTCTTCGCAGAACAGAAGGTTTGTTTTTATAATGACTGTAGTTACAGTTACATTTGAAGCCCGTTTCGGTCCTTCTAGTTGGATTAACGTTGGTTCCTTATGGTTAATTATTCAAAACCTGTAAAAGAATGATTTATCTAAACGTACAAGAAAGTTAAGTAAATAACTATTCCTACCCTGGATAAATTACATTTTCTTAACTATTAATAAGATTCTAACCTCATACCTTCATTATTCGAATTACATTTGTGTGTGGTAGGAAATGTTGTTTGAACATTTACAAATGGTGGATAGTTTTCAGATTGTATTTTGTGTGCTATGTTATTATTATATGCTTAGCTTAAGTGTATTATTGTGGTACTACTTATACTAAAAATATATAAGAATCAACATACTGGTGTACAATATTTCAAAAAAAATTTCAATATCGTTTGCCGCATGGTCTAAAGCATCAATCTTGAAATAGACTGGATTACCGATGACGGGTAGATCAGGTTTTGATCTCAGTTGGGTGTAGTGAGGGTGGTTTTTCCTAAATGGTTTTCAACTCTTTTTTTTCACGAAAATGCGGGTACACTTTCTCTAAATTTGATATCCATAATCCCTAACATATTAGAGTAAGTAGTACATATTCGTATAACCTGAAAGGTAGGAAGAATCGGGGCTTAAAAAAATCAGAAAGTTTATTTTCGTACACTTATAAATTTACCTGAAAAAGTAATTTATGTGGATTAGCGGGTTTTATCGTGGTGATGGGGTAGTGAGGCTGCATCACACAAAAGATTATTCAATCAGTCAAAATAGGTACGGGATAATAGAACTAGGCCACAGCCTCCTCTGTGCTATCTTGCATGTTCACCTCACCGACCCTGTAAAAATTAAAACGGGATTATATTTTCAAGTACTAACGTTATCGTGATTGTCTGGCGAGCCTAATCCGGTCGTGGATGGATAGGTCTCGAGCTAAAATATTGCCTGCGAGTATACTAGTATTTCCTCTTAATTATTATTCTAATTTATGTCAATAATAATCATCACGTTAGTTGAATTGATCAACCCACTTCAGTATTATCACTCTACAGGGTGTCACTCTCCCATCTGACTGGGCTGTAGTGGATGGGGAGATCGGGGTTCAAATTCCGGTTAATTGTAACGAGGGTGTTTTTTATTAATGGTTTTTCACTCTTTCTCCACGAAAATGGGGTTGAAATTCCTCTAAATTCAGCCTCCCTAATCCCTAACAAACTATCGTTATTAGTATACATGCATATAATCCTTAAGACTAATAAGATTTGGTGCTTAAAAAAGATGTATTAAAACATAGAACAAATGAAGCCATTACTGCCTGATACAAGATTCAGCATACTTTCACTTCCTTTAAATAACCAGTCTCATATCGTACAGTAGGGTCTATGAAGGGAACCCTTTATCCCCTTTCATTAACCCTATTTTCTCACCGCCCGCTCTCTGGAAAAGAACTTAATGACCAACTGATCTATTGTTTCTATGATGAACTATCCAACAGAATTTATGTAGTGGTTTGAATTCTGCTTTAATACCAGGACAATTTTTTTTTTAAATTTTGACCTAGGGGACTTCTTTACAAATGCATATCCGTTGAGTTTCCTAGATTAATTCGTGGACATTCCAAGAGGGCGGTAAATGCATAGCACCAGACAATAATATCTAAAAGGAATTCCCAAGCTTCGATGTTTGATGTGGTAGGTTTCCTGCGGTCATGCCATTTGTGATTAGATCAATCCTGCGACATGCGGACATATCTGACTCCAATCTATTGTCATCCTCTCACCGGAGTTCGACCCACACAACAACACAATTTGATCCAAAGCATCACTATCACAATAGACTAGACTGCCGATGACAGGGAAATCGCAACTCGAATCATGGTTGGTTGTAGGCCTACTGATGGTGGTTTTTAGCTCTCTTTTCACGCTAATGCGTGTACACGTCCACTTAATTAAAACTTACTCGTCCCTAACACAACATTGTAGCTAGTACATATGCGTACAACCCGAGCGGGTGGTAAAACAGAGTGCTAATAAGAAAAAGCAACAAAAAACACATGATTCATTCGGCAAAAACCTGACTGTGGAACATCAAGCTATTATTATTATTATTATTATTATTAGCACCGCGTCTTACTACCCGTTCGGGTTATACGCACTTACGCTAATGTGTAATGGTAGGGTGATTGTGAGATGAAATGGAGGACCTACAGTTTAACATGGAATCCGAACCACGGTGGAGGCCTGGACTTCCTCACATTCACAAGATGTCTTGTCAGAGGTGAAGGAAGGGTTTGGTAATCAGATAAATCTGTGCCGGGACCGAAGATTGAACCCCAGCCGCCAGCACAGAAGTCTGACACCTTATCCCTAGACCGCTAGGTCACCATCAAGCTATTCAGTCCAGGAATTAAACTCTCTGCCTAAGATACATTTTTCAATTAGAATAATACTATTATAGTTTCTTATTAATATTAGCTCATTAAATTAACATAGCCTACCTCATAGGTGTTGATGTTGCTGAGCTGTTGAGGGTAGTATACATGCAAGCCTGTAAATGACACCGTTAGTTTTCCTGTTCGTTCAATATCGAGATCGCATGAGAATAAAATGTCACTCACTCCGAAACTGTCACGACATCAGTCTTGGTGGACCAGAGAAGCTGTGCTCCTGATTACATCTGTATTGGACAAACTCCTTACTTCCCACAAGAGAGGCCAAAATTTACTTAGCTACCATTTTTACCAAACTTGTTAAAAATAGATTCATCCCATAAGGGTAGAACGAGAAAATAGAAAATGATTATCACACCTGGTAAGAGGGTATGATACAAGGACGCGTCTACCTCGGGAGAGGGGTACGAGGGAACATGTCACCCTCTGTAACATTGCAGGCCTCCTCCCTCGCAGTGGTTACTATTTATTGATAAAACTAGTTAAATATGAAAATTGATATCTATTTATATAAAGATTGATTTGTATGTGTCTTAATAAGTGAAATCAACCCACTTCGGTGGCCGCATGATCTAATGCACTACTCTTGCAGTAGACTAGACTGCTGATGGCTGGGAGTTTGAGGTTCGACTCTCGGTCAGGGTCCTGAGAGTGTTTTTCAAAGTAGTTTTCCATTCTCCCTCTACACAAATGTGGTTACACTTCTTATAAATATAGCCACCCTAATCGATAAAAAACCTATTGTAAATAGTGTAAATGCATACAACACAAACGGGCAGAAATACGCGATGCTAAACATATAAAAAATAAATGGTACGGAACCCCGCACGGAATTTCTTGCTCTATTGTTTAAAAATGGAGAGATATACTCAAAACTCGTAATATATGTGAAACGAAATAATATACACTAGCAAACCTAAGCATAAATTGCACTTTACTAATGTAAACTTTTTTTTAGTCCCAGTTTTAAATTTTATAATTTTGTTTTTAAAGAATTGATCTCCTCATTTGTATGTTTGGACCGATAAAAAAAAGATCAATGTTAGGTCCGCAAGGGTCAACACTTCGTATTAAAATTTCAACTTTAGGTTAAAATTTTCGACATTTTATGTGGTGTTACAAATCTTCATGCCATCGCATTGCTACTAAATTCCTCATTAATAAATGTTGACCAATAAAAAATTTAAATATTGACTATTGAGTCTAAAATAGATATAGATCATTGTTGTACAAACATTTTTCATAAGAAGTTTAAGGAAAAACAACACAAACTTTAAGAGACTTACTTAAATTTAATTACTCTATGGCATTGGAAAATTAATTCGTTAAGGCTCGAGAAGTATCTCTTTAAAACTAAAGCTCACAAAATTGTATTAATATATTTGCCAATATATTAGAAACTGTTGGATTTTTAAAACTATATTTCATAGAATTTTATTTTTATTTTTAATAGTATTTAGTAGGTCTATATCAAATAGTTGCGGAGATACGGAAGTTTCTGATTCTGTAAGGTACCCTAAAATTAATTTTCATTGTAAAACAAAAATAGCCAGTTTATTGATAATCTTAATCGTTCTCAAACTACTCTTAATTTTAAGTTTAAACAGACACACAGACAGACGTCTTTGCAAAGACCACTTTTTAGGGTTTGGGGGGTCTTGAGGCGTTCACATCAATACTATTTCAGGTTATATTTTCTTTTGTGGTCGTAATACTTTTACCTTTTGTGTTCGAAAATGATATTATATATATATATATATATATATATATATATACACGTATAGCTCGAAAGTTATTGTTTTTGTAAAAATATGCTTGACTAAAATATTTGTATTATAAAGAGACCTACATATTTGTAACAATAAGTAATTTCATATCTCAAATAGTTTAGGAGATATTATATACGCATCAGACCGGAGCCCTTAAAGTCATTTTGACGAAATATTGAGAGAATAAATTTTGTTTGGAATATTTATAAATGTTTAGATATGAAATTTAATCATAATCGTTACTGCCGATTTTGAGAAAATCGACTTTTTCTCTTTTTGCCCTTCAGTAAACTACCCTTACTTTTAGGGTTAAATATCCAATTCCAAAAATTCCTCAGGGAAACCCTATGAAAACCCTAGATACCAAGTTTTAGCCTGATCAGTAAAATAGTTTAGGCTCTAGTTGGAGGTAAAGACAGACAGACGGATGGACGTAAAGTTAAGTACCACTTTTTTGGATTCGGGGGATCATGAAACGTCAAGATTCATCAAAATCTTGAGTTCGATCTTTTGACGATCACAATACTTTCTCTACTTGTAAGATAGCGAGAAAGTAATAAGTGAAATCAAGCTACTAGTGAGTATGCTTTAAACAATAATTCATTTCTTTCATTCTATCCCCACTACGCTCGTTCATTGTGGTTGATTCTTAGTTTGCTCTCCACCCGACATAAACTTGTAGACGCCCAAAGTATCACACCATAGTGTTAAATATTTGACAACTCAGCGGTTGGTTGGACTCCATTCTAGAGGGGTAGGTATTTAGCTGTAGGTATAATCACGTGCTAGACACGGACAATCCCCTATAAATGAAGCCCAGCGGATATCTCTTGAAGGAATTCTACCCCGGAAACTCGGGTAACGCTGGATATTACACACATATACAGAGGTGTCCTTTCATTTGATATAAATAAAAAAATATCTGAGGTCATAAAAAGATGCATTATCACATTACATCACATCACATCACATCACATCAAATCACATAACATTTTTTTCAAAGTTTGTACAATATATGTAGGGCAATAAGAATTAACAGCTTCCGGCTATACGAAATTTAAATTGAAAAGCTAGAATCATATAAATAATATTTGCGAATGAACATAGACCCATTTTAAAGGCTGCTCACCAAAGTTGTTTGTTTCATTAGCAATAAAACAATACTGTTGATAAGTATATATGCGATGTTTCCTTCATATATATTTGGTTCATACGGTGCAATTAAATCTTTGACGACTTCTCATGTTTCAAATGTTGCTATCTTATTTTATTAAGCCTTAACGTGTCTACTACTAGTAGTAATGTAATCAGTAGACCTCAGTACCTCCTTGTTCTTATAATTACTACAGTCTTAATGTCAGGAGCGGTTTATAGGCCGGGCGAACCGGGTGTCTTCCCGGGATGCCATCTCGAGGGGGTGGGGGGGAGCTGGTGGTCTAGAGGTAAGGTGTCAGACTTCTGTGCTGGGGGCCCGGTGTTCATTCCTTGGTTCCGGCACAGATTTATCTGATTGCCACATCCTTCCTTCAGATCTGACAAGACGTATATTAACCACAACTTGTGAATATGTATAATGCCAGGCCTCCCCCGTGGTTCGGATTCCACGTTAAGCTGTAGGTCCTCCATTTCATCTCACAATCACCCTACCATTAGACATTATCTTAAGTACTCGACCGATTGCTTGAAGCTAAAAATTAATAGCACTTGAGATTAATTAAATGAAAAGTTTTTGAGCAGCTTATTTATTGAAGGTGACCTGGCGGTCTAGGGGGAAGGTGTCAGACTTCTATGCAGGCGGCCGGGGTTCGATCCTCGGTCCCGGCAAAGATTTATCTGATTACCAAACCCTTCCTTCACCTCTGACAAGATATCTTGTGAATGTGGGGAATGCCAGGCCTCCACCGTGGTTCGTATTCCACGTTAAACTGTAGGTCCTTCATTTCATCTCACAATCACCCTACCATTACACATTAGCGTAAGTGCGTATAACCCGAACGGGTAGTAAGACGCGGTGCTAATAATAATAATAATACTATTTATTGAAAAGAGTAATCATAATGAAAAATTATGTACTATGCATATATAGTTACGGAAAGGTTCAAATAATATTTCTGACAAATTTCTTTAAATTTGGTCAAATCATTTGGCAGTGGTTGCACAACAAATAAACAGACAGACAAATTTTGTAATTACCAACATCTTTAAACAGATCACCAGATTAATAAACCACATAAGCCTTATATAGGTTGTTCGACAAAGGCTCAAAGAATGTCCCTACCAATTTTAGTTAAAATTGGTCTACAAATTTTACATTTATTGCAGAACAAACATCCGTATAAACAGACAGACAAAAGAGAAAATTATAAAGTTAAAACAGAACTTCGTTTTGTTTGGTCGATAATGTAAATATTTTATAAAATATATTATTTTATAAAATATCTATGATGGATCGTGCCGTGCTAAATAAAAACATATTTATTTGGTAAACCAACCTTTCTAAAATAAATATGTCCCTAGTAATACCAGGGGGTCTACATGCGTTGTCCAAGATCATATGCTGCATACGTGTTTGTATCCTAATTGCAAACAGGTCAAAATTCGTTCAGCTTGGCGAACACATTCACAGTGTTATTGCCATCTCAATACCAATGTCCAGATTGCGAACAAGTAAAAGAGCGGCTCGCGGGAATTCCTACGTGAGGGTGGTAAACGGGTGGAAGGCGTTACTAGCAGCACCCACCGGCCACTGGGGATTTCCTTGCAGCCAAGTTTACCTTAGCCTAACCTAACCTAGCCTAGCCTAACCCAGTCTAGAAATACTCGTGTATGTAATTTAGTTATACTAAGACTGACGAGGCTGAAAGAACGCACGACTGCTAGGCCCCCGTGGGCTACCCCTATTATCAAATTAGGGGCAGGATGGCATAGTAAAATGGCGTGTTCGCAATCTGGACTCCTTCCCATATATCAAAAATGTCATGTTTGGGATCAGGACACTTCCAACGTTGCCACAGTTAAATAAGGACTCGCGCCTTTGCCTGGACATCAGCTTGCAACGTCGTCCTTGATACTAGCTTGGGCTCATGTCTGTGACGCATGTAATCTGGTCCGAGTTTAATGCATTAGAGTCAGGTATTTCCCCGGAATATGGATGAGAGTGGCTGGTGTGATGAGGAAGGGTATTTGGGGATAATAATTCATTCGTGTAGGGGATAGTAGCGCGCATCAACGTACAATCGTGACGTGTTGGTTGGTTAATTAGTGGGTCGTGACTGGGGGTAGAGGGGTAGTGTCGTCTTGACGCTAGTTGAAGGGAAAAGTGAAGAGGTGGGGGTTCTGACGTCACTAGGGTCGAGGTCCACCACGCATGCGCACTATCCTCTCCTCTATCACACATAAGAGAAAGAGAAAAAAGATTTTTTACAACAAGGTCGAGGGTATGATATTTTGCTCTCGCGGGGAGCACGCTAAAAATAGTATTTTGTTGAAGACTTATTGATGCTAAGAAATGGAATGGCGAGGAAATGTTTTTCTTCGTCTCATGTGTTTTTTTTTTACTCTGTCTGGATGATTTTGTAAAATGTTTTGAGAGGGGTGGGGATGAGAGGAGGAGGGGGGAAACGATCAAACCAGAGCTGTAAAATCTGGTTCCGCTAAGCCCCACAGTTTATAGCCTCTTTGCAACCCCTTCTCGTGATAAAAATACTTCCCACACACGATAAAACGTTCAACTTCTATTACTTTTTCCACTCTTATAGTCTTTGTTGGCGGCATGTAAATGTTACGCCTGGAATTTCTAGTGTGTTTTTAACGCCATCTTTGGAAATGGATAGCTTTTCCATGTCTAGTATTATACTGAAACCTGATTTCGAGACCAGAGGTGTTTTTTTTCGTAGAACAGGAAATAAGACATCATACTTATATGTATGCAACGTCAGTAAAATAATAAAATTGAATAACTTTTAAATTGAGTTCCATTTTCAGACGGCCATTTTCTGTAATCAAAAACTTGCGTGTTTCATTGAAAAAGTGTTTTTTGTTTCTGATTCAAAGAAAGTGTGTTGACATTGTGGACATTTTTGACTTCGGTATTATGATGAGTCTTTACTTTTTACGTGTTCCCGAACCCAAACATTGGGTTTTGCATGTCTGTTTGTTCCCATCCCATTAATATCTTGTCTATCTGTTTCTGGGGCTAGAGCCGAAACGATTTGATGGGTATTATTCAAGCTTGATGTTCAGTGATTCAGATGTTATATGGTCTTACCTTGAGAAGATTATTTGATTTTTATTCCAGCCCTCAAATAGGTTAGCTTACAGATAGTGGTTTTACATATTATATATATTTCAAAATTCTATCTGTTAATTTAAAATTAAAATATTTAGGATGTTTGAGATGACAAATAGCACTGAATACATGTATTTCGGGTAAAAAATAGTTATTTGGTAGTTTAATAACAAAACATTTTTCAAATTTCTTAATGCATTGAAAGTGTCTAACGATTTTGTTTAAAATGTATTTGGAGAATACTCGACATGAAAAATAATTAAAAGTAGTTTACTAATGGCTTTTTTTAATTAAAAATTATAATTTTTAAGAAATACCTTAAATGATTTGGCTCAAAATTAGTATATGGAGATAGTTTTAAATCATAAGTAAAAATATATATTGATTTTATCTAACTAAATAAGGTAGTTTAGGTATTCACTTATACTAGAAAATGATATTTTTTTGGTGGCCTATAGTATTTAGTTCAAATTTGGTATCTGAAAGTGGTTTTGCATTATGAATAACAATACAATTTGATTTGTACATGTCTAAATAATTTGAAGCCAGATAATGACAGATTTTTGAAATTCCTAACGAAATTCCTACTGGGTCGAAGGTTGCTTTGTTATCTGATAGCTCGTGATCTCAATAAAATCACATTTATGTTGCCGAAGATTTCTACACGTCCATCATAGACTCTGCCTTAAAATATGAGTGAAGAATGACCCTGGAGACGGGACTATTCCTGGATAGCTCAGTGGTCAGAGCATTGGCGGACTAAACCAAAGGTCCCGGCTTCGATTCCCGTGTCCAGGTTTCATTTTTCAATTTTCACAATATGATATCTAGATGGAGTATTCCTCTATAAAAGCATAAATAACAGATTTGGCTATTTTACTCTTGATTTTTGAAAGAAACGTTTTTAAAGTGTTTCTCACTAACCTTCATTTTATATGTAATTTTTAACCAGACTTTAATAGCCAGTGATCCACTTCATTAGCCAGAATATCTAAGGCATCACTATCATGCCAGACTGGCCTGCTGATAACGAGTAGATTGGGGTCGAATCCCTGTCGGGTTGATTGAGGGTGGTTTTCCCTAAATGGTTTCCCACTATTATTCCACACAAATGTGGTTAGATTACCTCTAAAATGCTTCCTTCCTCATACATACCTCATTATGGTAATTAAAATACACGCGTTTAACCTGAACCGGTTGTAAGACGCGATGAGAAAAAAAATAGCCTTTGTTTTGATGTCTCAAAACTTCAAATGTTACTGATAAGATACTTATTGGGAATAGAATAAAAAACTATTTAATGTAATCAAGTCTGTGACTGAATTAAAGATAATTATATTTAAAATAAATTAAAATAAAGTTGTATGTGTGTTTTTTAATAATTTTTTTTTTGGTGAAACTATACCTTGCTGCTCCAAAGAGCTTTTTCTTCTCCTGGAAAGAAAGGCTCAAGTTTCCCTCCGTTGGAAATAAATTAAATCTACACTGTACGAGGCTCAAGATTATTTTTGCAATTCATCTCTAACAGGTAGTTTCAGCGCCAAGGTGTCATTTTCAATATTAATATATTGATAACATTAATTGTTATTTAAATTAAATATAATAAAACATATTTGCACCATTGTTTGAAATAACATTACATTTTTTTGGCCAAGATAGATAAAATATTTCTCCATTAGCAACATAGTGTTTAGTTTTATGCACATGCACATTCTGTCAAGAGTGTTTTGGAATTTTATCAAAACTTTTTTTCTTTATTTAAAAAGTTTTGACAAAATTCCAGGACATCCTTGACAAATATTCAAGATCTGTTGATATTAGCATGTGCAGAAAACTAGACTATGCTGCTACTGGAGACATATTCTATCTATTTTGGCAAAAAAAAATTATATTCTTTAAAAATTGTAAAAATACTTGAGCTCCTTTCTGCTGGATAAATACTATTGAATTAAAAGAATTAAATTACGGAAAATACAAAGAATCGTGCTTTATAAAAATCTATGTTCTTTTAAATATACTATAGCATCAAAAGCTTGAATGATATAATAGTATGTCGGTATTTTTATAAATTCTGTAATATTACATTATTTTACCGTGCAATGCCAGTTTTTACAAATCATTCCGAACTAATTTTTAACTAAAGTAAATGTGAAACTGAAGCTCATCTGTAGAAACCTAACCTTTGAAACAGTTCATACTATAAGAAAACAATTAATGGCTTAAAATAAACATTGATCCAGATCCAGATCATAATTTCATAAATATTTTTAAGTATGTTTTATTAGTGCTTTAAGGATTGAGTACTAAAACTTCTATAAGGATGTTAACATTAATTATATAATATGAACCAACTGTATAAAATAACATAAAATGCTATATTTTAGATGGTTTACTGTTTTTTCCCTATTATCAAAGTGCTTTTCCAACAAAATGGTAAACGCTCTAATTTTGTAAGGGGGGCGGTTTAAAGATTTCTACCCCATTTCCAGATCTATTCGCGGTTTCTTTCTCACTCTCATGCATTTACGCCTTCTCAACCTTCACTTACCTATATATGTATTTCGGATTTGAAAGATCTATGTACACCCGAACTCAAGAAATGTGGGTTTTGCAATTCGGTCTCTGTATATTTGTCTTTAACATCTGTAAAATATAACTGATTTTTTTAAATTTGAGATTTTTTGAAAATGGTTTTAATGATGTTGTTTAAAATGGATAGCTAGGGAATATTTTACACCATGAACAGCACTATATAATTGTTTTGTGGATACATTTTCATTTAAGAGCATTTTATTGATTACTCAATTTCTAACTTTTGAATTTTTTTGAAAATGGCTCTAACGATTTTGTTCAAAATGAATATCTGGGAAGTTTTTTAAAATTATATGATCAATCATAGCATTTTTCTAAAAAAAAATAATAGCCAAGCTGTAGTTAGCTAACTACTGATTTTTGAAATAGTATGATTTTTTTTAAGATAACTTAAAATTGTGTCCATAATTTATATCCATAGTGTGTTTCACATGAGTATCAAACCAATCTGTTTATTTTTCTGAATAAAACTTACTTTTGAAAATATTATTCCAAATTTTAATATACTATGTGAGAAAGTATGTAATTTTTTATCAAACAATTTATTTATTTTTCATTATTTAAAAGTTTGTATCTGTGTTTATGCCAGTAAAAGTTAATTTTGTGTCAACGTGCCTTTAAATACAAACAATTATTTTTTTACAGCCATATATACTATTAATGTTCATTTCATGAATCCTCAACAATGGTTTAGTAGTATAAAGCGTAAGTCCCGTGATACACTGGATCGCAGGTGATGGAGGGATTAAGGTTCGAATCTTGGTGGGCGCATTTTGGTTGCGAACTTTCTCTTATCTCATTCCCTCTATTCAATTACAGATATGGGGCTACATCTCAACAAATTCTCTTCTTCATTACTACCTTTGGTATAAACTGTTGATAACCTTTATGCTGGACATAGCAATTTAAAAAAATGTCTTTTGATTTGATTTTCTAACTACTTATAAGTGCTATTCCCATTTACTTATAATAACACAATAGGGATGAGAAAGATATAGTTGTAGACTACACTCTTATATTAATAAAATAAAGAATTTGCATATCTGTCATGAATGTTACGTTATATTTATCGCACGCAGAAGTCTGAAATTTAAAAATTACTAATACCTGTGCAAGGACACGTTCACCTCGAAGCCAGAATTTTGAAATTTTTACTAGAATGTTGTTATTAATTAAAAACTGAAAAAAAGTATAACGCCACTAGAAAGCTTTAATAGTACATTTCATACAATTATTTGTAATGTAGTTTTGTTGCCATAAAGAGTGAACCAGAATAATTTGGTATCTATAATAAAATCATCTTAGCATGTCCCCATGTCATAGTAAGCTGTTAAATGTTGTGATTTATTTCTAATTAATATCCTATATGACTGTAACAATACATTTATAAATGTAAACCTTTTTACCCTTTCTACCTTATACACTTTATACCCTTTTTAAGACTTTTTAATTCTTTACCCAATGGAAAGTGTAAAAGGTTAACGGGGTAAAAAACATAAATGGGGTGGAAAGGGAAATGAGGGTAGAAAAGGCTGAATAGGGAAAAATGGTAAGAAAGTTATTTCTCTAGGTACATAGGGTAAAAATGGTAAACGTGGTAAAGGTGTTAAATGGAGTGAATGCAATAAAAAATACTAAAATACTGTTTATTGAATTTAATTACAACCATTTAAGAACCAATAATTTATGGTGTTACACACTTGTTTATTTTTTACTAACACTAACCTGCAAGAGTTCAAATGATTGTGTATAGAAAAGTTATAACTTAATTTTCAAAATATATGTCAACTTTTATAACAAATTTAGATTTTATCTATATATTGAAATTGTGTATTAGTCAGCTTACTTTCATGTTTTGTATAACAATTTAACTCAATAAAGGATTAATAGTTGAACACAATTTAAGATTTGGTTACTTTTCCCTGTGGTTAATTGTATATATTATAAATAGAGCAAAACTACTTTGTAGATTCCCCATGCGAATAACGGGCACACCAGCTAATTAATAATACTTTAAGAGGAGGAGAAGTCTCGAATCGAAACCCACAAACAGGTACGACCCTCCTTCTTTCCTTTTATTATGTTCACTCGAAATAAAATAACTATGTAATTGGCCATATTTCTAATATTTCTTGTAAATCTTTGCTGACATTAATTTACTGACCGTTTGGATGAATTTACTCTCGGCGGACTGTTCAGATGGATTTACTCTGAACATTTGTAGCTTGTGTGCACAACCACATGTCTTAGTTGACCCATTTTTATGAACATTATTTTTATTTCTATTTTAGTATTTCGAATAACTTTTCTCATATAAATAAAATATAAGATTTTGTAAACTATACTTGAAACTTTTATCTGGTTTTAATAATAGTAGTTTGTGTCTAATTTATTTGCGGTAATTAAATTTCACACTTTGAACCTACTGATTAGATCAACACACGACATATAAACTAACTTAAAACTAAATCAGACACAACACCCAACCCCCGGCCGTTAATTTATCGCTGTAAATATGAAACCCACATTTCACCAACTATACATTTCTCGACCATTCCGGGATTCTTATCTCAGGAGAGAGACATGCTACTGACTGAGTTGTTAGACGTTTATTGATAATGTTTATGGCCGTAAAAAAATTTTTACGTGTACATATTTCTTAACCTATTGGTTTTTTTTTGTCCCTTTTCTCTAGAATTTATTTTAATCATCTCATCAAAATTATATTGTTTGATCCTTTTTTCTTTACATTTACATTATCCGTAATTGTATGACTTCTACTAAATGAAACCTTATTCTATGCGTGAGATGTAAAAAGTACACTCCAGGTCAGAAAGAGTATCTGGCTTACTGAACTAGCATTTTATAAAACATTCTAAAGTTGAAAGTCAGGAGCGATATTTAATCATAGATTTAAGACTTTGATATTTAAATTTTTCTAAATATTAATTTGATTCAATTTAATATGTTGTTACATTTTATTAAGTTATACTCTATGTTAAAATTGAATATGGTAGTTTAAAAACCCAGGATGTTATAAATTAAGATGTATTGATTATTTTTATGTAGGTGTTTAAAAACAGAAATTAAATAAATACATACAGTTATGCAAGTGACATAATATAGTGGGGTTTTCATAAAAAGTTTATGTAAGTTGAAAACTTGTATGGAAAATTTTGGAATCGAGCTGAAAATTAACTTTATGTGATTTTATAAAATGAGTTCAATTGTTTTCTTGAACAAATTTAAAATATAATAACAACTGAAGTATTACTGAAGAAGACTAATATATTTTATTAGATGTGTACAGTAAAAACATATCAAAGCGCTTTTTCTATTACATTTTTTAGTTTTTAAGCTATACATCTTAGTGAAAATTTAAATGTGGTAAATAATTGATATATGTTAGCCCCAAATAAATTTGTGAATATATTTTTTCATTACTCATTATAAAGAACACATAGTATGTTGACTTCCGAATGCGGCATATTATTTTGTATATCAGCAAAATAACATAGCCTATATTTAACTTTTACATTATAATATAATTAATTATATTCATGAATAAAAATAACAGAAAATAAACCAACTGTACTCGCATGTATGAAGCAAAGCCATACCTGGAAACGATACTAAGCACCCAGGTAATCGTAATCCCATTTTTACAATGTATTTGCCATTTGATGTTCAACGCGTGTTCAAATACTCAAATTAATATTCAAACATTGCTTTCAAAGACTTACCGTAACTTAAAAGTTTATTTCACCACGAACACATTACCAAAGTGTAATATGCGTGAGTGTTAAAGCAAGGCTTACCACCAAAACATTCATGAAGGCGCGGGGGCAAGGCTGTCACTCTTTTGAGTTTGGAATTCAAAGGCTTGCCTCTTTGCCAACTAAGTCTCCGTAGAGAGAGATTTGTGTTGAATACTTATGTAAAGTCAGTAAGTGAAACACAACTTTCTCACGTTAACTATACCTGATCACAAGTAAAACTCTCCATTTATCAAGGGTTAATTTATTAATTTGAAAGCCAGCTTTGTAAATAATGAGTTATTTTTTATTTCTAAAATAGATGTCCAAGCGTGCTCGCTCGTGGGTGCAAACCCAGTCGGGATCAACGGATTTTTCTTGAGCTATAAAGATACGTAGCACAACTTCTTTGGAGGGGAAGTAAAGCCGTCGGTCCCGTGTCAATTGTGGCATGTAAAGAGCTCTGGAAGGTATGTGAAAATACCTTTACCGGCAAAATTGGTATGTACTTTCGCTCTCGTTCATAGAAATTATCATGTGAGGATATAATCAGTCGGTTCAGAGAGTGTACGTTAAATACCTCAAATAAAAATATATCCGAGGGATTCCAAACACGATTCTCTTTATTTAAATATTAATCACTTGCCCACTTATTGTCCTAGCATTCCCTCTACTATATATCTGAATCGTCCAATTTAAAACTTAGTTTACTCTTGTCCACATGTCATTTCAGTGGGACTAGATTGACACATACAAATACGCACGTGGAACCATGTACTTCTATGCATATTTGATGACACACCAATTAATGTCTAGTCCCCTGTTCGTCAATTGAATACGTTGATCCGTATTATATATGTATATACATAAAGCTTGTACATAGTGGATTTGCTCTAAAATCGCACTTTCCAAAAGCTTTTTTAAATTACATCGCCGATAGAAAGATTTTTTATCAGCTTTCAGTGCCGTATAGTCTGATATAATTAATCTAGTACAACGAACATGTTTCAAAATATCTCGTCAGTTTGTGGTCAGTGAAAGCTTTTGGCTATAATATGGGATTTATAACATTTTCCGTTCCCCATGTGTATAGTCTGATTGGAATTAAAGGAAGATTTTTTTGGGTGTAAAAATAAGCCTTGGGTATTTTTGAAAAACATTTGTCATAGTTTAATAAGGAACGTTTACGATTATTTATAATATAATTCAATTTTCAGTTAAACTGTACAAATTGTGTTAGTTTAACATGCAAGACATAGATTTATAATGTAATGTAATAATAATAATATATGCACTATATTTGATTCACACATGTGATATTGGTTATTATGATTACAAGCTATGAGATATTCTAAGAATTTTTTTTATAAAAATCATTGAAATTATAACAAAACATCTAAAAAATTATATACATTTAGTAAATTTCAGTATACTTTTGAGTCGAATTATATTAAAATTATATATTGTTAAGCAAGGATGATGTGATCATGCATAAATTATATGTCTTTGTATAATATTGAGAATTTAAACATAATTATTTGTAATAATTGAGAAAATACAAAATATAAAAAATATATGTGAAAATTGAATTTATTTCTTATCTGTAATTCCCTATTCTTTGTAAATACTGCCGTAATACCTGCAACGTTTTTATTATCACCGCATCTTACTACCCGTTAGGGTTGTACGCACTTACGCTAATATGTAATGGTAGGGTGATTGTGAGATGAAATGGAGGACTACAGTTTAACGTGCCTGGCATTCCACACATTCACAAGTTGTGGATAATACACGTCTTGTCAGAAGTGAAGGAAGGGTGTGGTAATCAGATAAATCTGTGCCGGGTCCAAGGATTGAACCCCAGACCCCTGCCCAAAAGTCCGACACCTTACCCCTAGACCACCAGGCCACCTGCAAGGTCATTAAGGCTTTGACATGTTTCGATGCTACGACGGAATCATCCTCAAGTCAGAGTTAAAAGCTATACAGTTGAATGTTCCAAGTTGTTCGAGAAAGGAAACTTACAGGGTAGCCAATATTGAGAAAAGGACACTATAATTATTTTAAAGTTTTATACACCTACAAGTTAGTAAAGCATGGCTAGTCATAATGAATAAGATGAGATGAGAAAATATTTATAAATTCTTTGTTATAACATTTTCTTATTATATTAATCCAAATATATGTTTATTATGTGAAACAAATATATACACACGATAACATTTAAATAATAATTAGTGGCATTTACTATTACTTTTAACGTAAGCTATTGGTTTATAGTATGTGAATACATTTTACTCAATTGTAATTATTTCGGTGACAAAATGCGATCCACTTCCAGCTTTTATGTAATACTGTAACAAAAATTCATTCCACAATGTATCATTGGTAAACTTGTTCAGTTTATTTAATCGATTTTACAATATATTTTAGTTTTCTAAGGCCTTTAAATACCTACTCACTTTAATTACATAATGCATTTTAATATTTTAATATATTTTTAGTGGGGGAATATTTATAGCTATCTCTTGATATATCATATTTTATGGTTGTATTTTTTAGAGCATATGCCACTTCAGAAGATATTTAAATAAATGTTACGGTGCACCGCAAACACTTTCTTTCCCTTTTATCTTAAAAATTAATATAGAAACATTTACTAAAACCTCGTAAGATTTGTGAAACTATTGTTGCAGAAACCCTTCACAAAATAGCACACGTGAAATAATATACATTGTTGCAGAAACCTGCCACAAAAGAGCTTAAGTAAAATAATATACTTTGTAGCAGAAACAATGAAAAAATATGAACATCTCTTTCCACTAAAGAGCATAAAAATCAATATTTTATTTTCAAATAGCGCCTTAAAAATATATATTTGCTTAGAGCTCAGACAATACTGGTTTTATAAAATTATATTTCAAATAACTTATTTTTATTTTCAATAGTAGGACCTACTACAACTTTAAGATGATAAGACATTTCTTATCTTTAAAAGTTGTGGTGATATGATCAAATGGAAAATTGAATTTCTAGAGTAGATTTTGAGAAAATCGAATTTCTTTATTATTTTTTACCCTTCAGTAAATTACAATTAATTTTAGGTTTAAATATATAATTCCAAAACCATGGGAGAACCCTATGAAAACTCTAGATACCAACCAAGCTTTAGCCCTATTGGTAAAATGGTTTCGGCTCTAGTCCGAGAAACAAAGAGATGGAATCGTCCAAACCACTTTTTTGGTTTCAGGGGGTCATGAAACGTCGACATTTAAGAAAATTTTGTGGTTGTTAAAATCCAGAAACTCAATAAGTTCTCTCCACGAGAGAGAGAGATAAAAAGTAAAAATTGTATACTAAAAAATAAGTATCTCACATTATTCTATACTGCCTTGCAGCAATATACAGTACATTTTATCCCGATCAAGAACTATTCACCTACTAGCACTTGCCATAAATAAATCTTTAAAAAAATTGATGGCTTATAGGTCAATCTTCCATTAATATAATTATCACCTTGAGCAAGGAATTAATTCCAAAGTGAAACACTCTGCCTTTTTGGATGTGATTTATTCTATATGTTGTAGTTACACATTTGTACGTTCAACATTAAGGCTACTAACAACTTATTCCAAGGAGTAGGGATTAAGAAGTTAGCTTAAAGAAAGCCCGCTTGATCTAAGGCGTCCCCCTCGCAATAGAATAGCCTACCGATGATGGGGATAATGGGGTTGGAATCCCGGTCGGGTGATTTGAAGGTGTATTTCCAAAATGGTTTTTCAATCTTCTTTCACGAAGATACGGTTACACTTCTTCTAAATTCAACCTTCTTCAACCCTAACACATTAGCGTAGCTTAGTACAGGTGCATATAGCCTGAGCGGGTATTAAAACGCAGAGATTAAAAAAAAACTTATAACAACTGCGTCACCGTCAGCCGGGGGAGAGGATAGTGATGGTACGGTGATTAATCACGTGTTATGTAAAACCACCTCCTCTTCGTCACCAGCAATCCTGTCTATTGCTCTTTTTTATTTTGGAAATGTACGCTTTCTAAACACAAGTTATATCAGAGCACGACTTACAGAATAACTTAGTCAAGTATTATCATCATTATTATTATCATCACCACCGTGCCTTACTACCCATACGCACTGACGCTAATGTGTAATGCCAGGGTGATTATGAAATGAAATGGAGGACCTACAGTATAACGTGGAATCCGAACAACGATGGAGGCCTGGTATTCCACACAAATACAAGTTTTGATTAATACACATCTTGTCAGAGGGGAAGGAAGGGTTTGGAAATCAGACTGAATATTGAACTCCGAACCCACAGTACGTAGGTTCAACACCTTACCCCTAGACTGCCAGGTCACCTCATAGTATAGTAGAGTGCCTCAAATGCTAGACACAAAGCCCACTATATTCACTAATTAACTCTCAGGGTGAACCCATGTGAACAAGTGAATATCTCCATCCTTAACCGAAATCGAACGAGAACCTCTAAAAGCTATATTCAAAAACTCCTTACTTCTTAGAAACGAGACGTAGACTTTTGTAAAATCAATACATATCTACAGCTAACACCTTAAGACGGCAGAATTTGAGGTGGTAGGTTTTTTTTTAACTTTATAATTTTCAGCCACTCTGCAGATAAATATTATTTTATTATCCAGCCTTTTCTCTTGTGCTCTCAGGTCGACTGGTTTAATTAGGTGACAGGCGTAAGCCTACTAACAAATGCATACTTCTGAAGAATTTCAGGAAAACCCGTATTAATCTACATTTGTACAAAATTGTGAAATTTTAGGTCTCAGAAAAAAAATCTTTATTTATATCGAATTCTAATAAAAAAAACAATAAAAAATTGTAATAAATTCAGATCTAAAGAATTTAATGCAAATTGAAATAATGTATGATTTCTATAATAGTCATGTCTACAATTGCCACAAATGCACGCAATTTGCAATTTTCAGAAACTCGCTTCGTTGGTCGGCTGGTCCAAGGACTCTTAAGCATTGGTTCCCAACCTTTACCATATCGCAGACCCCCTGACGCCTATTATAATTTTTTGCAGCCCACTTAATCATCCCCATCATACAAGGTGAAATTAAAAACCCACGCACACATTTTTAGTACCCTACGTATACCAGTTCTTATTTAGGTTGTCAGTAATGGAAACAAACAGATGTTCAAGCATATCGTGAATATTGAATATTTTTATATGATGTGAGAATATAAACAATAAAACAATCTAAATTGGTTTTGCAAACCCCTACAGGACACTTTGAGAACCTATGGTCTAAGGTGTAAATCCCGCAATAGGCTAGTCTGCTATGATGGGAGATTGGGGTTTGAATCTCGGTCAGGTGTACTAAGAGTGATTTTCCTTAAAAAAAAAAGATTTCACTCCCCCTCTACACCAATAAGGATACACTCCTCTAAATTTAACTTAACTCATTCCTGACGCACAAGCGTAATTAGTATATAAGTGTATAACCTGAACGGGTAGTAAGATGCATAGCTTAAAATAATAATTCAGATTTTGATGTTTGGATAGCAGCAGCTTCTGAAACCATACGAAAAGTTATTTATTTGTTCTCTAATAGTATTAACCGGCTTGCCACGGGCCATGCCACAAATCTACCGAGCCAAAAAATAAATTGGATAGCAGAGAGCTTAATTCTACCACGGTTTGCTTACAACTCTGGTCACGTCTCTACTATAAAGGGACGGAACAAATTCTCGTTGAACCCGGCATCTCTCTAATACGTCCAATGCGTCAACGTGAGGGCTTTTAGGAGCGACGGCGCACCTATAGTAAACTCGCCCCTCGAGTTTACTTGGATGACAGCTCAAAGAGTTACTAGAAATAGTCTCTAATGTAACCCTAAGACAACAGCTGACGCGTCCTTCATTCTTTGGACAGCTGTAATGAATAAATAATATTATTTTAAAAAATCTATACTTTATGCTTTTATTTTATGACGACACTTTTTTATATATTTTTACTTAGTTTAATATTTTTGAACACAACTGATAAATTTACTTTGAGAAAAAATAGTAACTTTTCAAATATAGTATAATATTAGTTATAATTTAATTTATATATAATTATTAATATACAAATAAAAATTATAATTAAAGTAAAATAATATTCATGCCTAAAGTCTGTTCAGCGTAGGAATTGTTTTCTGAAAGGCCTTTTTCCCTACCAGAAATATATTATATAGTATGGTATTGGTAGGAAAAAATACCTTTCAGAGAGTAATTCCTACCGTGAATGGAGTACTCAGTAATCGTATATTACATGCCTGTATATATATATATATATGCTATATTATAAATTGTTAAAATATACTAATATATATATATTAAGATACTAATATTCATAAAGATATATTTATATATATATATTTCAATAGTTTATAATATAACTCATATAAAAGCCTAAGAGATATGATTGCTGATTAGGTATGAATATTATTTTACTTTAATTGTAACTATCATTTGGATATGAATAATTATATATAAATTAAATTATTATAATATCATAAATGAAACCTTACTATTTTTTTCAAAGTAAATTTATTAGTAATATTTAAAAAAAACAAGCTAAAATCTATAAAAGTTATTGTTATAAAATAAAAGCATAAATTATTGATATTTTATATAATATTCGAGTTTTTATTTTTTTAACTAACCATTTTTCACCACAACTTAAAGTATTGGGTGGTAAAAGGGGTGAGATTATTCTGTACATGACCATACTCACCACGTGGCCAGCCGCTAGTGAAAGGCTTTCCTTCGAGAATAGAGATCGTTTTTTTTCCACGGTCGTGTAATCGATACGCTATCTCTAGAGGAATGACCATCATGCGAGAGCTCGCGTGTGAAGAGCAGGTGAACTTGCACTCAGGATGCATATTGGCCTGCTACATCAGCTATAGATAGGGTCCAACCACGCACACTCTTACCACATTCAAGACACGACGTGTTACTCTAAAAACAGGAGGAATAGCATAACCAGGCTATAATTTTGTTCTGGAAGCATTTTACTTTTCGGAAACTTTTACTTAGAACGTTATCATCGACGTGTGAATATAATATTAAAAAAACTCGAGTGGAATCAATTTTTTTAAGTGATATGCGTTGAAGCGTCGTTTTACTTCATATGAGATACATTTTATTTATATGTATTATGCTGCAACGCATCCGTGAATTTGCCCAGTTCATTGAATCAGACCATTTTCTGCCCATTCTCTTTACTGGCCTCCGCTTTAGCACATTTCACTAACTGGAAATTATTTTACTATCTACTAAAAGCTTAACTGAATTTAGCTTTAAGATACTATTCTAAGTTATCCTAACCTAACTTGGCCTAATCTTTCATTCTAAAATTATAAAACTTAAGATCAAACCGGTTCTTCGCTCGTTCATTTCATGGACAGGGAAAAAACTCGTCCAGTTAATTGATCGGATAATGATTGGAGCTGACCAGTTCATGAAATGAGAATCACAAGCGCGGCACAATACCATGAACTGGACTATTTTTTTGCCTAGTTCGAGAAATTATCAGGAGAAGAAGCCTGTTCACGGAATGGGTTGAAATTTTCCCGATTCATGAATTGGGAAAATTCACGAATGGTGTGTAACACATAGACCTAGGGATTAGTTCAACTTGAAAGGTAGCAATCATTACTAGATTGTTTGCTCTATGGACACATCTTTTAAACTATGTCATAGTAGAACCAAGAAAGGGAAGTTTGCAACCTTATTAGGTGAACAAAATATTCGTTCGACGTATTTTTGGGGAGTGCTGGGTTAACGTACACTACGTCTGAAATATAGTGATCGTGCCTTGAACTATTAATGCACTATACCTTCTTCTTGGATGCACCCTAGTGTAACCCATTAAGTTCAGCTTGATACCTTTCTGGATAAAAGGAGGTTACACTTACCAAACCAAATGACCATATCAGAAGAAACTTAAAAACTTAATTTAATTCTTGAATGAACTCTACACTGAGACGTTAATTCATCAATGTGAGAGGGAAGTTCAATTTATCGATTGATAACAATTTTCAACCATACCAGGACACCTAAATAAGTAGGCAGATGCTCTATAGACTGAACCAAGGTGTCAAACAACACGATAATTAACCATTATTTAGCATAAGGGGTTAGACATTATGAGGGTATTCGAATAAATTGAAAAATGACACCTTGCTACGAGAATTAAACCCTAAGCACGCCAATGCTCTACTACTGAGCTATCCAGAATTGGTCCCGTGCTCAGGGCCATTTTTCACTCAAATTTTAAGGCAGAATCTTTTATGGGCGTGTAAATATCATCCTCTACTAGGAGCTATCATTGATATTACAGCCATCGGCGACTCGGTTGTGGTTTAATGCTGCCAATATATGGTACATTGCAAGCAAATCAAGATGGATGTAAGCACCGCTATATAATTAAGTAAATATAAAAAGCTAAGCTTGGGGATGAATGAATATAATTACGGAAATCCGTGGTATCTGGGCCATATTCGTGTAAATTGAAAAATTACACCTGGACGCGGGGAAGGAACCCTAATATTGGCATCGTAATACCCCAACCGAGTCGCCGTTGGCTGTAACATCAATTATAGCTACTATTAGCCGATAATATCCACACGCCCTTCACAAAATATCCCTTAAAATAAGAGGGGAGAGTGACCTTGAGCACCAGACAATCCCTGGAAAGCTCAATGGAATATTGTTGGCATGGTAAGCCAAAGGCCCCGGGCTCGATTCCCATATTTAGCTATCATTTTTCAATCCATTCAAATATTATTAAGATACGGCTGATGGTAGCTATAATAATTCATCTCCCAAGCTTCGCCTCTCATTTATACTTAAGTGAAGAGCATTACTTTCTTACATTAGGAGGGTAGTTTAGAGGAAATACACACGCATCAGCGGGGCAAGAAAATGTGAATATCCTAAAGCAAAATGAACTCTTAACGCAACTGGCAGATATTTAAACCCCGAAATTCTCATCAAAGGCGAAAAAAGTTAATTAGAGTGTAAGACTTTAAATTACTGGAACAAAGATGGGATATATATATATATTAAGGCTGCCTCTAAAGTATTAGATACAGTCCAACTTTCATAGTAAGGGTATTTTATAAAATTAAAAAATAATTTTTTGGGGCCAACATTAATAACACATTACTAAATTATTAGTTTTATTTTATAAGTATTCATAATATACTTCAAAAGTGACAAATTCATATCACATGAATAGACATGTTAATACGTGAAAGTAGAGCTAGTAGCCTTTCTAGCAGTCAGAAATAGCCCTTCCTAAGAAAATTGGTTTCCTTAAGATTAGGTTGTAAGGGACGCAAGAAAAGGTAGGAGTTTTTATATCAATTTTTTTTTTGTCAAAATAACTCAAATATTTCTTCAGTACAAAGATAAAGTTTAATTTTCTTCACTGAGTGATATCAACAGTTGTTGAATATCGGTCAAGGATGCTCTGGTATTTAGTGACAACTTTTTTTCTTCATTTAAAAACTTTGTCATCTAATGCTGATATGCCCATGACAGATATTCAAGAACTGTTAATATCACCATATAAATAAAATTATTTATTAAGTTTTTACTGAAGCAATACTAATTTTTGCCAAAAATAGTTTTGCCATAAAACTCGCGTTTCCTACATCTCCACCTCAAAGAGAGCAAGATTGTTATGTTCTAGTTTATGTACCGATGTAATCTGTGTGTTTAGAAATGCACATTCAATAACTCAATCAAAAAAAGCCATAATTATATGGTGAGTGCGCACTATCCACTGTTATGTTTAGTTTCCATTCACATCCTCTCGGGATGATATGTTTTATTTAAATACGCCCGCGGCTCACATCTTGACTAGGAATTATTTAAATGCCCTCGGGAATAACTTCGTAGCAGCGGTCATAAGCCTCGAAGCGCAACCCAAGCTGAACTCCCATCAACAAAATAAACTGCTTGGGAGGGGAGGGGGGAGGGAGGATTGTGGGTGTGGAAGGAAAGAGTTCAAAGAAATCCTACCCCTAGGATAGATTAGAAACCCGAGACCCTTGTCGAAAGGGGAGGTTTTGGAAGAGGTCGTCGCACACTCCACCTAACTCCAAACCACATTAAGATAATCCATGTGGAGGTATCTAGTTACGTTTCTGGATTCATTTCAATAATTTCAACTCTTTAAGGGTCCTAAGAAAAACTTTAAGTGGGTCTTAATCCAAGTTCAAATCATGTTAAAATCCAGGGAAATCTACATTCAAAATTATGCTAACGTGTCTTCATCAAATTTAAACTATTTTTGCTTATTTTTACCCACTCGGGGGACCGTTTCCCCTTATGGGCTATGGCCCAGGAAAATTTTGTACGCCACAAATTTTTGCTTACATTAATACAACTCCATGGCGTAAACCCGCATTCTAGCCTTACCGAATGAATGTCTGCACTATGTTGGCGAAGATAGGGCCAACTTCCGCGAATAGAGGGTATAATGGGTCCAGCACAATGAGCCCACACTTCGTTAGTTTCAGTTTTCTAGACCTAAATCACTTTTTTAAATTCAAGTAGCTCCACATTTTGTCCTCACTAAGCTGAGTTGACCCAGTTCCAGACCCACTGCTTTACTTGAAATTTGGAAGCAGTGGGGAATATCCTTTTTACTTCGATGAAAAAGAAGTTGAATGCGTAGTTAAACTGTTGCTAAGAATGTTATAGAGGATATTCATAAGAAATATTCGTGAACAGGTGCTTACATTTTGGTGGCTTCCTATCAATACTATAGTATTTCAAGGTATAGTTTTAGAAAGGCGTATTTTTCTTAAAGAAAAAAAAACTGGCAGAGATATTCTTGTGTTGGCATTTCTCACTGAATACTACTACCTTGCGCATCAGCCTCCAATTGGACCACGTTAAGATATTTTTTTCTGCAATTAAACGTATAAAGACAAACTCGCTCTTAAGTATGTCAGAAGAGCGCTGATTTACTGATGATGGTGAGGTTGGGGCTATAGGCAGGTTCCATATGCTGAGCGCATTATCAAACACATCGAGCGGTTATTGTCTATAAAAATAACTTTAGAAATCATTTCAAATCTCTCTAGTTTTACTCAGGGTGTACCAAGGGTGGTTTTCCCATTTTGTGTACTTCCTATAAGCCACCCTTCTAATTCCAGTCGATTAGATTATTTCATTAATGGCTTTGGCAGTAAACGTAATTATGTTAAAAATACAACTTAACAGTTCGATTACACATTTCACAAGACGACGCCAATGAAGGGGTTTTACTATTTTATTTTACCTATGCCAAAAGATTACTTATTGACGATATTTAATGTTTTAATATAATTTTCTCTTTTAGTGATTTATTTTATAGAGCAATTTATATAGGAACAATATTATTTGAAAGATAAAAAAATATATACTAGATCTGATTTCACATATTCATACGTCGGGTCATTTGATCTGCAGCTGTCACTTTTGATATATGTACTATCAATAATTATAAAATAATACAGATATTATAATACAATGACGTGTCGTGAAGTGTTGCCCGGGTAAGGAACATTTGTTTACATTGTACCTGTGAATTGTTTACACCCCTCAGCAGAACACGCATTAGTCAGGTATTGAGGGGAATACATTCCTGTGTGAGGCATGCAGAGAAGATCATATGTATGATTGGTCAAATAGGGCCCAAGGGGTTGAGAACCAATCACAGATAGAGTTTTAACAAGGTCTGCTTCCCTTGCAGCACTCCACGACACGACACTACACTGGTCTAATATAGTGAAAGGCTTTCACTTTTTGACACAATAATATTGTGTGTTTTTTAAGTGTCTCCCCCTAACAGAATCCTGCTCTATGTGTGTCTGCCTACTGAGTAAATGACTGTGCGTATCCTTGCCTTGTCTGGAGCTTTGCGTAACTTTTTATTCGTGTATAATGTGTAGGCAGCTTTAGTCCTATTTACTTGTGTCTCCCTCTCGAATGCGTGGTTTGGGGGAGAAACAATGTTTTTTCCGTGTTTATACCCCACTAATGGCCACTCCCCGCTAAACAGCAGCAATAATACATTTCATTATAATTCTTCCGACACACTGGGGCGTGAGGGTGTAAACCAAACAAACCTAAGCACTAACACATAAAAGGCAGGGAGTTTTACCAGAACCAGAACCGACAGTAAAAACTAAAAGCTACTTTTAAGGAACAAGAACCGAAAAAAGAACCCAAAAAGTAAATAACCTAACAACCGGAAAGGAATTTGATTTATATTTTTGGTTAATAAAGGCTATTATCGGTTTATCAAAGTTTTTACGTTTTATAAGAAAATTTTTAATTGTATCTTATACCCTTCTTTATGAAATTTAATTATTATTTTGAAAATAATATGTTCACTTTTTTCAAGAATTTTTGTTAGAGTAGGATAAGTTTATTTTCCAAGGGGATCATAAAAATATCAATGAGCACATAGCAGTACGCACTAATGAGTTTAGATTTTTAGGGAATGTCACATTTTACTCTTTAGGCTATGACCTTAGTAATGTGTATTTAGACCATCTTCTCTGCCCGCATGGTCTAACGCGCTACTCTCGCAATAAACTAGACTGCCAATGATAGGGAGATTGAGGTTATAATATAGGTCGGGTGTACTTAGGGTGATTTTTTCAAAACGGGTTTCAACTCTCCCTCCACGTGAATGCTGGTACATTTCCTCAAAATGTAACATTCCAAAAACCATTGGCGTAATTAGTACATAAGCGTATAACTCGAACGGGTAGTAAGACGCGGTGACTAAAAAAACACGTATTAAACTTTTTGTGTGACAGCAAACATAATTAAGAAGGGTGAGTACTGATAAATGAGAAGCCTCCCCGCTGTACAAGAAGTCTAAACGAAATACGAAGACATTTATTTAATAGTGCTAGTCATAAAAGTTAAACGATCTAAGTAGTTTTTGGATGATCAGATTGCTTAAAGGAGTAAAGGGGGGAATCTAAAATTGTTAAATCTTTTCACTCTTTCTTCAAATATCAAGTCGTTCAAAGTTTGTGTTCATTGTGTGTAGTCTAGAAGTGATTTATAGTTTTATTAATAATTTATATTTTTAATCATTTGATAGATAAGGCGAAATAAATCTTACCCAGTGCGGAATTTCTTTACATTATATGGAGAGGGAATGACACATCAAGAATATTATTAAGATGGTTACTTAGGTAAATTACATAAATTGCATATATTATAACCCCGCAAACTAATTTATTATTTTGTTTTTTCTACAAATTAAGGACTTAGGAAAGTACTAACATATTAAATTTAAAATGTTTAAATTAAAGTCTACAACATTTCTTAAAATTATTATAATATCCTGTTAATAAACAGAATTGAAAAACACATTATATATACATTAGATATGATTTAGATTTCTTATAAAATTAAACAAACATTACATAGGTAGACACTGTTTCCTTTAGGTTTCAAAATTGTAAGTAACGGATTTGGCTGCACCAAACCGGCTTTAGTTAATTTATTTATCTTTTTTCAATTGAAAATTTGCATAAAATAAAGTTTTAAAAAATACATTAATTTAAAAACTAAACAAGACTATTTAAAAATATATAAAATAAAATTCGATGGCGTCAGCCCACAATTGAACCATGTCGAAAGAGTGGCCTCCATCTGTTGGTGAAGATAGTACAAACTTCTGCGGATATAGGGTATCATGTGTTCAGTACGATGAATCCTTTGGCCGTTAATCTCAGTTTTCTATACCAAAGCCTCTACTTAATCAAATAGCTTTTCATTTATCCTCACGAGGCTGAAGCACCGGAAATTGAGGCCGGGACTTCTGGATCTCTAGACAGAGACTCGGTCACTAAACCACAAACACCGTCTTTTTTATATTTTTTAGAATTCTGAAAAAAAAAACTAAAATAAATTAATGGCTTGTGCAAATGGAACCATGAATTTTAAATAAATTGTTCAATTATCAATCTCCTGATTTTTTTAATATAAATGAGTTGTTTTGTAGTATATAATGTTTTGATATTATGTTTTATTTAAAAGTATTTTGATGAAACTAAAACTAGTAAATAAACATTTTTAAGAACCGGAACCTTATTAAGAACGGAAAAGAATAGGAAATTTTGTTTTTCTTGAACCGGAACCTTTAAAATTTTGTTTGAAGAACCGAAACACAAAGCAGAACAGATAATTATTTCTGTGCGGCTCCCTGATAAAAGGCTCGTCGTGTACTTCGCGTTACGCGCGTGGCCTCTGGTTTCGTCACGTGTGTGTTAGCAACGCGAGACCTCATGTGGTGTGTCCCGGGCTCAAGCCGAGGACGACCCAGTTTATAGTAATCAATCCGGAGTGGGCAATCGTGTCCGACCCAGCGGCAGGGAAAGGGACACAAAGATAAACATGGGGGTCGTGAGAGGGGGGAGGGCTAGGGATAAAACTTACTCAAATACTCAATCCATTCAAGTGCATTTTATAAATTAACTTGAAACGATACTTTAAATATAATTAAATTAAGTGTAAATAAATGATGTTATTTTATTGAGATAAGTGTAATCCTGAATGCACGTGCGTACTTTGATTTTGTTTAACTTAGTACTTTTTACACTATACATTTGTTTATCTTTAGCACCACGTCTTACTACCCGTTATGATCATACACCTATTTATTAATTATTCTAAAGTGTTAGGAAGGAGGATGGTTGAATTTAGAGGAAGTTTACTCTCATTTGCATAGAGAGAGAGAGTGGAAAACCAATTAGGTAAAGTAACCCTCAATATGGCCAACCGGGATTGATCCCAATTTCACCTTCATAAGCAGTCTAGTCGATTACGAGAATGACACCTTTGACCATGCGGCCACTGAAGTGGGTAATGACTTCTTTAAACAGGTAGATTTGGGAAGTGACGCGAAGAAGAAAATACCTTTGTGCACCATGTCATAGTACTCGCGCAGGCCAGCTGCATATTTATTCTAATGGTTTGGGCGTGAAGAAGGTAGTATATAGAGGTAAAGTAGCAGAATTTTCATTGAGGGAGCGTGATAAACCAATTAAGGAAAAAAACACCTTAGTTACACACTGCTGGGATTCGAACCTTTACCTCCTAATCATCGGTAATCCAAGATAATGTGAAACTCATACCTTATTATTTATGTAAAGCCACCATAAATTGTAATATTTATTTTCATAAAAGTCATTTGACAATATAAAAATATGACGTATCTTTGACAATCCATCAAATATATTTTGTTAAATGATATATTCTACAAATCTTATATAAAATATAATATAGAACATGCGCTAGGATTTGGTCAATACGATGAACAGGTCTGTACATGATAAGTGGTTAAAAAAATATTTGTACAGTTTTGTTATAATATTTTTTTAAAAGACACAAATTCCACATTTATAGCGTTTCTTAAGTGTGTGTGTTTTTAATGTAGGCCTAATGGTCCTCCAGTACGCATTTTTTTAATATGCCAGATGTTCTATTTCAAGAGCTGTTAACAATAATTTATTAACAACTATGTCTTATTATGTAAACTAATACTAACTATACCATTGTTAAACCCACAAGAGTTTCACAAATTTATTTTCGTTTTAAACAACAATCGGACAACCAACATATAAATCATTTGAACTTATTTTTCCGCTAATATTTTACTGTACAAACTTTTATTAAAAACGTCAAAACCTTGTCATTTTTTATAATATAGACATAACAGAAGTAGGTTTCTCTTGTACACTTTTGTTTTTACATATTTAGTTTTTCTTAGCACTGCGTCTTACTACCCGTTCTGGTTATACGCATACATACTAATTACGCTATTATGTTAGGGATGAGGAAGGTTAAATTTATAGGAAGTATACCCACGTTTTCATGAAGAAAGAGTGGATAACGATTTAGGAAAAAACATCATTACACACAACCGGGAATCAAACCTCAATATCCTCGTCATCAGCCATATAATATATTATGAGAGTGATGACTGAAACTATGTGGTCACCAAAGGAGTCACATTTAGCTAAACAAGACAAAACCTACATGAATATTCACAATGTCTGACGCGTCACTCTCACACTATATTGTATTATTGGTGACGGACATATTTCGATTCGAGTCAAGATTTGGTTTGCTGAGAAGTTTTTTCCCTCAAGATGGTTTCCCACTCTCCCTCCATGCAAATGTGGCTACATACTTTCCAAACTAAACCTTCCCCACATGTATCACATAAGTGTAAATCTGTGCTTAGCTCGAACATGGTCGTAAAATGTGGTGGAGAAAATATAAAAAAATACACAAACTATGCCTTAAGCGAACTTACCACACGAGGTAGGAACGTGGCTCGGTCCACATTAGCGTGAAGAGAGGATGAGAAACCCCACAATGATAGATCCCATGTGGAAGATCACCTACGTTGCGCCTGTTTGAGACTCAAACCTGGACCTCCCCGCCATTGCCAATCCTGTTTATTGTCAGATTTTATGCCTTAGACCACGTGATACCAAACGCAGGTCGAGGAATTAATCCATGGTCACTAGACTTGGAGTAGACCATTCCTAATACTATTATTATTATTATTATTATTATTATTATTAGCACCGCGTCTTACTACCCGTTTGGGTTATACGCACTTACGCTAATGTGTAATGGTAGGGTGATTGTGTGATGAAATGGAAGACCTACAGTTTAACGTGGAATCCGAACCACGGTGGAGGCCTGGCATTCCCCACATTCACAAGATGTCTTGTCAGAGGTGAAGGAAGGGTTCGGTAATCAGATAAATCCGTGCCGGGACCGGGGATTGAACCCCGGCCGCCAGCACAGAAGTCTGACACCTTACCCCTAGACCGCCAGGTCACCTATTCATAATACTAAAGCCCCATCTAAAGAGTCCGTAAGCTCCACATCCTTATAGTCCCTATGTCCTTAGAAATGGAAATCGAGTCTACTCAGTCCGTATCCTTATCCGTAATCACGTGACCGTGGCAACCAATTAGAAAGTTGGAAACGACGTCGGATTAAACTTTTGTAAAATAAAATTTTCTAGATATAGGTGCAAGTAGACGATATCCCAGCCTAACATTGTATTTAGTAACACACGCAACTACACAACAAGTGTTGATAAAATGTCAATTTATTATTAACACACGCAACTACACAACATATGTTGATAAAATATCAATTTATTATTAATACACGCAACTACGCAATATATGTTGATAAAAAGTTCAGGATAGGCTACGTCTGAAATATAGGTTAAGTGCAGTCACAATAATATATTTTAAACATGAGCTAGTTAGTATAATTGATATGATAATGACATTGGTGTTTTCATTTCACTGCACGCGCATGCTTACTTTTCTGTGATTGGTAGTCCTTAGTCCGTATCGACTAGTCCTTATAAAGTTGAAGTTGAGTCAACTTCTACGGAGGGGGGAGGACTAAGTAATTAAGGATATGGACTCTGTATATAATGCAATCTGTTAGTGTGGAATCAAAATTATTACGGATTACTACGCACCTTACGGATACATAGTTTGTAGATTGGGCTTTAGTCATGGGAGCCAACGTAGTTAACACAAATCATTTCAATCGACTAGAATTGAGACCTGGACTCTCCGAGTCTACCACACTAGCTGTGAATCCCACCCTGTTTGTCAGATAGTCAAATGCACCCCTTGATTTCGGTAACTAAACTAATTAGTCGATAGGCTTATAATGCTCGAGAGTTGCGGGTGTGTGGTGCCTGGTGAAGTGTTTGCCAGGAGCTGCCAGGGTTTGACGAGATTACACCTGTAAGTGGACCCCCTTTCACCCCAGTACCCATTTGACCGACAACCGGGAATAGAGAGCTAGGTGGGTGGACCACTCAAACACTCATGTATACCATGATTTTCTTATGAGTGGACATTTGGAACACCTTTAGGAAAATACAGACTCATTTATTTTTCAGTCAACATTCATCGATAAAATTGTTACACAGTAAAACTCCGTTAGACCGAATCCTGTTATTCCGAGATCCCATATAGCGCGAACATAAATTTATGAAAAGTGAAGATAAAAAACCAACCAACTAAAACAATATATTTTATTTGACTAACAAATTCGAAGTTAAAAGAAAATGGTAAGAAACAGTTGGAATATAAAATACTTAATATTTACAAATTGTAGCCAACAATTTGTTTTCCTGTATCTAAAAATAATTATACTACTGTAAAAGGAAATATTGGAAATATAAAACTAACTTACATGATATGTTGTGTGCTATACATCAGGCTAATGAATGTTAATTTTATAAAACTCATTTCAACTGTAATTTTAAATTTATCAAGATACTTTGTCATCCAGCCGAACCTTCCGTATTCTCTTATTTAATCTAAATTTTCACTAATCCGAACAAACTTTGATCATATTATTTTGGTTCGGATTAACTAGGTTCTACTTATTTTATTAGTATTATTTTATAGATTATTCATAATGTATATCAAAAGTGACACATGTGACAGACACAATAATTGATGTTTGAATACGTGAAAGTAGATCTAGTAGCTTTCCCCAGCTGCCTGATATATTATACATAAGAAAATTGGGGTGTAGTTTTGTAGGTACACAAATATACCGTAACTCGATGATTACAAAGGTTGTTTATGAACTGCGTCGTATCATCCGTTCAGGATTATGCATATTTACATTAATGGATTTAGTGTTTTGAAGGAATTATTTATAGAAAGTTTACCCGCATTTGCTTGTATAGAGACTAGGAGAAAAATTAGGAAAATACACCCTCAAAACATGCAAACGGAATTTGAATTCCGATCTTCCCGTCACCGGCAGAGTAGTTATAATGGGAATTATGTCTTAAACCATTTGACCACTGAAGCGGGTAGGTGTAAATCATTATAAATAAAATTAACGTTTTAATATCTGACTTGTAGAGTGTGTTATTATATATTTTCCATACTCTCTCCAGTCGAATGTAGGACGGATATTTTCTTAATTAATGTAAACAGCCACTTATTATAATTTATTGACCATACACTTAATTTACCTTGAAACGTGTTAGTCTTTCGCTAAATTAATACACCTTGGACAATGGACATTATTATAAATGACACCATGGTAAAACAACCAAGTTAAGCTTTCTGAGTAAACAAAGTGTATCATTAAGAAATAATTTTTTACATAATTAACTCTAGTTAAATGGTGTACTTTTTTAAAACTGAACTTCAGCTCGAAAGCAGTAATTTATATTTATAAAATATATAATTTCTTCGAGAAACTTTTCATACAATCATACAATACCCAATGCGTAAGGTTGAAGTCAGCTAAAAATAATTTAAGAAAATTAATAACACGTTTCTTAGATTTTCTCACTAGTTTAAAAAGACTACCATTGTATCTTTTGTTATATAATTTTTAATTGTGGGTAGTTAAATATATGATCAGTGTTTTAAATAACTCTTAAGAGAGTAGGGTCTATATCTAATGTTAATATAACTAAACCTGCTTCATTGGCTGAATGGTCTAAGGCGGGGATTCCCAAACTTGTTCACTGCAAGGAACCCTTAGTTGAATACAATATTTTCACGGCACACTTGTATAAAAGCTGTGATATAATGTATTTTTCTATTAAATCTATATACAAATTAAAATGATTGGATTATAGATGCAGTTGACAATAAGTGTATATCTCTATCGATGTTTTCATATACTTGCAGAACAAATTGCCTGTTTATATCCTTGATTTCACCAATGATACATTATTTGGCCGTGCCAGGAATTGAATGTAGGATTCTTAGCTTATTGGACAGACGGATAAGGGACTCTACGTGAGGTTCGGCCTATTTGCATTAATTTATAATTACGCCTGAATGTTCTAATTGTACATCCTTTCGTTGGAGGCTCTTTCCATGTTCCGATGAGGTGAGAGGATGAGGATAGTGAATATGAAGTGGTAGATTCAATTACATGTTTAACTCTAGCCTATTTATCCAAACACTGATGACCTTGAGAATTATAATCTTTTCGAGGAAAAAATTAATAAAACCATGTACCAACAGGGAATCAATCACGAGACCTCAAGTTCAGCATGCAGGGGTTCGGACTACTATACCCTGAGGCCGGTTGTTGCATCTTTTTAAATGTATTTCATCCGAAATATGTAATGTGGGAACAAATAGAGGGGGGCGGGGGGTTATAAAGTATATCTCATTTATGACATCCAGCCTGACACGACACGCTCCCGGTGGGCGATGTTAACATCCACCGCAAGTGGGGAGCAGCGTGCACTGGTGCTTATGCCCGCCTATTAAACCATACTTTGAAGAATTTTCGCCGTCAAGTATAAAGAAAAATAAGAGACTTAAAATTTAATTTTCACAGAAAGTTTCTTTAAAAAAAATACAAAGACATATATTTGCAACAAAAATTGTTACAAATTCTAATATATTTGATTAGTGTTATTCTATACGTATTGACTTGATCCAATAAAAGTGACAGACGAAGATCCCGTGACTTGACGTATGAGTAGGCCTGCGTGAAATGAAGTTTTTTTTAGCACCACGTCTTATCACCCATTTGGTTTATACGCATACGTTATTGTATTATGGATGACAAATGTTAAATTAAAAGCATGTGTACCCACATTTACGTGGAGGGAGAGAAGAAAACCATTTTAGAAAAACCACCCTCACTACACCCGATCTAGCTTCGAGCCTGAATCTCCCCGCCATCGGAAGTCTAGTCTACTGCGAGAGTATAGCCTTACACCATGCAGCCACTTAAGTGGGTGGGGATTAGTTAAGAACAATAAAGTTCTTTAAATAACATTATAATCTTGATTCTTCTTTTAGGATAAAAAATACAATTATATAAATCTAGCTTTAACGCTCTCTATAAAACAGTCAAGAGGATTCAGTTTGTGAGAGTTGCAGATGTATTTTAACAACAAATCAAACAGTTCTTAATCTATAATATTCTCACACATAAATAACTTTAAAAACGTTAAACGTCAAGCTCGTCTAGTATAATTTGCCGGTAATGTAGAGGGCGGGGCTCTAATCCCGACCGAGTGCATGAAAGGTGTTTTCTTTCTATATGATAAACCACTTTCCCTCCAAGCGAATGAGGGTATATTTATTATAAATTACACCTTCCTCATTTCTACCTCATTAGACTAATTAAAATGCTTATAGTACTGTGGTTATAAAGTTGCGGAGAACAAAAATAACTTTACGTATTTGACATTTAGTAAAATAAATACCAAGTAATCTTATCTGAATCTCGGAAGCTTAGTTTTGTTAAAATAAAGTTAATCCAATCAGTTAAAAATGAAGCATTATAATCTAATGTGACGTTATATTTTTTCCATTTACCTAACGTTAAATATAAATTATTTAACATCTCTTGACTTTTTTGAAAAAATAACTACTGTATTTCCTCTCGTGTCAGAACAAGCTTACACCTAACTCTGACAGCTTAAGCCATTAATTTTTTTTTTTTACATTTTTAGCTACTAATGATAACAGGTCAAAGAAGGAAGGGGCATAGTGGTATTAGAAAGACAGATTATCATCCAGGGGTATGATGAGTGGGAAAATAAAACGATTCTCACTAATGTTTATTTTACTTGAAATTCTCCAAGCCGACTAATTATATCAGCAAGCACACACCTTTAAAACAATCTAACCTTAGACAGATACCAAATATACCCTGCCCCTTGGCCAGAAATACGGTGGAAGGAAGAACTTCATTATCAGCAGCTATACATTTTTTGGTCATGCTGGGAATCGAATCTAGGGCTCTTTGTACAATAGGCTGACACTACTCGGGAGAGAAACGTTTGGAGGTGAAGTAGTGCTCCTTTAGCACTATCATTCACTAACTTATCCTTTGCTTACTCTTAAAGATATTGGAGCTGCCTTACAATGTCGCAGCTTATAAAATAGGGCATTCACTATAGTCCATTAAGGCAAGACTGATAAGGAAAACCGTATTAATATCTCTATAGTTAGCTTAGAAATTCGACTATAAAATTATAGTCATTTCCAGTAGTTTTTAAATAAAGTAAATTGTATAAAATTGATTATATTAAAATTGTTTTTAAAATCCCTGCAATATATATATATATTATTTTACTCAAACGATCTTAACACATGACAGATTTATTCTTAAAAGCTCCAAGCTTTCCCATTCTAAAATTTTTCTTTCCTTGCTTTTTTAAAGCTGAATAGTAATATTTGGTCTACAAGGGGACAAAGTTGTTTATAATATGAACAGACGCAAGGATAAAAAATAAAGTGTACGCTCAAAGACTGCAGTTATTAAATAAATATATATACATCTCAACGAAATTTGATAACATTTGGTATTCGATGGCATAATATTAATATCAATATTAAAATAAATATTTAAAAATAATTTGAATAAATAAAATACCTTCATTGCTCGTACCTTCCAAACTACTTGTTTATATTTTATTTTAATTTAAATAGCTTTGTTAATGGATGCAGTAAAATAAACTTCAACGAACTCACAGGATTGGGAAAAGCAACCTGAAAAAAACCCCATTCACTACCAACCACTTAACAAGTTTTAATGGAAAATGTTTGAAGTAAATCTAATTAAGAAAAAGTAATTTAAGATTAGAAGAGATAACACTTTTTTTTTTATAAAATCATTAATATAAGGCTAAATATTTTATTCTCTTAGTTCTGTTTCAAACAAACCATGTAAGAGGAGTTCACTAACTTTCTCAGATACCGCTTCGATAGCCTTGCGGTCTAAAGGCGTTTGATTTTAATCGTCTTTAAATGCAGTTAGCTTGGTAGCAAGGTTTGAATCCTGGCTAGCTCTACAGAGGGTGATCTTCTCTAGTAATATTATGGTAAGAAGAGCTGTTTATAAAAAAAAAATGTTTTTGCCAACACATACTATTTTACTATTTAATTACCGTTATTTACCTGATATATATTATTAACTTATATATACAGTTCAGGCTACTTAATCAAAATCAATAAATTAAAAAAGCATTTTTTACTATATAAATCTATAATATTTTGATTAAACTAACGCATCAAAAAATGTACTAAATAAAATTTAGAAGCAAAACGTTCGCAAAAATTGCCTCCGTATCTTTTAGTAGGTGGTTGGTTGATATTAATATTTGAAAACGATACATGTTTTTATCATAGAAATTTGAACGCATAAACTTTAAAATTGAGGTAACATGACGTAAAGAAACAAACACAAAAATTTATCTATTAGAAAGATTTGACAATATATTTTGTGTCATTATTTTATATTTATTTAAAAAGGAAAACAATTCCTTTTGAAAATAATTACCGGAGTTGTACCAAAAACTATTTTTTATATGAAAGTTTATATACTAAGGATGTACTTAAACACTTTAAATTTCAAACATTTTTAAAGGGGAAACCGCAATTTCAGTAAGCGACAATTTCTTTGAACAGAAATTTTTCAATCAAACCCAAATCAGTTTCTAATATTTTAAATTTAAATCAAAGCATCTGCCTTCAAGATTGTCATGTAAAAAATTACAAACTTTAAATAGTGAAGCCCCATTCTACGTTAAGTTAAAGTTGGTTGGTAAATGTGTGGTAAAAGTGGCATTTTCTTTTTAAAAAAAATTAATATAGCTGTAAATCTGCACAAAATTAACAAACCATCTGAACTGTGACTGAAATTTATTGCAAACCCTGCGATTTGGACAAATCAGAAAGTATAATTTTCACCAAGGTATAAGACTCATTATGCATAACTCCAATGTAGACAATCCTGTTATGTATAAAGTGATTTGTTATTAGTAATTACTTATTAGATAAATTGTTTGGATTGATAAATGACACAATACCTAAGAATAATATATGGAACTATGCTGTGAAAAATAGTAGTTTAAATAATACATATTTCCAAGCTTTCACTCATTTCCCCATAATCAATTTATTGTTATTTCAGTATTATAACATTACGAGCTTAAAGCTTTCAAAAGGGTTCATTTACGTCATCAAATAACCTGCCCCTTGGATGGTTTGTCTTCCATTATACTCGCATCATGGTCACGTGGTTTAGGGCATCAAACTTACAATAAGAGTCTACTTAATTTACAGTTACGGGGAGGTTACTTTTCAAATCTCCTCCATGTGCATTAAGGATAACTTTACACGTGCTATTCATCACTGTAATCTATCCATTCTATATCCACGCTAGTATAATTCCATTCACGGTAGGAATTACTCTCTGAAAGGTCTTTTTTCTACCAATATCCTACTATATAGTAGATTTATGGTAGGGAAAAAGGCCTTTCAGAAGTCAATTCCTACCGTGAATGGAATATATGTGTGCACCTTCTATGAAATAGCTTCCTCAAACCTATTCCTTAGGTTAAGATGCTAAATAACTTGAGTTAAAATGTATGAACTAAAAATATATGTTATAGTGGTTTTGTGATAAAATTGCTTCATCATAAGTGGGGGTTTTGAGGTTGGTGACGTTGTTGAGGCTGGCGACGTTGTTGAGGTTGGTGACGTTGTTAAGGTTGGTGACGTTGTTGAGGTTGGTGACATTGTTGATGTTGGTGACGTTGTTAAGGCTGGTGACGTTGTTGATGCTGGCGACGTTGTTGAGGTTGGTGACGTTGTTAAGGTTGGTGATGTTATTGAGGCTGGTGACATTGTCGAGGCTGGTGACATTGTCGAGGCTGGTGACGTTGTCGATTAGTGTGGTGTCGTTTATGAAAGTGACGACGTGGATTGGGATGAATACGTTAATAAGAGTGGTTAAATTGAGGAGAGTAGTGACGTTGATGTGGTGGTGGAGACGTATATGAGTATGTAGTCGTTGATGAAGTTGTTGAGCGGGATAGGTTGATAATGGTATTGTCATTTATGAGGGTAGATACACTGATAAAGGTAGAGACTTTATTGATGGTGGTGACGTTGATGAGAGTCGTGATGTCACCATCAGTTAGGGAACAAAGTTTTCATGGAACTGAAGCCAGATTTCATAGTAAAGTCATAACTATTCTGCCACGGAACAAGGAAAGTATAATATTTTAATTTAATTATTTTTATTAAACTGTCCACCCAACGGGATTGGACGTAGAGGGTAACTTTTAGGGAAATTTAATCTGCATAGTTAATTAAAATGTTTGACCATGACCCACGTGATTTGAGCTCTACTCCAGACCCGGTGCACTGAGGGGAAAAGGAAAAACACAGGATTTCTGGGCATTTACTTACAATTCATTTTTCTAAAAGTGTTTATTTGCTTCGGATATTTAAACATCTGACTGTAAGCATACGCACAAAATCGTATGAATAATAGGGGAAATTAGCGAGTGCTCAGGAGGCCTCAAACTATGGTCTAGATCGTTGTGTTATGCCTTCAAATGTTGCTCAACCCCATTTGAAAAACTTGTTTAAAATTCTAGCAATGTAAAAGTCTCTTTATCTCTGATTAGTGCTGGAAAATGTGGTGCGCAATAGTTGTAAGCAATTTATTTTGTGGTCTACAGCGATAGCCGTTACTGACCTTAACTTATGCTATAATTTATTAAAACACAATTTGGATAACTAGTATATGATGAATTCTCTCAGAATTACATCCCAGCTTCCAAGTAAACGATCCGCTACACCATCCATAACATCCAACCCTACCATATTGCGTTATATCTATGGTCCATCCTTTGCTTTGTTAGTTCAAGAGCTGCCTCGTGTTAATGCCCGTTAGTCGGCTTGTTCGTGCCGCAGAGAACAAAGGTCAGACAAAGATTATAGGTGAACCCAAAGCCACCCGTGATAATCCGAAAACCTTAGCAAACTGATCAGTTAATCAACATGATGATGTCCACAAATCGCTGTTCCGTTCCACTAACAGAACTAGTGCTGATTTAGATCAAACGCGATAGAGGGGTCAAGCGATGTGCATCCAAGCCCATTCCCGGGGTTAGAGTGATTAGAATGGTCGCCAACAGGTCTAGAGGGCTCTTGGTTCGATTGTGGATGGTGTTCTATATTTTAATATGTCATGTTCGTCCTTTTATCCATTTAGTAAGTATGTAGGCATAGGTTGTATGTTACAACGTTGGTTTGTATGTCGTATAGTGATATGGACTGAGTTTTAAAAATATATGGTGGGTAAATACTCAAATAAAACAAATTGAGGACTAGCCACATTCACTCGCTGGAAGAAAGTAGGATTATATTGTAAGATTTTGGTATATTTTAGAAAATACAATTATTTTTTTTCGCGGTCAACATTGAAAACATCTTAAATAAAGTATTAGAGTTATTTTATAGGTAATGGTTCATATCAATCAAAAGAAACTGAGTTTCATCCCATGAATTGATATATGAATATGTGAAAGTAGATATAGTAACAAAGATCGCTCTGTCGTACCTATACGGCCCACATTGATAGCCACACGCTAAAAGCTACTCTTGCAAGATACAATATTTACGATAAAGGTGTTTGTCTTGGGGTTCGAGTCTAGGATGTATACACTCTAAGGTTTTTTTCCCTTAATAGTTTCCCATTCTATGTCCATGCTAATGTAAGTATATTAAATATAAATTCTGCTTTCCTTGAGCCAACACCATTAGTGTGGATATGAGTATTTACCGGAAGGGTGCTAAGACGCGTTACACATAAAACACGTCAGAAAATACAATTTAAAAAAACTACAAGCATGTGTCTTTGGGGTCAACATTGAAAGCATGTTACTATTTTATAAGTATTGAATCAGAAGTAACAGCTACTGATAACATTACCGAAAGTATTAAAGCACTAATGTAGTAATAGTACCTTTAGTAGATATCAAAAACCCACATCAGCGGGCACTTAGACTGAATTTCTAACTCATTTATTTGGTTTACCGGTAATGGGTAGATCTGGGTTTCAATCTGGGCTGGGTCTATTGGTTATATTTTTTTCGTCTAAATGCTGTCCCCACTTTCCCCAACACAAGCGTGGGTACGATTCTTCCAAATGCTACCTTTACCATTCCTATACCATTAACGTCACTAAAATACATATGGTCTGGATGATTAGAAACACGCAATTTTCAAATGATGTCCCTCATAACGTGTTCTTACTAGGACAAGTACTCTCTCTTCTTCAGTGTTTGTGCTTGCTTGCATTTATGGACAACTGTTGCTACCGATTATTTTGGATTTTAATCTCATTCAAAATTATCAATTATTTGATCATATATACATATATAGATATATATATATATATATAATTTGTTTTCACATACTTTTTTTCTTCGTCGCTTCTTAATTTCCCCGTATGGGCTGTAAGTGTTTCACATTGTTATTGCTTCATAACGCATCTTTAAACTAAAGTGTGTCGTCTTTATACTATCTCGTGACCCCTAAGTGAGAGGAAGTATTGTGATCGTCAAAAATAATCTAACTCAACATTTTGATAAATGTCGAAGTTTCGTGGCCCCTAGAACCCGATTAAGTTGTTTTCACGATGCCATCTGGCCGTCCGTCTGTCTACTACGTGATATAGAGCCAAAACCATTTTATCAATTGGGCTAAAACATAGTATCTTGGGCTTTCATAAGGGTTCATAGACATATTTTTTTGAAATATATATCCAAACATAAAATTAAGGGTACCTTAGAAAAGGGTGAAAATTAAATATTTTTTTTATCGAAATCGGCTCAACTTATTTTGATTAAAATTCGTATCTAGCCACTGTTTGATATAACAATGAAAATGGCTTATCTCATTCTAACAGAAAAATGACAGTTTAAGTTACATAAGTTGATACCTCAATTTTGGATCAAATCTCCGCAACGCTTTGAGGTACGAATTAACTTATTGAAAAGTTGTAGGCACATTTAAAATAAATTACTTTATTTAAGCATCATGGCTTACTAAATTTTTAGGTTGTACGCATATGTACTAATTACGCTAATGTGTTAATTATGAAGAGGGTTGAATCTATAGGAAGTGTACCCAAATTTACGTGGATGGAGAGTGGAGAGCCATTTAAACAAAAACACCCTAATTATATTCGACCGGGATTCTAACTACGATATCCCTATTATAGGCAGTATGGTATTGTGTGAAAGTTGGTACTTTAGACCAAGGGCAGCCAAAATTTTTTAAGATAGGGCCAGTATTTTTTAGAAATCATTTGGCCAGCCACTTTAACCTATCTTATCCTCCCCCCCCTTTCCATCTTCCATTCAAGTTTACTCCCATATATATTGTTTATAAATACAGTTTTTTTCTTCCTAAAAAATATCCCTTTCAGTTGTTGTGGTCGATAATTGACATAGATTTAAAAGTTCTTAAAACATGTCAAAGTTTAGATTTATGCATCTTACAAACACAAGCAATTGATCATTATCATTAACATCATAGCATTAATCTATTTTAATCGAAAAATATTTGGAAATACCAGTTGCACATTTTATTTGTTTTGACACATCATCTGCCATTTCTTCAATGCCCCTCGTAACTGTATTGCGAGAAAGTGAAATATTGTCCACCTTTTTTTTTATGTTTTGTGTTACCATTGTGTTCTGTAAATCTAGAGAGGCTTTCTTTAATAAGCTCATCATTGGAGAAAGGGTTTTTCTTCTGAGCCGGTAGAAGTGATATTTCAAAAGACGCTTTGAACCATATTTTTCATTTCTTCATTTTATTTAACACACAAATTTTGCTGGAAATGAAGTCCTTTCTTCTTCTTTAAAATGAAATCACTCCTTAAAGCAGAACCAGGAGGAAATGACGTATTAACAGACTTATGTGTTTGTTTGAAATGCTTTTAAAGATTGCATTTTTTTTTTACTGCAACCGTCACATAACATATAAGACAACGAAGTTTCGACCCCTTTCCCCATTGTAAACAAAGACTGTACCTCCCATTCTTTATTAAATGTCCGTAATATCATATCACTTTCAAGTTTTCACTTGATGAGCCAGACATATTAAACGTCATTTTATTTCACACTTCAAAAGTATACTACAAATAAAATACCCTGAAAATAAACTACAAATAAACTAAGACTGAAAAACATAGGCGCCTAAACTGGAAGTGAACACCATTAATCAGAGACACTTTTAATAGTGACAAAGAGGGTTGATAGTGCCGTGACAGTTACGTTGATTCCCTCCACTACCGTTCTTGGTATTACCTCCTTTTACACAGTAAAGACAGCAGGGGTGGTCAAACCATGGCGGGTCCTTTAAAATGTCTTGGCGGACCACTGTTTGGCTCGCGGGCCATGAGTTATTACCCCTGCTTTAGACCATGCGATCAAAGCGAATCAGGTAACTTTTAATTGAAATAATATTTTATAAAAACAACATTTACCGAGCTATAGGAAAATACGTACTTTTTAAATAGAGCTTTGAGAAATGAAAAGTCGAAACTACACAAGAAAAATACTACGTTTATGTAACATTATTTTTTATATTTTTCTATGTATACTCTTTGATGAAATGAGATGTTCTTTTTTCATTTTGTTTCTATAGCAATGTATATTAACTCGTTTAACTTATATAATGATCAAGATTAGGCCTAAATTGCTTTGTTTCCGTCTTCTCACAATGTTCATAGATTAGGGATAAACCTGGAGCTAATGAGCTGATGTTTTTGTAACAGGGTATACGGCGCCTAGAAGCCAACAGGCGTTAAGTGATGCTTCAAGCATTACTTATCTGTGTGGTGGATCAGTCGATATTCAAGGGAATAGTTTTAGTTTGTGACCTGCAGATACATGTAGATCAGGGCTGTCCAACTTGAAGCTAGCCAAGGGCCTCATTTTATATTCCTAGACAATGTGTGGGCCGCACACGTAGAAATTAGGCCCATAAGGTATCAATCCCATTTTGTTAGCTAATATATTACATTAAATAACAGTTATAATAATTGATATACAGGACAGTACAGCACATAATACTTAAAATAAAATTTACACAAATTAAGTATGATCGTGTTTAATGAACCCCTGGATGATATTAAATTTTTTTAAACTTTATGATCCATTGTGGGCTGTAAAATATGCTTCAAAGGGCCGCATGTGGCCCGCGGGCCACCAGTTGGAAAGGCTTGATGTAGATTATATAGTATAATTCAAACCATTTCAATCAAAAGATACGAAATTATTGGATCTTTCTCTAAACACAGTTTTGATAAAAGTATATTTTTATAAGGGTGTATTTGCCTATGTAATCTATGTCCTTATTATAAACAGGGCCGAATTAGGTACTTATTATGTAAATACATTACAGATTCAGGTTATATTATTTGATCTTTAAAAACCAACAGCTTTTATTGAAATATGTTATAATTTTTTAAAAGTAAAGTAAAGTAGTATTGCCACTGGTTTTGATATTTACTCGGCGAGTTTCCCGCCTAATAAAAAAAAAGTTAAATAAACTTTGTGTATCACAAACAGTCAACTTTTATTTAAATAAGTCTGTTTTTTATGTTTTTTCTAGCTTTCATATTCTTTGAATAAGTTATTAAATATTTTGAAACATTTAAACAAAAACGGTTTAAACGTATCTACCTAGAAGCGCAAATGAAAGTATGTATGAGTAACCTTTGTATGTATTTTGTAAATGAATAGAAAAACCATTCATAATTATTTTTGAAAAGATAATATATAATTAATGAATCAATCAATGTACTATAAAAATATATCAAAGAGAGTTGTATTAAACACGAAACAAGCTTACAATAAATATTATTAACTTTACATGATAAAGAATGGCAGTCAAATTACTTATTATTTGAGCCTTTGTTACAATAAGACAAGCATATTAAAATTAAGACATATTACATTTAAGATTTTTAGGCTCACGAACAATATTATAATAGGTTGTTATTATAAATATAGTTTTTACATTAGTTACATAGTCTTTTAATAAACTTTAAACTGATGATAATGTATATTAATTTGTATAATTAGGCGAAACAGAAAAATATAGAAACCTATTGTTTGAAAAAGTTTTTGCGAAATGGTTAAAAGTGATATGAATTGAAGTAAAAATGTTGGAGTTTAAATATCGATGATTCGTTATTGAGATGTTTCGTGAGCAGCCCCCACTTGAGAACTAATTTCGACGTAGTTTTACTTTATACTCAGGTTTTTAATGATTAAACACTTACACTATATATTTAAATCACAACGCAATTGATAGAGTACCAATGAAATTATAAATATAAATAAAGAGCTAATATTAAAAAAAATAGTTTGGAATAATAAATTAAGGAATTAATAAACTGCTAACAAAGATGCAAATTTACCAGAATTTTGAGAGGAAGGTGGTTTTCCTCACTAAATGGTCGTGAATGAATGGTTTTGAAGAAAGAGAAAGAAACTCTCATCAAAAATGCACAAAGATAGGATCAAAAACGCATATAGACCTTGTATCAAAATTGCACCTAGAGATTGTGTCCAAAGCGCACAAGGAAAAAACATTAACTGCATAACATGGCCACATGGAAAAAATGTATTGTAAACAGCCCCTTATTCTTTGCGTTAATTATTACAATATAGGATAGTAAAATTACTACAGTAACAATCATTTTACTCTTTACAATAATTACTGAAGTAAAATAATAAATACAACAATAAAACAACATGGTAGTGACTCTTTGCTAAATAAATTTAAGAAAACCAAATCCTATTTTTACCCTTTTAATCTAATCACAGTTGATAAATAAGTTAATATTTCTTCAAATACAGGGCATGGACAGATGTAGTTTCCACTTATTCTATAACAATGTATATCGATGGATGAGCTGCATATAATTGATCCTTCAAAAGCTTATGATTTTTTTTCACTTAACCTTACTATCTGTTCAGGTTGTACATATATGAAAACTTTCTGTAACATTGTTGGTCCTTTGATTAACATTGGGTTTCTGTGCCCACAATGATGTTGAGAATGGGGTATCACGTTAAATGTAATTCTTAAAATCTTAATCGGCATATGGTAATAACTTTTTATTATTGGTGCATCCAAAACTACATAATCAAATTAACCGCCATTTTCCTCCATTTACAGATAGAGAAGACCAAAAAATTATTCAAGCCAGCCGTCTTCTTTCAATTTTGGGTTATTGAGCCAACAATGATGGTGATAATGGGGTATCACATTAAATGTAGTTCTTAAAATCTTAATTGGCATATGGTAATAACATTTTATTATTGGTGCTTCCAAAATTACATAATCAAATTAACCGTCATTTTCCTCCATTTATAGATAGGGAAGACCAAAAAATTATTTAAACCATCCATCTTATTTCAATTTTGGGTTATTGTTCTGCCTTAATACCTAATTTGAAAATATTTTTATGACAGTTTTTCCCTACTTAAAATTGACAAGCAATGATGGGAGCTTCAGGAATGATTATTTCTTTGACGGCATTAGCAGACTTTTCACAATCCTAAATAAAACCTTTCGGTGAAAACTCGAGAGCCCACAGATTTCCTATACAATTCGTTTTTACTTCTTTTGGGTAGAGAACAAAACACAAGTTGATGATAGGCGCTACCGACAAATGAATAAATGGTGTACAATTGATAGAGAAGTTTTGGACACACATTGAAAGTTCTATCAGCAAGTATGGTGGAGGAATTTTTATCTTGAAATTTTAATTTGGCTTCACAAGCTACAAAAATTATAGCATCTTCCCACATAGGATAACTTGTTATTACAGTTTGTGTGTATTTCGATTTATTTTAATTGATCTACTGTTTCAACTAATGATTTTGGTTTACAAAATACTTTTTAATACGTTTACCATATTATATGTTGCTATCATTGATGAATTGTTTAAACATTTCATTACTATCATTATTGTCAAATTATCAACAATTTTAGTTTACAGGAATTCCTTAAAACATATTTTTGAAGCTGCCTCCCGTCTATCTCTAAATGTTTGTGTTCACGTACAATCTTAAATAACGGTATAGCCTGTGGACTTGTGTAAACCAAATCATTGAAGTTCCTAGTAGTACATGTGCATGATAAACGTCCATTTATTAATTCACAAAACTCACGATACTCGTAATTTCTGAAGAGAGAAAAAAAAAATTCTTGCCTTTTTTAGTCAATGTCATCACCTCGTTCATGGCTCACGATTGTTGAGGGAATGAGTTCAAAATAAATAATGGACACGAACGGAATGCAAACACAATATATTTCAAAAGGAAAAGTGTCGTTCGTGAATGAATGTGTCAGCTTGAACAATACGGTAAAGTGAACTACCCGTCTCCGTGGCTTAGTTAGCTAACGCGCTAGTTTCCTGTTGAGCCAGACTGTCGAGGACGGGGATATCGAGGTTCTAACCTCACTCTGGTGAACTTTGAGTGGTTTTTCCTATATTGTTTTATACTCTCCTTCCACGTAAATGCGGGCTCACTTTCTATATGGTCAACCTTCGCAATTCCTAACCCAATAGTGGAAATGGTACTTAAGCGCATAAACCGAATGGGTTGTAAGGCACGGTGCTATATCAAAAAGATAAAGCGAATTATTTTATGATGATTTATGATTGTTGAGTCACGAGTCTGGACATCTAATATAAACAGTCCTTTGTCAAACAGAGATGTTGCCATATGAGGCTAAGGGACTACAAACAATGGTGCACCTACACTGTGCGCTTCTGATATATTCCAAAGCAGGTATACCAACCCGGCCAGTGCGCTTTCATTACGTAGACTCCTACTCCATTAGAGTAAATATTATTGTGTGCCCAAACGTGTACTAAGAGGTGGTGATAAAAAAAAACACACACGTGACAATAGCCCCGTTGAAACTGCCCCGAATGCACTCAGTCGTGGATCGAGCCTAGTCCGCACCGCTAATGGCGATAAAGGGCAATGTTGGGACAGCTCGGTCACCTCTGCGGGCTCTTGAGAGCTTCTCGCTAAAGGTGGGGATGCAGTGAACGCGAGAAAAGGTCAAAGTGTTTGCAGTTTTATAGGACTTTCTTTTTGTTGCCAAAATAAATAAAATATTGCTTCAGTAGAAACATTAGGTTTAATATTATTCACATGGTGATCATCGACAGTTCTTGATTATTTATCTATCATGAGAATAGCGGAATAGATAAGAGACTTTTTAAATTCCAGGACACCCTTGACAGATATTCAAGAACTGTTTGAGTCACCATGTGAATAAAATTAAACTCTGTGTTTTTGCTCAAGAAGTATTTGATTTATTTTGCCAAAAACATTTTTTTTTCTATAAAAACTGCAGTAACACAGGTCTTTTATCGCGTTCCCTAAATCCACACCTTAAAGGCACTACCCCAGTTAAAAAGTTGCGATGTGAGGGGGACAAGCTCATAAATCCTAAAAGAATTATCCCACAGAATAATGATTGATTTTCTAGCTAAGTGTGCTTCCTGTCTGATGGAAAATATCCTCACTGCTGTATTTATTGCAGGAATGGCAGTAATTAAGCTTTAAAACTACTAAAATAATCCTCATTATTTTAGAATTATTTGATAATGACCCTCCTGAGATGGGACATATCATGTTTTCAATAATTTAATTTGATATCAGAACTTGAAATTTTCGCGTTTTAAATTAGCTGATCTCAACTTAAAAATTGTAAGCTTTTTAATCTTATAGGAACATGTTGATACCTTTCACATACATTTTGGAACTAACGATAGTTTTAAATATCAAACTACTTCTTAATTGGCCCGGATTTATTGACGAATGTAGCGAAAGTCAGTGTTCTTGTGTGTTGCCCCCTTAAAGTAGTCGATCCTTCAACAAGCTAGCGTAAGTAAGTTAACCTGTTTTACAAATTATATTTTGTTATAATAATATTGATACAATATGTGAATGGTAATCAATTTACATTTATAGATTATATCTATATTTATTTAAAATAAACAAAAAATACATTGATTGTCACAAACATAAGAATAAGGAACATTTCACATTTTAACATAACTAAATCTTATTTATAAAAAAATATTTCTAAAATTGTTGGAAAATAACGATTTATAAACATACGGCAATGTTTAAGTGTATTATTTTATTATATTAAACTGAACACGAGTGTTTTCAGGCCATACTATAGTTAAGCGTTTCAAACTCCTTTTGTGTTATGTTTGAACAAATTAATGGTACTGAGCTCCGCAAGGACTTTCTTTCTTTATTGTTTAAAAATGGAAATATCTACTCAAAACTGGTAAAATATGTGAATCAAAATAATATACACTAGCAAACCCAATAATACATTGCACTGTCCTTATGTAAAATATTGTTAAAGTCAGGTTTTAAATTTTATAAATCTATTTTTAAAGAATTAATTAAAGAATTGAATGTTTGGACCGATTAAAAAGATCAATATTGGGTCCTCAAGCGTCAACACTTCGTATTAAAATTTTGACTTCCGGTTATAATTTTCGACATTTTATTAGGTATTGCATATCTTCATGTCATCGCATTGCTAATACATTTCTTATTTATAAATTTTAACCAATAAAAATGTAGATATTGACTATTTAGTCTAAAATGAAGGATATAGATCATTTTTGTACAAACATTTTTCCTAAAAGGTTTAAGGAAAAACAACATACGCTATTTGAGGGACTTACTTATATTTAATTACTCTAGGGCATTGGAGAATTATTGCGTTAAAACTCAAGTAGTATATCTTTACAACTAAAGCTCACAAAATTGTATTAATATATTTGCTAAAATCTAAGAAACTGTTGGTTTTATAAAAATATATTCCATTTAAAAGTTTTTAATTTTTAATAGTACTACAATTTTGCAATGATAAGTTATTTAGTATCTCAAATCGTTGCGGAGATAGGTAAATTTCAACTTCTCTAAAGTATCCTAAAATTCATTTTTGCGGGAAAATGAAAATAGTCAGTTTATTTAGAATCTTAGTCAACGCATTGATATGAATTTTAATCAAAATCGTTAAATCCGATTTTGAGAAAATCTTTTTTTTTTCTCTTTTCACCCTTTATTGAACTACTCTTAATTTTTAAGTTTAAACAGACACACATACAGACGGCATTGCAATAACCACTTTTTAGGGTTCGTGGAGTCATGAGACGTCGACATCCATCAACATTTCAGGTTATGTTTTTTTTTACGATCGCAATACTTTACCTTTAGTGTTCGAAAAATTAAAAAAAATCTATCTATTTATGCATAGCTTGATAGTTATTGGTTTTATAGAAATATGCTTCGATTAAAATATCTGTATGATAAATAGAAATACATATTTGTAATGAATAGTAATTTCATTTCTCAAATAGTTTTGGAGATATGATACAAAATGAGAATTTACGCATCAGACCGGAGCTCTTAAAGTCATTTTACCGAAATATTGAGAGTAGCCATTTTGTTTAGAGTATTTATAAGTGTTTAGATATGAAATTTAATCAAAATCGTTAGAGCCGATAAACTATAAACTGCCCTTTTTAGGGTCCGATATCCAATTCCAAAAACCCATCGGGGCAACCCTATGAAAACCCTAGATACCAAGTTTTAGTCCGATCGGTAAAATAGTTTAGGCCTTAGTTGGAGGTACAGACAGACAGACAGACGGAAATTTAGAATCCACTTTTTCGGATTCGGTGGATTCATGAAACTTCGAGATTCATCAAAATCTCGAGTTCGAATTTTTTTGACGATCACAATACTTTCTCTTACTGTAAGATAGAGAGAAAGTAAAAAATCAAAATGAAAATGGTCACTCAATTCATCCCTCCTGTGTGAAACTTTTATTTTATGGTGGTTCGGTCAGTAAAGCGGCCTCTGCGGTGCAGTACGCCACTGGAAGTTAGAGCAATGGGAGCGCGGAGTTCAGTGACGATAGCGCCTGAATAATAGAGGAGCTTGTGCTCGGTTGGAGTGACGTCACAAAGACAGACAGGCCTCCACGGGGTCATGCAGGTGAACCGTCTGTACTGAGCACGTCCCTACCTTTCTCGAGGGAAACTCGGTCACTTCTTTTACATTCCGCATTTCCAAACGACTTATATCTTGTTTTTATATACATATTTAATTTTTAGTTTGTGGTATTTAACGTGTATGTTTTAAGAACTGATCCGCACACAACTCAGCAATAAACTAATTTGATTCAAAGATCATTAGTGACTTTATCTAAAGACAGTGGAATGCCTGCCTACTAAAATAAAGGTACCGGGCTCGATTCCCAACATGGTCAAAAAATTCATCATTGGTGAATTGTAGGTTTCCCCATTCGCAGTGATAAATTAACGTCCCATAGCTGGGTGTTGTGTCTTTTTTAGATTTAAGATAGTTTATAAGTCGCGTGCTGATATAATCAGTTGGCTCAGAAAGTGAACATTAAATACCTGAAATATAAAACTGATATCACCCATTTACATGGTTATAAATTGATAGCTGTGAAAGTGAAGCCCATATTTCATCAATTATATATTTTTTCTGTTCATGGCAGGACTCAAACTAGAGGTTCTTAGTTTAAAGTGACCATTTATCTCTTAGCATTCTTGGGGACAATCACCCTAAAGTCACTAGCAGGAGGCTGGGGAGGCGGTTTACATTTAAATTGTAAGTCATACATCTTAAAATCATTAACTACGCACTAATTACGAGGATTAGAAATGTTATATTTATAGGAAGTTTACCTGCATTTGCGTGGAGGGAGAGTGGAAAACTATTTAGTAAAAACCATCCTCAGAACACCTGAATGTGATCCTAACCTCGATATCCCCATCATCAACAATCTAGTCCAACACGATAATGATGCCTTAGACCATGCGGCCACCAAATCAGGTAATTAATAATGGTATTTGGCTATGTGCATAGTTGACACATATTTCATTTAAATTTTATATCAACTTACTTGATTTAAACATGTTTATTAAATCCAAATAAGTTTCAAAATGTTATTTTATCTATTTTACAATCAGGGATTTAAAAATATTTTGGTACATATGTCTAATTTAAAGGATTGTCTCCAAATATCTTTGAAAAATGGTCACCTTACCGTAGTTCAGTAGGCATCGACTGAGCTTAATTTTCAGATTAGGTTTTTTGACATAGTATTGAACCCATTTTTTGTAGGTACTTTATATTCAGAATTTAGGGCTGTCGCTGGTGATCACACGGTCTAAGGCGTTTTTCCAATGTTATACTAAACTGCCGATGACCAGGAGATCGAGGTTCAAACCTCGGTTAGGTGTACTGAGGGTGATTTTCCAAAATGGTTTTCCACACTTTCTCTCCCCTCACAAATACGAGTATACTTCCTCTAAATTCAACCCTTTTCATGCCTATCTCACTATCGTAATTAAGTAGTACGTATGCGTATAACCTGAACAGGTAGTAAGACGGGGTTCTAAGAAAATAAAAAAAATACAAATAGTGTTGTCTATTTGCAAATTTGTCACTTTATACCATGCTGCTAACTTGGTTATCTGTGCGGCGTTTCCGCACGTTTACACTGATGAGGCAGTGATGGAAGAACTAGAAATAAGAGGAATTGCCATAGAATGGGCGTATAGGGAGAGTGACAAACCATTTCTTATTTTTATTTTCATTAATTTAAACTAACAAGTTTATTTTAGTAATAGTGTTAGGCCTGTGCGTCATAAAATCCGTTTCTGATATTTGAAACTATTAGATTAAGAACTAATAGCAGATAGATTAAAAAATGTAAGAAAATGCAATAAAAATCATCTTTTTATGGAAGGGGGAAAACCCAATGGATGAAAAAATATGCAAATGCTGTACACAAGGCCACATTTTTTTTAGTTCACAAATTATAATACCAGCGCTATTTTAAAGTTTAATCAATTATAATATAGAAAGGAAAGGGGTGGTTGGAGGAAATACACCCTCATTCGCTTGGAAAGGGGATGGAAAAACTACAGCCAGTTCACTTGGTCGATATTTGAACCCGAGTTCCATATCCCCTAACTATAACTTATCTGCAAGAAATAGCTTACCCGGCTTGATTATATGATCCTCCTGATTCCCTCTCCTAAACCTATTTATAACCTGAGCGCTCCCTCCCCTCACTATGACAGCTCTACAATGAGTTGTTCACCCTGCTTGATTATACTCTTGATACTTATTTTCTTCTTCCCCTCTATATTTACAACTCTTAAGTTTTCATACCACAGTTTGCCTTTTCACAGAACTTTAAAAAAAAAAAAAAAGTTCTTCTACTTTAGATAAATGGCTCCACGGACTTTTTTAATCTACATGTTTACAAGAAGATTTTTAGAAGCCATTTTAATAAATAGATAAAATAATCCAAACACCCCGAGTTGCGAAAAATTCCCCCTCTATCGCCATATAAATAGGTTAACAAAAATAAACAAATTAAAAATGAATATTAATATTTGTAACTTAGAACTTATTTTTTTTCGTTATTGAATATTTTGTTCATATTTTTCTAATATGGCTGGAAAATTTGCTGATCTGGAACGAAATATAATAATACGGGATATATTAGCTTGACTTACTGCGACGTCACGAGTAGGCAACATTGTTAAGTGGTGGATGTAGGGGACGGTAGAAAAGATCAGTGTTTTTGCAGTTTTATAATAAAACATTATTTTGGCCAAATTAAAATATTGCTCAAGTAGCAAAGTTTAGTTTAATTTTTTTAAACATGGTGATATCAACATTTGTTGAATATCTGTCATGAGCATGGCACCATTACATGACAAACTTTTTTAATGAATAGAAAAAGTTGTCATTAAATTCCAGGACACCTTTGACATATATTCAAAAACAGTTGATATCAACATGTGAAGAAAGTTAAAATAAACGTTGCTACTGGAGCAATATTGTATTTATTTTGGACAAAGAAATGTTTTTCTATAAAAACTGCAAAATCACTGGCCTTTTCTCTAGTCCCCTTCCATCTCACCTTAATTTTGCAAATCTCAGCAACCATCGCAACCCCTGACTATGCAGCCAAGCAGTACATCAATCTTTAAATTACTTACACGGTACTTTCAAGTATCTCTACTCATTTCAGAATTCACCTCTAAAACCCAATATAGCACCTACAAATATGTTTTCACCAATGTATCATCAACAAGGCCTTTAAACCACACCTGTGGGCACGCTGTCTAAACGTCACACTAATCTAATCTGGTTTGCTGGTGAAGGAGAAATTAGTGTTGGAATCCTAAGATACATTTCTCTAAAGTTCTTCCTTCCACGTCAGTGTGTTTGAATAGTACTCTACAATGACTTGGGGGGAGGGGGGGCACTGTTGCCGGTGAACACGTTTAAATGTCAAGCTCATATATTCTGATTTATTTAGCTGTTGATGGAAAGGACGGGGCTCAAATCCCGACCAAATACCGTGAGGGTGATCTCTCCTTATCTAATTCCTACTATATTTCAACATTACTTCAATTTTCTAACATCATAATTCCTAATCCTTAGTAAAAATTCAAAGTTGCGTGAATCAAGGATGGAAAAGAATTTGTTTGAAAACTAACTTTTTCTTTGACCTTGGGCCACTTAGAGAGGCACCGATAAATCATCATAATTGAGTTCGAGGAAACGGATGTTTTCTCGTCACCGTTATTTGGACGGTTTGTCTTCTGCCCTACTCACTTTGTTTAGAAGTTGGCCGACCTTATGGCACAAAAGCCTTGGGGATATCCAAGACAAACTAACTGATTCTCTAAAGCCATAGCTACAACTCCTACAGTCTAACTTTAGTTTCAGACACTCTAAGATTCTCAAACAAATGGATAACACTCTTGAACAATAATTGAGTCCCTGGTAAATTATGTAAATATTGTTAAAGATGAGGACTAGAGAATACGTTTACTCAGAGTAAAATAATTCAATTGCGCTTCCACCTTTTACTGGATATCTAAAATGCGGTGTCTAGAAGTGGGATTGAAATTACTGTGAGTTAAGGTATTCATTGTGGTACTTTTAATCATATATAAATGTTGATAAATAGATAATACATTTTGGTTCAAAAAGGGATGATTCTACTGGTGAGTGTAAGAGCTTACATAATAATGTGTTACATACCATGTACTAATAACAAGACATAGTTAGGATAATCAAGTCTTTTAGATTACGGTGTGCAGGAGATGCAACATGAATTGGGGATTCTAGAACCTTGCTCAGGGTACTGACTGGCAAACCCGATGGGAAGTAACGATTGGGAAGACCTAGACGCAGATGGGAGGCTAACATTAGTATGAACCTAAAGAGATAGGGTGTAAATGGGGGCTAAAGAACGATACAGTGAAGAACCCTAGTTAATAATAAAATAATATTGTAATAATTTAAATAAAGCTTACTAAAGAAAAATTGTGTGAAACATAAAACTAAGCTTAGGGGAGGTCTTAATGATATACAATTTTGTTGTATTATTTATATTTCTTATAAGTTTTTTTTTAAAAAAAGCTCATTATATCACATACAAAATTTTGCTCAGAAAAATACACATTTTGAGATAAACAGTAATACCCAGTTTAATAAAACCTCTAGATTTCACAAAGCTTTAATCAGTATATTACACTTAAATTTTTTAGAATTGAACAAACATCTTAATTCATAATTCATAAATCTATCCAGATATTCATTTAAAACAAAATCGTTAAAGCCATGATTAAAAGATTTAAAAGCATATAACCCGAACTGGTAGTAAGACAGGGTGCTAAATAATAATAATAATAAAAATTAAAAAGTTTAAACTATTTAGTTTTTGAGTTATGTTGCTTAACCTGTTTAAAATCAGTGTGGATCAACATCGCGATAACAATTTTACCAGACTTACTACATTTAAATAATAAACTTTTACTTTTTCATATTATCAACTAGAAATATTATTTTAACAATCTTATTTTTCATTTTAAATTATTAACATTAACTTTTATAAGCATTAAAAATTGAATCGCAATACATTTCGTAATAAGATCATTTCTAGTGAGAACCTATATAAGGGGCTTGCGCAACTGTGCATAGCGAAATGGAGTTGGAACAGAGGAAGGGATCATGCGCTATTTTTACATTAAGGACTAATACACAAAATAATTAAAAACAATTTTTTTATCTGCTTGTGATTCTTACATTTTATTATAGGGTAAAGTTACTGAGGCATATTTTTTAGAAATATCAGCTCAATTAAACGTCAATTATATGAACTTTCTTTTGTAATATTTTTAGTTTAGTTTTAATGTTTTAAAACATGTTTGTTGAAACAATTTTGATTATTTTTCCTATTAGATTTTTATTTGAGTGTTTTTTTATTTTCAAATCAATTTTTTTAAGTGCTAATACTTATTTAAAACCCAGCATTTCAAGTTTTAAACTTTTTTTAAAAGTATTTACTTTTATAAAAATAATTAGTGTAATTCTTATTTAAAGAACATGTGTTGTTTTAAAATATTTTTAAAATATCCTATTTTAAAGGTATTGTATTTTCAGTTTATGTTTGTTTGGACTGGTGACATTTAAATATACTACATTACTTTTAAATATACATATATACAATAACTCCTAATATTTTAAACTTATGAATATTCTCAAATTAGGAAGCTTTTTGAAATAATCGACTCGAGTTTGATTCGACTTTTAGTTTAGACTTTAGTTTTTTTTATAGAACTTTACCTTCAAGATACTTTCTTACAAATATTTCTGTATATTTATTCCCCCTATTTCATGATAAAATCAATAACAAACTATATAAATAAATATTGAAATAGCACATTGTCGATTCAACACATCCCTTGAGTAAACTTTTCTTGCGATTACAAGAATTTCTGGAATTTTTATCCTGCTCAATGTCTTACTACCCTTTCGGTGGATACGCCTATATATTAATAACTGTAATGTATTATAGATTTAAAAGGTTGAAATTAAAGGAAATGTGCCCGCATTTTCGTGGAGGGAAAGTGAAAAACTATTTAGGAAAAACATTTTTAGTAGACCAGACCGGGATCGAACTCTGATCACGCCATCATTGACAGTTTAGTCTTTCGTGAGCGTAACCCTTTATACCATGTCAAATAAAAAATATCGGTGATGCATCGATGAACATAAATAAAAAAAAAGGAAAAAACCGTCTAGTCTGTTTTCCCAGTGATGGGGTGGCTGCGGTTCTAGTTTTGGCTTTATATACCTAGAATTTTTTTTTTTATAAATGGTTTCCCACTTTCTCTTCCCACAAATTCGGGTACATTCCCTCAAAATTCTATTTTTCTCAGTCCTACCCCAACATTATAGTTAAATGCTGATAACCAAGAAAGGTAATAAAGCGCAGTGATATAAAATATTACCCTCTTCGGTGGCCGCATGATCTAATCTGTTACGCTCGCAATAGACTAGACTGCCGATGATGGGGAGACTGTGGTTTGATCCCGTTTGGGTGTACTGAGGATGGTTTTTCCTATAAATTTTCCCACTCTCTCTCCACTCAAATTCGGGTACACCTCTCTGAATTCAACCTTATTTATCACCAACCCATTGGAGCAATTATTACATAAGCGTTTAACCCGAACGGGTAGTAAGACGATATTTAAAAATATATTTAACTATATACTAGTATTTATTTATAACTATTAGTGATAATAATAAAATAATTAATGTAAGCTGCAATGTTTTAAACAATTGGGCACTCTTTAAGTATGTAAAAGTGGTACATTTATTAATGGCCTATTAGTACCCAATGTTTTAATAAGTTGTTGGATTTCTCCATTATTGATTTATGATTCCTATTAAACAGAATCCACAGAGCGTATTTCTCAGAAAATTGCTTTCAAAGAATGGTTCACTATTAAAAAACATAGTAAAGGAGTATGGAAATCTCTTAGAGAATAAATTAAAAGCCAAGCAAGATCTCATTTCGAGTCTGCTTCTTCTTTTTTACCAACCCGGAACTATGGTAGGTAAAAGAACTTCGTCTCATTGTTCGGGAGTTACATCTCATTCGTTCTTCCCTCTTCTGACTCGAATTAATTAACGATTGGTTTAAAGGTTTCTTCTCTCCTGAGATATTTTTGAAGATCATCTTTTTAGATGGTTGCGAGGATAACGTTTTAAATATCCTTTGCTTCTTGGGGCCTCAACGCGTTTCAAAGTGCTTTTGGTGAACATTAACAACCCTATCTAAATAAATAATAGGAGGGTGTTGGGTGACAAATAACCGATTGTTATAGCCATAAAGCAAATAAATACCATATTTATAATATTAACATTCTAAACAGAAAGTTAATGTTAAACTGTATCAGTATAATAATATTGATTTAAACTGTTTTGATATAGTTTACGGAAATTTAAAAAGATAAAGTTTGGTTCAAATCTAATTTAAAATTTCTTATTTTAGTATCTTTATAAATTATCATTAATAAACTAGGTCATTAAAAATTCGTAATAATGATTTTTTTAGTGACTATTTTATTTGACGTACGATACTAAATTATGATTACATCTAAATGAGATTAAAAAATAGTCATTATAAATAAGATATTATGATTTTAAAAATATTGTAGCTAAAGCTATAGTTGAGCTTGACATATTTAATATAAGCCTACTGCCGAGTATGGCAAACATAATTACATTCAGATTTGTTTATTTTGGTGCCCAACGTTTCTATCCCTTAACCAGACAAAATGTAAAGTATGTAACAGCATAGTAATGGTAGTAACTGTCAACTATCAAAAGATACCAGATATACTTTCATGTATCCATACGCCAAACCATCTGATCAGCAAGTCCAAACGTTAACAGATGTCAGTTTTGGCAGTTAAATCTTTGACAGTAAAAAATGTATACTCTATTATTTTTGTAGTGTATTTAAAATTATTAACTTTGTTCATAAAAAACCCCGTTTGGTTATTTATTTTATTTTGGAAGTAGCGTTTGTAGTTAATTTAAAAATGATTCTAATACTTGAGCTTGAAGGATGTTGCCTTTACTTGAAAAACAAAGATGGCGCATCGACGAAACTGATCTGGTGGTTAATGACGTGTCGGCTACGGGTATTCGTGAACCTGTGTTACAAATATAAAACTTTAAATTTTGACAATAATATTTTGTATGAATTTTCTCTAAGTTATTAGAAACTATTTAATAATATATATAAAAAGATGAAAGCTTTAACTCACTGGTAATCACCATATCTCCCGAACCCTTAAACCTGCTATCTTGAAATTTGGCAGGGAGGTTCCTTTCGGCTCGTAGGCATCTGACAAGAAAGGACTTTAAGAAATGCAACACTCAAGGGATCGAATCAGAATTTGGTACATAGTGATTGTCAAAAATAAAAGGGATAGTTGAGCTGGAAACCTTAAATTTCGTGGAAGGTAAAGGGAATTCCCCGTATAACCAGAAAAATCTAAAAATGGAAAATTTCAAAATGGGTATTCAGGAAATGGTGGGGGTGGGGAGAGCTGTAATTTGAAAAGAAAAAAATAGATGAGGTAGAAGATTAAAAATTAAATTGTTAGACAGGTAGATAGATAGCTCCAAATAGCCAAATAAATGTTGAAATTTAAAATTCTAAAAGTAATTTGGACTAAAAGGGATAAGTTGTGTTCAAAATTTCCAAAAGTAATAGAACTAGCTACTTCTCAGTGTTTAAGCAAATTTAAATTTATCTGGCGGTCTGATTTTTTTAAGTGGGAATAGGGGGTAAAGTTACAAACGGAATTTAAAAAAAAAAAATTTCTGGTGTGATAGCAATTTTAAATTGGGCAGGCAGGTAGTAGAACCATTCCAGATAGCCAAATAAGTTTTTAAAACGGGAATTTTCAATATAATTGGAAAAATTTCATGGTGAAGGTGTTTAAAATTTCCAAACTAATAATAACAAGTACTTCTCAGTGTAATAAAAAATTGAAAATTAGAAGGAATGTAAGGGGATCACTTCAAATAACCATAAGGATATGAAAATATTAGTTTCTAAATGGTACCACGGGAACTAGAGATATAGAGTGTGTGGGGGGTATAATAACAACATAAAATTATTTTAGGTGTTGCATAACATTTTATTTTGACAAGAAGATATAAGGACATCTCCAGAGAGCGAAATAAATATTACAATTTTAAATTTATAAATGGGAGTTAATAATAATGGTAGGAAGCTGGGTGGGATAGTATTTACTTTTTGCCCCCTTTGAACGTTTTACATATTTTTACCAGTTTTCCCCTCATTGCTCTTCTTACCATTTTTAGCCTTTGAAACCTTAGTACAGTTTTACAACTTTTAATAACTTTTTTTCCAATGTTTTGATCAGATTTATTTATAACCCTTTTTTTCCCCTTTAGAAATTTTGTATTACCTTTACCTTAAACTATTTCTCTCATGCAAAGTCAGGTACTTCATGTGAGTAGTACATATTTTTGTGACCAGTTATCAAAAAATAAAATGGTGAATTCACCCAATTCATAATTCATTACACTATTTATTTCATGTTAGCACAACCGCGTATCAGAACAAATTGTTAATTTTATTTATTATATTTGTTCTTTAAACTATCCATTAAAAGGCCTATATTTACATCAGTGAAGTAGGGATGAAGTTGATAACATTTCAGAATAAATCTACCCACATTTTCGTGGCAGTATAGTAAAAATTAATATAAGGAACACTATGATCTATTCCACCGACCAAGATTTGAACCCCATCATTGGCAAACTAGACCATATGAGGATTATATTCTTTACCCAGTGATGCGGGTCATCCAGAAAGTAATTAAAGATGGTTTATTTTATCCGGAATGTAAAATAAACCTTATTATTTGTAGTGTAAAATTATTTCAGTTCAGTCCTTAAGATCCAGTCGTAGTAAAAGCTAACATAGCCATACATACTGTCATTCATTAGAAAGGAAAGGTCGGGGTGTAAGAAGGAACAAGAGAGACAAATCAGGTGTGGGATTGTCTCGCGCGCATGTACGTTCCGCGCATGCGCACGGCGAAGAGTCGCGTGTGAGGGGTGCCAGATGGGGGAGCAAAAGCTCAGCCGAGCTGACATTCGTTTCAGAGTTCGTGCGCGTGTGAGTTTGGGCTGTCGGCCGTGATAATCCATTCCTTCACACCTCCTAATATGTCTGCCTCATTCTCAAATTTGGACGCACATTTCAGAGGGACTTGATTTATTGTTGTAACGAGGACTTTTTTTTTGCCCGTTATTTAACGGGAGGGATCTAATTTAAGTGATTTAAAATCAATCGATTAACTACATCTGGATGATTATTTTATTTGTTTTGAAGGTGCCACTTAAAAAAAAGGGGAGGGAAGGATTCAATTTTTAAAATAAAATCCAACAAGCTGTTCACGTTCAATGACTTGAAGCTTCACGTCATCTGTCACGAGAGAAAGGTCACATATTTTGTTGTTTGACCTTCACCTGAGGATGCTTCAAACGTGTTGTACCTATTGTTGATGACGTCACATGCCTACGTGGGTGGTTTGATGTGTCCTAAAGGTAAACGAGGTGGAAGCATCGACGGAAACTGTAGGGGTAAGTTTTCTTCCCAAGTCGTTTGTAAATTTAAATGGTTGAGCCTTTATTTAAACGAGTCTTTTTCTCGGTCATTATCAGTGCTTAAAGTGATTTGTCCAGAAGATAGTGCTGGATAATGTTCAAGAATTGAGTAACACTTCAGTTTTCAAGTTTACCATAGTATAAATGGTCTATAACTTGCCATTATTGAGGCTTAAATACCATTGTTTTACTGTGTTACCACACAAAAATTTGAATGATCTTACTAGTCTAGTTTTTAATTAGATATGATTCTTACAAAAGCATTTTTTCTTTCGCCTATATTTAAATTATAAAAGTTTAATTCAAAGGAAGGAATAAACCGTTTTCTTAAAACTATCTCAAAACATACTTTCTTATTTGATTTTTAAAAATTAAACTTCTAGAAAAAAAATATTGGAAAGGGGGATTTTCTGTAATACCTTTTTTAACCTAAGGGTCAAACAATTTCCCGCCATCAAGATGTTCTCTTTGATTCAGCTTTTTATTTATGAAAAGTCCTAATTCTAAACTAAACATATCTATTCAAAATGCTAATGAGGATTTCATTTAGAACGCGTTTTTTATTCCCCTGACAAAGTATTTTAGTCAAATATCATCTACGAACATTAAACCATCTATGAACCATATGCTTTCAGACCCTACTCTACACTGCTACAAATTTAACTACAGCATGCATATATGTGTTCCCACTCTTCTTCCACGTAAATGCGGATAGATTACCTCTAAAATGCTTCCTTCCTCATCCCTACCTCATTAGAGTAATTATCACATAAGCGTATAACCTGAACAAGTAATAAGACGTGGTGATTAATAATATCCAAACACATCAATTGTTTTAGAACAGTACTTATAAACTAATATAAATGGGCACTGGGGGTCATATGTTTTATATAAGAAGGTGTAAGATTAGATTGATGCTTACGTGGAAGATTGGAATTAAAATCTTGATCAGGGCCACTGGGATTGGTTTCCCAAAGGTAATATATCACTCTGGTTTTACCATCTCATCGCCACGCTAATGCGAGTGGATTCTAAAATCCAAGCAAGCCCTTCTAAATCCTAAACTTCATAATAAATCATTAATGATCATGGTTTTGAACGTGTTTCCAATACTAATAATAATGCAAATAGTTAAACTATGCTAAAATACGACTACCCACTAAACATCCAACTCTACCACCTTGTCGACCTCAGCGGTCTTAGGGTAAAGTGCTCGCCTCAGTACCCAATGTCTGTGGGTTCAAACTCAGCCGTGGTCAACGGATTTTTCTTGGGTGATTAAAGTCAGTAGTACAACCTTTTTTCGGAGGTAAAATTAAGCCGGTGGTCCCGTGTCGATTGTGGCATGTAAAAGAGCCTTGGAAGGTATGTGAAAATACCATTCCTGACCAAATTGGTAGACCTTTTCGATCTCGCTCATAGAAAATTCTCGTATGCTGGTATAATCAGTCGGTCCAGGAAATGCGCGTTAATTATCTCAAATAAATGAAAATGAAAAGATTTATCATCATGGCCATTCCAAGGAAGGAAAGGGTTAGGTGTTGCTCCCCTCCCACCAGCTATACTCTTAAGGTAGGATTTGTAAAATATTGTTATACTCTTTCTCAATATGTAGACTGGTAACTTAGTGGAGTTTGTTAAAAATAGATAATATTAAATGAATTAATTTTTAAATTCCTTACACTCTCCTGTTGGAGGACATAACAATTAGCCACCACAGGTAGGGCCTGCACTATGCTTAGATATAAACTTATTTAATAGAAACCCGCTTTGGGGGCTGCATGGTCTAAGGCGCTACTCTTGCAATAGACTAAACATCCCAAGACGGATCGGACAGGGTTCGATCCTGGCCGAGTGTACTGAGGGTGTTTAAAAAAAATCGTTTTCCACCCTCCCTCCCTCCCCGCAGTTGCGAGTACATGTTCTCTAAATTCAAACTTCCTAATCCCTAATACATTAAGATAACTAGTACATAGGCGTTTACCCCAAAAGGGTACTAAGAGGCAGTGCTAAAATATATAATTTTATAGCAGTTATTCCAATCCACTTAGCCTGAAAGCTAACAGTCTTACATTAACGGATTAGCCTATGGTCACATCATATGAGCTACTTCATTATGTAAATAGTCAACTTGTGGTTGACTACTCTAGCCACATCAGCGCGGATAGAGACGCTAATCAGATTAGAAATGTCGGCCCAGACCGGAAGGTACCGAATGCTCATCTGACGCCTAATAGAATTACGTTTATTTTATTTTTGCCTGACAATTCTTGTTGGCACTACAGAGAGAGTGCAATCATTGATAGAATGTCTTGTATTTTACCCGTAAAAATAATTGATCTGCAAATAATTTACCAAAATTGATAAAATTTCAATAAACTGCGAGTTTCTTGGTATTTTACTATGTGACAATAAGTAACACACACTACGGAGATTTTATGGTAATAAACATTTTAAAAATTCCAACCTTTTTTTTTTTTGTGGACAAAATTGATAATTTGTGGACAAAATTGATAATATCATATTAAACTGTTAGTATTATTTTATATGTATTAATAATATCTATAAAAAGTGACAATTGCAAGCTACGAACTTAATGTTCGGTGGTCAAGGGGTCTAAGGTGCTACTCCCGCAGTAGTCTAGACCTCTGATGACGGGAAGATTGAGGTTCAAATCTGGGTCGGTTGTACTGAGGTTTACTTTTCCCATTAAGGTTTTGTACTCTCCTTCTGGGCCAGTGTGGCTACACTTCCTTTAAATATAGCCTTTCTAATCCTTAAAACCATTAGCGTAATTAGTAGATAAGCGTATAACCCAAACGGGTAGTAGGACCCAGTGCTAAAACATACGTGATCATGGATCTAGTAACTTTTCTAGCTATCAGCTAAGTTCCTTCCTATGAAATTTGGTTATTTATAAACTTATTGTAGAAATAACCTAATATGACATTTAAAAATTCTACCAGATATACTTTCACATATTTTTTACGTCAATTCGTGTGATCTGTAGTTGTCACTTTTAGTAGATATTATCAATAACTATAAAATAACACTAGTATTACAGTAAAATAATACACACGAGGGCCGCAAAAATATGTTTGCATTTTATAAACGGCCCTAACTATGAAAAGTGGGCTTATGTTACCATGATATAATGGCTTTGAGTTATCTTTCCGTAGCTTTCTTACTCTACAGGCACCAAATATGAGTTTTACATTACAAGTTTTGGAATAAATCAATGTTGTTCGTGAATAAACTTAAAATGCCACATTAAATGTTATCTTTCAACAAATTATTAGACTAAGTGGTAATACTGAATTCAAATGTATTAAAAATCTTAAGAGCCTATAATTTTTTAATAAAAATAAACATTTATACATTCTTAGCAAATGTTGATATCAACATATTATAGCGTTAGTTTGAGATAAAAGTCTTATGAATCAACAAATTGTGTAAAGGAGACACAATTATTAAACTTGTACTATTTCTCTCACTAAAATACCGTCCTTTTATTAATTATATCGCCGGGAATTTTAGTTCAAACAGCAAAACTATTTAATTGTGAATTATATATCACGTTTCTCGAGCAAAAAGACCTCAATATTGATACAACTAAGATAAACGTAAGTTTACCATCTTTTTTACTTATGATTATTTTGTAATATGTCATCTCCGTTTTTTTAAATTCCTTGATTCCTTTAATTACTTCCTTCTTTTTTGATATTCTACATCCTATGTTAATAACTATTTAAAGAGTATAATACGTCTCTAAATAGCTGCCCTAAAAAACTATACTCATGTTTAGAACATCTCACATCCACTTTTATTAAATATACATTCATACATGTGGTTTTTGTCAAGGTTAATAATAATTTAATTAATATTTTTTAAATATAGCCATAGTATTAAACGTGCACTTTCTGAACCTACTGATTATATCAGCACACGATAATTTTTTATGCGCGGGAATGACAGGGACGACCAATTTTGTCGGGAAAGATATTTTCACATACCTTCCAGGTTTATTTTATACCCCACACTCGACATGGGAATGACGGCTTTACTTCTTATCCGAAGGAAGTTGTGCAATTTGATCAATAAAAAAAACTAGGTTCTTAGAGAAATATTTAAATACGCTATTTTAGCAACACAATTTTTTTTTACTTTTATGCACCGCGTCTTACTACCCATTTGATCTATAAACTTATGTAGTAGCTACGTTAATGTTTATATGGATTAGGAAGGTTATATTTATAGGGAATTGTACCCGCATTTGCATGAAAGCCTATTTTGGAAAAATTACCCTCAGTACACCCGATCAAGATTCGAACCACGATTTCCCCGTCACCAGTAGTCTAGTGCGAGAACAGCTCCTTGGACCATTCGGCCACCGAAGTGGATATTATTATTATTATTTATAATGGGTTGCTTTTAAAACCTTAAAGTAGTTAGATTATTGTAACGTCCCAACACATTGAAACCATACTATCCGGATTATGGATGTTCACTTGGTATTCATTTAAATGGAGTTGAAAATGCATACGTGGTCTTCGGATTTGACTCCGTGATCCTTATATTATTAGCTATACAAAATAGCTATGTTCACAAGGTTTATAAGAGACGTATGAGAATGTCGGATAATTAGTATTGTTACTCTCCCAGTTAGTTTTACTCCTTAACTTTTCAGTTGTCTAGTTACTTAACGTAAATACCCATTTTGAGCCCCACCCTCTTGTACCATCAGGAGAAAGAAAGGGCGATTATAGCCATCGAATCCTCTCTAAAGAACTATAACGCCGGTTGTCCAAAGTTGATGATGATAGGGATAGGGTGAAGTCAAACGCTAACATTGGGGAAAATCTTATCTAATAATGTTGCTAATGGAGTGACTGAAACTTATTACTTAAGTTCATTTTACCTATACAGATAAACTATAGTTATATTCTGGTAAAAAGAACTATCATACAGTTACAAGAGTTTATAAAACTACTTTATTAGGTCCATACGTTAGGTCATTTGGTCTGAATATATCACTTTTTATTAGGAGTGTGTGGGTAGGCATTTTTAACTTAGAGCCTAGTTCGAATGAAAACTAGTTTTTCTCTAGTTCGAGTAGTTTAGAGCAATAATTATTGTAAAATAAATATTTCAAGTTGAATTTCTGTGATAAATTGGACTTTTTTTTAATCAGAACTCGACTTTACATTAAGAATCTAACTCCACATACGAGTAGAATATTAATGAAGTAGGATTAAAATTCCTAAAGTGTTTTGCCTCAGACATCGAGAGACTGTGGTTTGAATTACGGATACTTAGCAATGTTGTATTTACATACGTAAAATTAATTTGGGGTCTGAGTGTTTCAAACTCCTCTATATGAGAAATTCCTAATATTAAAACCTCAAGGTGTGTGGATTTAGCCCCTATGTAAATCATTATTAAAAAGGAACAAATGTTTAGTCAAATAAATCTTAAAATTAAAATTAATATGCCCATATGTGCATGAAAGAAGAGTGGGTAACGATTAAGAGGAAGCCACCCTTAGAACCACCGAACTAGATTCGAACCTAGACCTTCTCGCCACCGGCAATACAGTTTATTCCGGGAATTACACCTTAGAACAGGTTTCGCAAGCTCGCGGCCTGCGAGACATAACTGACCAGCCCACTTTTCTGCAATACTTTTATATTAATATTTAATTTTTTTCCATTTTTCTGAGTTATTTAACGTACAATTTCTGAACCGACTGGTTATATCAGCACACGACTTATATACTAACTTAACTCTAGATCAGAAACAACAACCAGCCGTTAATTGATCACTGTGTAAGGGGAAACCCACTTTTCACCAATAATATATATTTCGGCCATGCCAGGAATCAAAACTGAGACCCTCAGCTCAGTAGACAGACAGGTTAACGACTTATATTACGATTAATATCCGGTCTTCAGTCATATACCAACAAAAAAACATAATTCTTTAATTTTAGTGTATATATAATTTTGAACAACAAAAAAGCACACAGAACAATTTCTAACTGTTTTAATTTCTATCACTTTAAATACTTTACTGTGGGAATTTGTATCTACATAATATATTAAATACTGCTTCGAGTATATTGCTAAACCACTTACACATCTGTGAATATATATGTTTAAAAAAACACTTAAATATACATTAATAATTATTTTAAATGCAGAGTATCAAATGGATATTATAGTTACATCGAATTACGTTGCGTCAAATAGATACGGATTACTTTACGTTAAATAGATATTTTAGGCGGGCTATGTGGATTAAACATCAGGATGTTATGGTCTAGTTTGTCGGCGTTGGGGAGGTCAGGGTTTTAATTCCAGCGGAATATACAGAGGGTGGCTTTTATTATATGGTTTCCACACTCCCCTCACTCGGAAATGCGTCAACATTTCCTCTAAATTATATCTTTCTCGTTCCTTACCTACTAACCCAAATAAAATATGTATGTTCCGGATGTTTCAACTAAAGTATGGAGTATAATTAAGCATACATACTGGCCCTTGGACTTATTTGAGTTTGAGACCCCTGGTTTAGATCATTTGACCACCGATACGGAATACTATTAAATAACTTTGTGATAGGCTATAACTTGATAAGGACGTAGAGATTATTTTTCTAAGGGGTCCAATAGAAAGTTGACGTAATATGTCATCGTTTTTAAATGGAAATACAGTAGCCCCTTGGCTTCTTTGGTGCTAACTGACAGCTCACAGCTGACTTCTGACAGTCAACATTTAGTTATATACTTACATTTTGACTGTCAGAAGTGACTGCTGCTTAACACATGTCTTTTCAGATAATATGGTTCGGTGTAGGGATACATAATTTGATCTGGTAACTTTTCTTAAGCCGTCAGCTGTGAGCTGTGAGCTGTGAGTTGTCAGTCAGCACCAAAGAAGCCATGGGGCTACTGTACATATGTTTGGGGAGAGAAATGGTGGAGTTTTTTTTACTATTATTAGCACCACGTATTATTACCTGTTCAGGTTTTACGCACTTACGCTAATGTGTAATGGTAGGGTGATAGTGAAATGAAATGGAGGACGTGGGATCCAAACTATGGTGGAGGCCTGGCGTTCCCCACATTCACAAGTTGTGATTAATACACGTCTTATCAGAGGTGAAGGAAGGGTTTGGCAATCAGATAAATCTGAGCCGGGATCGAGGATTGAACCCCGGACCCCCAGCATAGAAGTCTGTCACCTTCTCAAATATATTCTTTCAGTTCATAACAAGACTCTTTGGTTCCTTTTCACAACTCGTCCCTTGTTCTCCGATACTAATTGTATGTACCAAAACCAATATGTTACTTTAAATATTTATGGGAAGCTAATGTTACAATAGCTTATGAGGAATTTACTGTATCTTGTAGGTGGATATTAGAATACTAATTTATTGGATATTTTAGATAGTGGCATTTAAAATAAATAGTAAAATTTAAAAAAACACAATACCTTATTACATTTTTAATATTTCATTTTCGTACCCCTCGGACCCCTCCTCCTCCCCCAACCCCAACTCTATATTTCTACGCTCATGTTGTTAAGTATGCTCTATTGTTGTTCACCTAGTATGTTTTGTAAGCACCTTTAAATTAACACACATATTTATAGCTTTAATATAACTTGTGTTGGGATTTAGTGGGGCCAAGACAAAAATATAATATTAAGGAATCGCATATCTTTTCATTAAATAATCGTCTTTATTATGGTAATGATGACGATAATAGCCATAATTCCTGCAATTGTGGTAATGGGGACTTGACGTTATTCTTGTCTGGTTATCGACTAGATTTGAACCCCAACCATGTGTACATAAGTGTTTTATTAAAAGAGAAATTGATTGATTCTTTCTCTCAAATACGGGTACGCTTCCGCCAAAAGCTTCCCGATCTCTACCATATTATCGCAATTAAATACGGCTAGCTTGGACAGGCAGTAGTTAGTGATGTAAGAATGGCATTAATAATATTAAGGTTTTAATGGCGAAGTTATGACTTCCTTTTTTTTTATCCCAACCGAGAGAGCCAACTTTTAGATTTTAACTACTCTTTTGACCTACATTTATTTTGTTTTTGTTTTATTACTCGTGCATATCGTTTTGAAAACTGAATTGTTATGAGAATGTTTAATTTGGTAATCATTACTAAAACTGATTATTCCTGTTCCTATTTGTGAAATCGCATTTAATTATTTTGTCCAAACATTTTAAGCACTGATTTGAATACTAATTGATTGGAACTTTGATTTATTATATCAACAATAAATTAAATGTCTCCATGTAAATATATAATTAATTTCTAATGTATTGAGTATGCAAAACTACAAAGAAAAAATGTGTTCAATCCTCAAATATATCAATTTTGAATTTAAAATTTAGCTCTAATATTATATAATATTAAATGAATAGACAAATTTGTAATTTGACTACCTATATCTGTGTTTAAAATAAATTTAATTTTAAATGGTTGAATGATGTTGATAACGTTGAATGAATATAATTATTGATTGTCACTATTTAAAATTAATATTTTATTTACTATGAACTAAATATAAATAGCACGTGTAGTAAGAACAAGGTCGCTAGAACAATATTTCTTCTACTAGAATCATACGTCATATGATGTCTATTTTTTAATATTAATAAATAATAAACTAAAATATTATCAAGATTGACTGAAAAAAATATGTCTATGTTTTATAGAAGTTCCTTCTACCAAGTTCTTACTAAAGCTACCTTTGAAACTCTTTTGTCATTAAAAATAATTGTATTAGCATATAAAATTTAATTTGTCATAGTGCTGTTCATTTCTTGGGGCTATTGTTCTTAACATTGTACGTTGGTGAGTTTGTTTGATTGTTTTGAAGGATGAACGTCAGAATGCTTTATTTGAAAAATATGTTGCTAGTACTATTATATAAATTAATAAATATTGGTCTAAAAACCACACGTATTTATTATTACTTTGAAGTATAATATAAAATTTAGTCCTCAGTCAATTAATTTAGAAGCACAATATTTGAAATAATACCCTATATGTCCTTACAATAAGTTGGTTGATTTTTTTTACCATACAATAACAAAGTATTCCACTGATAATTATTATTATTATAATTAATGATTAAAAATTACATCTTGTTTAATAGTAATTATCTAGATAATGTTTTTTTTAATTAAAATTTACCTCAGGTTTGTTAGCAACTAATAAGGCTATTTTTTACCTATGGTTTATTAAACATTCGCACTATTTTAAACTTTTTAAATATATTGTTATAACTATTATTTATATCATTTTCTTGTTATAGCTTAAAAATATATGTATGGCGAGGTATTACGTGAAGCCTTTTACACTTTAACTACAACTAGGGTGGGCTACTACGTCACCAATTTCCACAAGTGGCGAGTTGGCTGTATAAGTGTGACAAATTTGAGTTTTCCAGCCATCATAGTGAAATAAACTTTTTCTGACTGCATATGTGGGCTATAATTGAAAGCATTCCGCAAGTTCATTGAGTTTAGATATCCAGCTAAAGTTTCTGCAACTTGTTAGAAAAAAGGATAGCCAAATTTTGCAATAAATTGTCTTACATTTTCAATTTGAACAATTTTCATAATTTTCTTTTGTGGTAGCTGTAGCCGAGTAGTCAAAATGTATAAAACATGTTTTCAAAAAATTGGTTCACACAGTGTGTTGTTGATTGAAATGTTTGGTTGAGCAAACAAATTTCTCAAGATTTACATGGTGTGGCGAATTTTATTTCTCATTTCTTACACCTGTGGCTACATTAAAAAATATGTTGCCCCCTCTGATCTACAAAATACCACAAATAATGTCATGCGTGTCCTTATATAATACATAATTTTTGTTTGTGCTGTAATGTTTCTCATTTTCAATACACATCACTTTCACGTTTTCCTCATAAATTAAAAACAATGTTTTGCAAGTTTTGTCTTGAATAAGCTATGTGTACTTGTACGACAACATTTTGTACATATTATATTATAAATAAATACATTTTCATATATAGTATATATCTTTACGCCTATAATAATACGTATTTCTTAGGTTTGGTGGTTAAGTTAATAAACTGTTGGTGATAACAGTACTTATTAATCAATATAAGTATCATAATTTTCATCAAAATTAATAAAAACCTCCAAACATAATGGCAGTTTTATAAAATTCAACTTTGAATTAAATTCATTAGTATAATGTGGGGTGTTAGCAGGGTAAGCAGTGTTAGTTAATTCTGTACCTGTAATGGTTCTAAACACTTAGTAGAACATTCATTATTCGGGTATCAATGGAAATACATTCACATGTGAGTTATGTAGAAAAGAGTATGTGATTGGTAAAATGGAGAGCAAATATGGGATAGCATATCAAAGGTACTTTTTCAACAAGATATTCTTAACCTGACAAAACTACATGACACTGGTTAAATGTAATAATACATTCACATGTGAGCTATGTAGAAAAGAGTATGTGATTGGTAAAACGGAGAGTGAATATGGAAGAGCATAACAAAGGTAATTTTTCAACAAGCTATTCTTAGCCTGATAAAACTACATGACACTGATTAAATGTAGTAATACATTGTGAACTTCAGCTGTGGTTACGTGAACAAAGACGTCATACATGCATTCCGTTTGTTTGCCGTTGATGTGGGAGGTCTAAATTTTAAAACTGGCTTGCTGTACCAGGTTTCTCACACATGATACACCACAGTGTTTTCTCTATCTGTTCTCCGCACTAATGCAGGTAAAATTCCTCTAAATAACTTTGATCATCGCTATCGCTTGGCTTTGTACTAGCCTTACTTAGGGTAAACATACTATTTTAGAAGAAAAAAAAATCAAGTCTTATATCTGGAATTTTTACGATTAGAATCAAGGGAAAGCGAGTAAGGAGCATTAATTATTTATACAGTTTTTACATCAAAACTTTTGTTGGCCAAATTAAATTAAATATTGATCCATTAGAAACATAGAGTATAATTTTATTCACATGGTGGTATCAATAGCTCTTGAATATATTTCGTGAACATAGTACCATTAAATGATAAACTTAAGGGGCTTGCATAGGGGAGCCAAGACAGTGTAACTCAAGTGTTCAGCTCTATCACGATTTTGATAAAACTATTAGTAGTATCAAGGTTTGGTCTTCACTGGAATGAATACAAAACTTTATTCTATCTCTCTATACACAAGAGAGATATGTCAACATAGTTTAAAATATGAAATTTTGCCCTTAGAAAAGTCAAAATAAGGGATATTTCAGTTGATCGTTAAATACCTAAATCCGAAGGAAATTAAAGGGCAATAGTATAGGAACATAGAATGGAGATTTGTGAATCGAATTATATAATTTATTAGGGGGGTCACAACACAAAATTTGTTGGTATCATTATTAACCTGAGAGGTAGCAACTGGTAGCATTTCCCTGTACGCTACCGCCATCACTCGGCAAAGGACCAGTCAAGCTACGTAGGAAGGGGTAGGGGAAGTGAAAGAATGACAGACGAGCAGGTTAATCCTTCTCTCGCTTCCTCTTGCCATTCGTACTTCCACTCGGCTCATCACCTTCGGTAGAATCTTGCAGGTCATGGCGCACATAAGTTTTCATCACATTTTATTAAGTGTAAGCTTAAAAAAATTGGCGTCAATATGGAAAAAGAAAAAATAACTGTTGACCATAGAATAGGGGGAAAAAAAGAAGATTATACCTTATTTTGTAATTTAGGACTACGTATAGTGAACATTTTTTGTTAAGCTTTGTGGTATACGTATAGTTTTTCATACCCGAATACGATTTGAAAACCAATATTCCCGACATCAGTAGGTCACGACGATGATAGCACGAGAATGAAGCCTTAGACCAGTGTTTCCCATATTGAGTGATACGGTCCTCCAGAAGGTGTTTTTGGTTTTGTGAGATGGTA
>CABEEJ010000903.1:66592-93920 GCA_901482245.1 Timema douglasi | reverse complement strand
CAAATAATCCATAACAGGTAGTTATATGGTTGTGTAAAATTAACCTAATGATTGCAATATTTAGATACAAAGATAAAAAATAAAGCTTTAAGTACCTAATTAATTTATGTACAAGAATGTAGGTACCTAATTATTGTATGTATATGAATGTAAACCACGATTTAATATACAAGAGCAGCATTAACAGCAACTTGAAATAGTAATGTTCTTATTTCTTTTAAACAACTCGCACTGTCTAAATTAGTAAGTAGATTGGTTGTGCATCAATCCAGTGCTCTGTTGTGAAATATAAGCCAAAAGGGTGGAAAAGCTGTCGCTTTTACTGGTGAATGAATCATCCCGGCCTTGAGTGACAAGTCTTTCGCCCTTCCTCTTTCACTAATCTGTTACGAACTCACCGAAAGAAAGGTAGGTAAAGAGAAGAGGTGAATATTTATTTTTACTTCCAAAAGGCGACGAGGTATTTCTACCTGCCCATGTAGCACCCTTAAGTGTGGGTAAAAAACTGTCATTAAATTCCAGAACACCATTTGATAAATATTCAAGAACTTTTGTCACCCCTTGAAGAATGTTAAACTCTATTCTTATTATTAAAGGAATATTTTATTTCCTTTGACAAAAAAAAGTTTTGATATAAAAACTGCAAAAATACCACCCTTTACTCATGTTCCCTACACTCTTACCTTAACTTAAACATCCCAATTAGCACAAACGTATGAAGCACTTGAAGGATACCACAATTAACACGTTTTTGTGTGTAATTCACATTTGGCGTATCCGCATATTTGCAATGATAAAATGGGGTTGAGAAAGATATAAAAATAAATTGTATAAGAATTTTCTTGGAAAGACAGTGTAAAATAAATTTGGGAACAAAACACCCTCATTACATTTAACTAGTATTCTAACCCTGATATTTCCATCACGGGCAAACCAAATCAAAATAGGTTGATGCCTTAACATATGTGTCCACCGGTATGATTAAAAATTATTAATTAAAAATGCAAACTAACTATACTGCCATCATTAGTTTGAGATTTAGCACTTTTATCTCTAACTAAATTTACTTTTCTCTTTCACAATTTTTAAGCTGGCTTGTTCTTATAATAAAAAAAAGCCCATAAGACCTAGAAAGCTTAAATTTTGCAGGCAAATACCCCAAGCCTTAAGAAGTGTGCAGGATTTCATGGTGACCAAAAATTCGAATCCCCAAATTAAGAGGACTTTTTGAAAAAAAACAAAAAAACTTGAAGCTCAGAAGACCTGGGAAGCTGAAATTTTTTGGCTGATAGCCCCTAACTAAAAAGGATGAAGGAATAGTTCGTGACTAAAAATTCACATTGGGGCCTCAAAAAACCCAATAAAGTATTTGCATAAAAAGGGTGTTTATAATGAAATCTTCAATTGAGGACCAGTTTCGAACTTTCATTGGAGTACATATTTGATCTACTATAGAATCTTTAATAGAAATGTACCTACCAGATTTTGAGAGTCACTAAAAAATTATTCCCATTCACACTCGTTGTCCAACAAATGACAATGGTACACATTACAATACAAGAAATTAATCCATTGATTTTTAAACGAGTATTTTGCTAGTATTAGTATATATTGGCGTGTCTGGGCTACATCATGCGTAGGCCAGTTTGTTGTAAAATTAGTAAATACTAAAATATAGTTACCCAGGGACGCGCGTATGTATACAAATTATAAATCCTTTCCGTTGAGACTATTTTAATGTCCCAATAAGATGAAATGATGGTGATAGTGAACATGAGGTCGTGGAACCAGTGGAAACTCTTAAACCTAACTCAAGCCTAAATAAACAAACCCTGGTGACCGTTGGAGTAATTCCCCTTTCGAGAAAAATGACCAAAGTATCAGCTGGGAATCGTACTTAGGGATCCTTAGGTTCTTAGCCAGGCACACCTACCACTATACCACGGAGCTCGTCACTAATTATTTTGAACAAACGTAAAACATCACATTATCTGGCTGTGCCTTTGGCAACTGTCCTTTATTATCAATTGAAAAAATTAGTAATCCTATTTATCAATGGTATTTTATAATGTGAAAAACATAAAATAATGATTTTAAATTTACTCATGGAGCCTGAGATAGCTTTGAAGGGGCCCAAGGGCTCCACGGAGCAGAGTTGGAAAAACTCTGGATTAGGGAAGGCAGCTGAAAGTGGCGCCCTTAAAATATATGTAGAGCAATTTAATCTATAAAACTGCTTTGATATAAACTAAATAATCTGTGGGTTTACCCAAGAAGGCGCACTAAAAAAAACGTGTTTCAGACGCCCATCTCAACTTTTAGGGGAGGGCTGATAGTCCCCGAGCCATCCTACTCCCCATCCCCCCTTTTACCTGATTCCTATGCCACTACAGTCTGCCTGAGCTCAACGAAACCATATTTTACACCTCCACTTTGTATTAAAATGGTAAAACTTGTGCTTTTTATTCGTGGACTACCCCGTCCATTTCTGAAGTTGCACATTCAAAACGTTCTCAAGAAACTTTATAAACCCAGGACAGTAACATTATATTTTTTTAAATTGGATAAACTGTGTTTGTGGAAAACTTTATTCTTTCGTGAACTGTTAAGCGCAGATGTTTGTGTACTTTTTAACAGTTTGCTATGTATGTATGTATGTATGTATGTATGTATGGGACACAGTCACCTGGAGCGCTACTGAGTCGGGATGTGGATATTGGCCTTAGAATGTTTTGAAACTCTTGTTGTCTAGAATACTTCTCAAAATTGAGAGCGAATCCATTTGAAATCATTGGCGCATTCAGAAATCTACCTTTGGGAAAAGGGGCGAGGCCATAAAAATAAATCCGAACTTTTTTTTTTCTTATTACAAATTTTTAAGGCACTTTGAATGTGTATAACGGTGAATCTTTTTAATATCAAGTCGTAATCATATGCTTATGCTGCATATTCATTACTCAATATTATAGTTGAAATTAATAGTTTAAACTAAAGTTTATTTTAAAATCATGTTTATCTTGGAGAAGGGAGCTCCCCACACCTTGGGTGCACCACCGATGGAAATATATTCACAGGTATCTTTTTTGGTGTTGTAACTGGCCGGTTTACTGATGTTGTTTGAAAGTCTAAATATGGAATCAAGAAGTTGAGGTTCAATTTTAACCTTGCGCATTCCAATTTGTGATTTTCTCGTAATCACTATAGTAAATGTATGACGCACCTTAATTTTACCTCTTCACTTCTTTATCTTATATTTGTTACCTTAAATGTTTTATAGTAAGAGCCTTTTATCTGACAGCTAGAAAATTTACTAGCTTTACTTTCCCTTATTCATACGTCAAGTCTGCTATTACTTTTGATAGATATTATCAATACTGTGCTTATGAAATAACCATAATAATATTCTTTAAGTTTAACATTGGCACGCGGACATGAGAATCTAACCGAGGACCTTTGCCTTAGTAGTCCTATGCCAATGCTCTTAACTACTGAGCTATTCAGGAGTCATACCTGCCCAGAGTTATTATTCTTCACTCATATTTGAAGGCAAAGTCTGTGATAGACGTGTTTATGCGAGTGGCCCTTGGCATAAAACGACTCCTGTGAAGCTCAGTGGTAAGAGCATTGGCATACTAAGCCAAAAGTTGGGGGGCTTAGTTCCCATGTCCAAATGTCATTTTCACATTTAAAGACTATGATATTTATATGGAGCTGTACCGTACTTTTAACTTACACATTCATAAGTTGTGATTAATACACGTTTGTCAGAGGTGAAGGAAGGGTTTGGAAATCAGATAAACCTATATCGGGACCGAGCATTGAGCCCCGGACCCCCAGGACAGAAGTCTTACACCATACCCCTAGACCGCCACGTCACCCCATCAACAGATATTTATTATTATTAGCACCACGTCTTACTACCCGTTCGATCAACATATAACTTGAATATTTAATCCAACTAGACATATAGTAACATTTTATAAGTGTTGATACCATAAAAAAAGTTAACAATTTCTAAAAGGTTCTTTCTTTATAAATTCGATTTAAATCTACGCCTAACAATATTCTCTAACAACGACAGATTATGAAAATGTTGTCAGATGCAATATAAATGTAGTGGATTTTTTCAGATTTGAATTATTTACAGTCTGCACTAATATTTTATGTCTTGTTATGATTCTTACTATTATGATCCCACTATAAAACGACCATAAAAGTTTTTTTCTTCTCTTTCGAATAAAAGGTTATAGCTCGTAAAAGCTTATGTTAAAACTAAATATCAACATTGGAATTATTAACGTACCGTGAGTGGGGCAACGCTATGTTATAAACTTTGTTGGTTTGAATCCAAGACTTATCCAAGTTAAGGCGACTGTGTCAAACCCACATCATTGGTCTCTAAGACCTAAGGCTCTCAATAGATTAGATTTTACTCTGTGGCAAGGTTGAGGATCGAATATTATCCAGGTAGCTTGGGAAGGGCTCTATACTCTTTCTAATATAATGTGGGTGCACTTTCTCTAACTACAGTTCAATTTACATAAGGGACTATACTATAAACTAGACAATCAACTAACTCTGTTTTCACGTATTCATAGATTTATATATGTTAGATATAGCTGTCATTGTTGATAAATATTATCAATAAAATAATTGAACACCATTAACAAGTAACAAGTATGAATTCTGGGCCTGGATTGCGCCAGCGTAAGTTTGAAAGATGTGCCCAAATCCCTATCCACTAAAAGAAGCAGGCGCAATTTGGGAGCAAAGTTGAGCCTTTTATTTGCCACCACTCAAGAGTAGGCGCAACTATTAATCATGATTGTCACTTCAATAAAGTTAAAGGGCGGCATATTATTGTATTGGCATAAAATACAATTATTAGTTACCAAACTGTACTCCAATTAATAATAAAGAAATTAAAATAACATACGTCTGTCCAGCATACAATTTATTTCAATTTAAAAAGTGGTAACAAAGCAATTACTTACTTTTTGCTGTTGAATTTTTACTTTCAAACAACGCAATGGTATTTCTTGCATTATTACAAAACAAAACCACGAACTGTGTAATCTTTGTCTATATCCAAAGAGGTTTGTATTCTTTCAAGTTCAAATACATCTCGTCACTAAATATGGCGGTTAGTAAAGCTTTAAAATAAGTTTTAAAATGTATATAAATGTTTTATTAATTGAGCTTAAGCTTTAAACTAATAATATAAATAAATACAAAATAATGTACTAATTGTTTTTATAAAGCATCCAGAAAGAGGCCGATTTTAATTTTATTGCTAGTTTATAAGAAAAATGTTCAGAAATCTTTATATTTTCTGTAATTTTCATTAGAGATTTAAAATAAAGTAGCCTTGACTTTGCAAGTAAATCCTTCACAAGTATTGGTCGAAAAGAGCGCAATTGAGATGATGTTTATGGTGACGTCACCATAATCTTGCCACCAGTTTGAGCCTTGTTTAGTTTTATTATTATTATTATTTAGCACCGCGTCTTACTACCCGTTCGGGTTGTACGCTTTAAGTACTAATTACGCTAATGGATTAAGAATTAGGAAGGTGGAATTAGAGGAAGTGAACCCGCAGTTGTGTGGAGGGAGAGTGGAAAACCATTTAGGAAAAAACACCCTCAGTTCACCCGACCGAGATTCGAACCTCGATCTCCCCGTCTTCAGCAGTCGAGCTAAACGTGTCTAGCGCGTTAGCCAACTACACCACCGAGGGGGGTGCCTTTTTTAGTGAATACATAAATGTAGCAAAATGATAAATGCGTATCTTTGGTGCAAAGTTGCGCCATAGCAGAATTGCACTCGTTAATGAATCCAAGCCCTGATGTTTTCTGTTTTTTTGTCCAAAGTACCCTTCCTATGAAAATGGACTATACACTTATCATCATTCCACCGAGGGTATACATACACAATTATATAAGCTTACCTAATCACGCCGTTCCTCTACGGGGTAGGCAAGAAACTGTGCATATAGCTCAAAAAACAATTACTCCGTACATAATCTATCCTTACCAACTTACTACACTATTACATAGCCAAACTGCGTCTAGGTCTTCCCAATGGTCTTTTCCCATTGCCAATCAATTCTCTGAGCACAGCTCTAGTTTCTCCCGTTGGCACTGCATGTCCTTCCCACTGTAATCTACGAGACTTGATTAACTTTACTATGTATTGGGATGAGTATAGGGTATGTAACTCATCATAATGAACTTCCGCCATTCCCCAGTATCCTTATCCGTTTTTGGATCAAATATCTTCCTTATCACCTTTTTTTTTAGAACACACTAGGATTTTTTTCATCATTTTAGGTAAGAGACCACGCTTTACACCAACAGAGAACAACCAGTAAGATTATTGTTTTGTATATTCTGAGACACTGGAGTTAAAACTAACTAAATAATATTATTTGCATAGTCTTTATTTGTTGTACTATTTTTTTTATTTTCAAACTTGTTCTTGACTTGGGTTCGGCAAACACGCTACTCTCCTTTAGAATCCACCTGACTGTGGCTTTTCACCGGCCATTGTCAGTCAAATCACGTATTCCGTGTATAGCTTTCGGGTTTACATCCTCTCATTTGTGGTCGAGGGCAATCCATATTCACCATATTCATGATCGATATGCATCCGAGGTGTTCGTTCTGAAAACAGGCCTTGCCGTCAAGCAAAACCGGACTAAATACAGCTCAACGCAAACTGTTGGCAACAAAACGCAAAAATTGACTTTTTTTTAGTAGTACATTCAACATCCAGTTTATTAAACTCTTATTAATAAAGGGTAAGAGCTTGGATTGTAATTAAGACTAAATGCAACTGCATCTGCACGGAGAGGGCATTGGAAAACCATAGTAATAAACCACCACAGGCAGGAGCGGCCCAAGGTAAGTTTTGCGTCAGAGCGGGATTCATTTTTTGGCACCCGGTGGATGATAGGGGGGAGGGTGGTACCTAAACCTAGTAACTCCAAATTTCCAGATTTCACGTAGCCTTGGCGTGATAGTAAAATAATCTGAAGTGAAAATTTATAAAAAGTGAACGTACTACAAACGTTTAACTGCAAGATTGTGCGAAAATAGGATTACAAAGAAAACTATAAGAACGCGTTTTGTAGACCATGAGCTCCTGTTTTTTTTTATCATAACAAACACACCGATATAATAAACGATTTACGAGATAATTTCAAAAAACCATTTTAAGGTGTCATTTTCCAAGATTACCGATGTAAAATAAATTTTTAAGTGTGACATTATTTTCTATTTATCCACCACAAAAAACTATAACAATATGTCATATTTTCTTTTAGTACTAAACAGTAAAATGATTTTATGCTTAGCAACTCCACTATTACGTCCAGTTACCGTTCGGTTAGTTTGGCGGCCCCCCNTGTACGGCCCGGTACCGTTCGGGTAGGTTGGGGGGCCCCCCCCCCCATCCCCTCCTAGAGCTGTGACCCTAGGCCGCCAGGTTCACCCGGCCCTTTAGACCACTCCTAATCACTAATATAAAACCACCAAAAATGGAAAATCGCCTCTTAGTGAGAGTTTAGATAAATTGTCTACTTATTTAGATAAGAAAACCAGGTTTGATTCTCAGCACCACCTTACGGATTTGAATTGGAAAAAAAATCGATTTCCTTCTATAGTGAGTAATTAGTAGTTTATTAAAGAGTAAAGTTATTTAAAAGATTCGTTTTATATGACCTTTGGTTACAGAAAATTTAAATTAAATTCCCAAATATAAAATATATTATTATTCATCTCGTCTGATATATAAAATGTCTTAAAATATTACAATTTAACTGGTAAAAGACAACCAATACTCAAATTTAATTACTAATGGATATGGCTGCTATAGAGAAAAAGCCACTAAACCTACTTTAATGTATTCATACGCGAGCTCATGTAATTCTCAGTTTTCAATTTTGTTATCTTATATCGATAAAATAACATTAATTATAGAGTTAACTGGTATCAATTTTGATCGTAAAAAATATGTTTATAGTTCCTTTAAAAAATTCTTCAATTGTCAGTTAGTAAGAAATTCAAGGTAAAGAGAGAGAAACATAATTATACGTATTAAAAAAATATCTGTGACATTCAACAATCCTCCTGCAATCATTTTTTACTTTTGAAATCTGAAAAATTTATCAAATTCGTGCAAACGGTAGACCTTCCTTGTATTAAAAATTCAAGTGTGACGCACGACATTTCAAATTAACATTTCAAAGCTAAGGCCCGAAATAGGTGACGAAGCCACTCTTGGCTTTGTTTTATGTTTTTTTCAGACAATATGATCAATTGTGTGATGGTACCCTTGACACTTCTATGTTACTAAGAAGGATTAATATAATATTCTATCTGATATTTATGTTGTTTATTTATTTACAGTCCAATAATGAGAACCTTATTTGGTAGCTAAAATAGGTATTAGATATATTTTTACGTAGTCAAATGTCAAGTCACGTGATATACATCAATAACTTTTGAAATACTTTATCAATATCTATAGAATAACATAAATAATGTAGCAAAATGTGTTCATTGTTTATTTTTTCTAAAGGCTTTTTTTCCCATAAAAATCCTACTATATCTTTCATGTGGTTCATATTTATTCTCATCACAACAGTAAAAATATCTAATGACTTCGGTGGTCTTGGGGTAAAAGTGCTTGCCTCAGTACTTCAGGTTAGTGAGTTCAAATCCAGCCGGGTTTACTCGATTTTTCTTGAGAGATAAAATTCCCTAATTTAACTTCTTTCATAGGGGGAGTAAAGCCTAAGTCCTATGTCGAGTCGTGTCATGTAAAAATATTCCTGGAAGGTATGTAAACATAACTTTACCGGCAAAATTGGTAGGTCCTTTCGCTATAGCTCATATAAATTATCGTGTGCTATTTAATTAATTGGTTCAGAAAGTGTACGTTAAATAGCCTAACTCTAATAAATAAAAAGCGGGTGTTAACGCTGTGTTTCCTCATTGGACGTATGATTACAGATTAGATTTTTTTAACAAAGTGCCTTAGTCTAGCGCATATTACTATTTATATGAAATCGGTTTCAGGGAAATGCAACAATATTCCTCTGGAGAGATAATTGAAATTGAAAAAGTGACTACCCTAATGATTTTAACCATTATTTAAACCTTCGTTTTTAAAGGTTCAGAATCAAGCTAGGTAGTTGATTAATCGCTTTGTTAGTTCGTGGAAAAGATAGTGCTATATTCCCAATACGCGTGTAATAGTGTTATATCTGTTGTGTAACTTTGAATTTATCTTAATATCACCATAAATATCTACTTTTGCTACCCACGTCAGTGGCCGAATGGTCTAAATCGTAATTCTCTCAATAAACTAGATTGCTGGTGACGGGAATATTGGAGTCCCGGTTGGGTGTACCGAGGGTAAGTTTCCTAAATGGCTTTCCACTCTACGTCCACGCAAATGCAGGTACACTTCCTAAATTTGCGTGATTTTTAAACTAGAGTATAACCCAAACTGGTAGTAAGATTGCTATATACAAATATGTATTTTGATAGCTTTTTCAGCGAGCTAGTCAACCATTTATGTTACAGGATACATAGTATGCGATTTTAGAAGCTCACGGCTCTTTTTTCATGTTTATTTTCTTCAGCAGATAAGCAAAGTGCACTTTCCGAACTGATTGATTATATGAGTACACGAATTATAACTTACGGTAGCTTTAATATAGAACAGACAAAACATCCTGCCCCCGCTTGCCATTTCATCACTCTGAAAGGGGAAACCCACACATTTCACCATTTATAAGTTTTCGGACATGCCTGGAATCGAACCCGGGACCCTTAGCTCGCTAGACAGTCACGCTATTGATTGAGCTAAGGTGTCGGATTCATCCATGATTGAACCAAGATTTACAATACTTAAACTGATGATTCAAAGTTACTTTGTTTAAGTTTGTAGCGTGGATGACATGTGATACAAAGATACAAAGCTTCATTTCTGGTTAAACCTAAAATATAGCGGCTTTAAACTTTGTTTGATTTCTCAAAGTGATATAATGGTCCGAGAGGATACAAACAAGGTATACACCAGACAGATCCACAGCCTCCAGGTTAAAATGGCTGCGCTCCGTGGGAAAGATTGAGTCCATAAAGGGGAATTAAAAAAAATAAATCTCATTTTAAACATGGTTTCAATGGAGAGAAGACACGAATATTTTTGTTGAGTCAATCATCCGGCTTCCGCAAAGCTAGGTTCAGGTAGCGACCCGACCCACTCTTTGCATAATCCTACTTAACAAGCAGACTAGACTGCATAGGACCGGGAGATCGAGGTTAACATCTCGGTTGGTTGAACTGGAGGTGGTTTTTCCTAAATGGTTTTCCACTTTCCATCCACGCAAATGCGAGTTCACTTCCTTTAAATTCAAATAGCCTAACGAATACTAAGACGTGGTGCTAAAAAAAAAAAGTAGACTGTAATTACGATTACAATAATCCCCCTATGACGAGCATGTTAAAGGCGAGTCTTTTAACAACTGAACATTTGGAAGTGTTTTTTTATTACTGAACATTGACACTAGCGAACTCAAGTGTTGATGGACTCAACCTGGCTCAAGGAGCGCAGCGAAACACTCGTAAGTTTGAGGATCTGGTATATCCTTCCTTGTCTGTGCCCGGCTAGACTGGCTGCTGTGTACGTCATAGAGTGAAATTGTAAGTTCCTTACATCAAGTGCACTTGAACTAAATTGTACAAATAGCTCTTTGAGAGTCTTTGAACTACTAATCTCGAGTAATATCGAATGACTACCCCTGGGCATTTTGTATACATACTCGCTTTGCTCGTTAGGGCTCCACCCTCAAACCCCCATTGAGTTTTCTTTGCAAGTGGATGTAAACTAATGTAATTCCAGAGCCGTTTTTTGATAGGTCCTACCGTTTATTCAAAAGAGACCTCCAAAGAAATACCCGCTGTTTTGAATTTTTTTTCGGGGGTTAAGAATAATTTTTTTTAACTTTTTGTAATTTTTCCGTTGATTACAGGCTAGAATCTATTAGTTTGCCAAATTTCAAGTTTCTAGCTCATCTGGAAGTGGGTGAACATTAATGTCAGTGAGTGAGTGAGTCAGCCATGTGGCTTTATAGTAGTATAATAATATATTTATGAAATACTCTCTAATGGTAGAAAGACCTGCACTGATTGACAAGTGAATTAACTCCACGATTTGATTTGCTGGTGACGGAGAAGTTGGAGTTCGATTCCTAGCCCCAATGGGAAACAAGATATTAGAATATATCAGCTTTTTATGCTATCGGGCAGAATAAATTTCTAAGTGTTTAGAAAAAAATTAAAACTAAATGGTAATATTTGCATTTTTGTAAAACCACCTTTTCAAGTTGTACGAAATTAGCATTATTAAATTAATCAACAGCGAAGGGGGAAATGGTCTAACAAAACATTATTTATAGTCTGTCGGGAATGCCAGGTCTCCACCGTTGTTCGGATTCCACGTTAAACTGTCATCTCACATTCACCCTACCATTACACATTAGCGTAAGTGCGTATAACCCGAACGGGTAGTAAGACGCGGTGCTAATAATAATAATATAGTCTGTTCACCGTAGGAATTGTTTTCTGAAAGGCATTTTTCCCTACCAGAAATATATTATATAGTAGGACATTGGTGGTAAAAAAGACCTTTTAGAGAGTAATTCCTACCGTGAATGGAATATAGTTTTCTACTGTACGTAATTTTTCAGTGGACTGATGAACTTTCTAAAGTGAAATTTAAAAGTTTTTGGCCAAGTTAACCTAACGAACTTTTTGAATATTTTAACTCCTCTTGCAATATTTCTCTTTATCATAGTAATTAGCTTAACAACTATTGATAAATAAATATTTATCAGAGTGTTATTATTTAAAAGTTTGTAGCCAAGTTAACTAGACGAACTTCATGAATATTTTAACTCCTCTTGTAATATTTATGTTTTTTCAGAGTAATTAGCTTAAAAATTATTGAGAAATAAATATCACAGCGTTATTATCTTATTAAAAAGTATTTACATATCAGGTTCAAATTTAAATAATAACATAATCTCTTCAGCTAAATTCCAGGGTGAGGCATTAAGTGTTGACACATTTAAAAACACTATAATTTTACTATACTAACAACTAAATGCTTCATACTAAACTTAAAATAACCACAAAAGATTAACAATTTTCCACATGGTCTTTTATTTTTTAAATAATGTCCTTAAGATGGCCACCATTAAATGCAATACATGGTTGTATGTGCTTCTCAAATTTTGACATTAATTTTTGTAATGTCTCTTATTGAATTTGCTTTAAGGTGTGGTGCTAATGTGCACGAGTTAAATGCAATAGTTATGCGGTTTTTATAGCATAAACACTTTATAGGAAAAATAAAATAAAATATTTATTAAATAGAAACATAGAGTATAGTTTTCTGCACATGTTAATTTCAACAGTTCTTGAATATCTATCATGAACTTAGTGGCATTTGGCGTCAAACTTTTTAAATAAATAGTAAAGTCCACAACATTCCAGGACACCCTTGACAGATATTCAAGAACAACTGGTGAGATTAGCATGTGCAGAAAACTAAACTCTATGTTTCTATAGACTAAATACTTGATTTATTTTGGCCAAAATATGTTTATGCCATTTAAACTTTAAATATTGCCCTAAACTTTTACTCACTAGCACCCCACCTTAAGTTATTAAATTTTTCTTCAATGAGCTTCGTAAACAAGACTCTTTAACATGCACCACAAACCCGCTTCGGTGGAAGCGTGGTCTAATGCGCTACTCTCGTTTTGGACTAGACTGCCGAACACAGGGAAATCGGGGTTTGATCAGGTGGTTTTCGCTAAATTGTTTTCCAATCTGCCTGCACGCAAATGTGGGTGCATTTCCTCAAAAATAAACCTTCTTAATCTCTAACTCATTAGAATAATTAGTAGTACATAGGCATCATTACATAGGTGTATAACCCGAACGGTTAGTAAGACGCGGGTGCTAAAAAAAAAGCCACAAGAAAATGTTTGTGCCGGCCACCTGGGTTGTGACAGAGCTGGGCGTCCGGCTACCTCGGAGTAGGCCGTTGTTGTTGGTATATATTCTCTTACGTGGCAGTGCAGGGGTAAGGAAATTAGAACATCAATGGAAGTGCTTCACACATTGCTTTCTGGGAACTTATTTTCACGATTTAAGATCACTTAACAGCTCCGGACTTTTTCTTGTGGGGCATGTTAAAGAGTAATGTTGACGCGACTCGCCCAAGAACAATTCAGGAACTTAAGCGATTCAACCAGAGGTATAGCGCAAAGTCAAAACAAGTTTCAAGGAACAAAAACAGTGTTCAATAATGTATGGCATAAAATGGTGGCCATTTTAAACACATTGCTTAAAAAAAATCAAGGATATGTAGGGATTTGTCAATCTTTTGTTGTTATTTTAAGTTTAATTTGAAGCATCTAGTAGCTAAAATAGTCGGAAAGAAGTATAAATATGTTTTTATTTGTGGTATTTATAGTGCACTTTTTGAGATAATTATAACAACCAGTGACATACAAACCAACTTGATTATAAAGATCCCCTTATTAATGGAAATGTTCTCTTAATTTTGATTTAGTAAGCTTTTTTGGTGACGAGGAGTTAACCCTGGCTGAGAATCCTGAATGTCGTATTCTTTATATGGTTTCCTACTCTTCCTTCACGCCACAACTGCCACAGTTACTTAAATCCTACCTTCCTTATAGACACCACATTAGAGTAACTAAGATATTTGTTTATGAACTGCTGGTGATAAGATGAAACGAAAAATTAATTTGCAATAAGATAAAACACTCCGCTTTCCAAACGTTCAATGAGAACTGAGAAAGCTGATCCATCAATTTAACCAGATATATATTTTTACCGATGCCAGGAATATAACCTGGGTACCTTAACTCGGAAGGCAGCTGCGTTCCGAATGAACTAAGGTGTCGGACAAAAAATTATTTTTTTAGAAATGTACTGTAGGCTACTTCTTTCAACGGGTATTAATAGTATTCATGGTCACAATGCACTCGACATGCGTGCCCATGACTGTAAGGAAAACCACACTCAAGGCTTCCTGGTTAAAATTAATCTTTAAATAGCTTTATTTAACGGTTTCAAAAATCATACATAAGCTCTATATTTTAGATGCCTGAAAAAATAAATGGCATGCAACTCCGCACCGAATTTTTCGCTCTATTGCTTAAAATTTGAGATATTTACTCAAAACACATAATATATGTGAAAAGAATTATTATACACTAGCAAACCCAAGCATAAATTGCACTATATTTATGTAAAATATTTTTTAAGTCCCCGTTTTAAATTTTATAATTTTATTTTTAAAGAATTAATGCCCTCATTTGTATGTTTGGACCAATATATAAGATCAATATTGGGTCCAAAAGGGTTAACACTTCGTATTGCAATTTCGACTTTCGGTTAAAATTTTCAACATTTTATTAGGTGTTGCACGTATTCATGTCATTTCATTGCTATTAAATTCCTCATTTATAAATTTTGACCACAAAAAAAAAGTAAATATTGACTATTGAGTCCAAAATGGAGACAGATCATTGTTGTAAAAACATTTCTCCTAATAGGTTTAAGGGAAAATAACAAACATTTTGAGAGACTTATATTTATTTTTTTATATGGCATTGGAGAATTATTTCGTTAAAGCTAAGTAGTATCTCTTTACAACTAAATCTCACAAAATTGTATTAAAATATTTGCCAATATCTACGAAACTATTAGTTTTATAAAAATATGATTCATATAAAAGTTGTTTATCTTTAATAGTCCTACATTTTTGCAATGCTAAGTTATTTAGTATCTCAAATAGTTGCAGAGATACGGCAGTTTCTGCTTCTGTAAAGTACCCTAAATGTCATTTTTATGGGAAAATGAAAATAGCCAATTTATATATAATCTTAATCAACGCCTCGATACAAATTTTAATCAAAATTGTTAGAGACGATTTTTATAAAATAGATGTTTTCTCTTTTCGCCCTTTATTAAACTACTCTTAATTTTGAGTTTAAACAGACATACAGGAAGACGGCATTGCAAAGACCACTTTTTAGGGTTCGTGGTGTCATGAAACGTCGACATCCATCAACATTTCAAGTTAGGTTTTTTTTAATGGTCCCAATACTTTACCTTTTGTGTTAGTGTAGCATTTATTGGAATAATATGCTCCAAAAAAAGACTCTAAATTCAAGAAACTCACCAAAAGTCCCCCACTGTGCTGCGCCGACTGACTGTTTATCACACGAAAGAATAATGGCGTCCTCCTTCCACAAAAAACATTGTTCGTCTGAACGCGGTGTAAACACTGAAAGAGTAAAATGCTCTATTCCCCGTGGCGGGGTGTGAAGGGGTGTGTGGCGAGCATGCGCCGTAAAAGTGTAATACGTCCAGAATGTTAATTTTAGCTCCACGTTGATACAATTTTATCCCCTCCCTCCCATCATGTGTCTTGTTTTCCCTATGTTTGTCGTCACCCCTTATCCCCCTCTCTGAGCTGGTATAATCGTATATATGCTTGTATTGTCCGTGATGTTTTTCACTTCTCTCGGCAGGGCCGTCCCCTTGGACATTCCTTGGGTTTTTGAGGTACGAATAAAACTCTTCAACAGATATTATTTGAAAATGCTAGAAGCGTCGTATTCGAAGTATAAATATGTCAGATTGTAAAAACTTTATGTAATTTTCAAAATGTTAAGTTCGAATCTTTTGCAGTATTAATTTGTCCGATGTAGAGTCACCACGTAACATTCAAAAAGTTAACTTAGAATCTTTTGGAGTATAAACATGTCAGATGTATAAACTTTATGTAATTTTCAAAATGTTAAGTTCGAATCTTTTGCAGTATAAATTTGTCAGATGTAGAGTCACCACGTAACATTCAAAATGTTAATTTAGAATCTTTTGAAATATAAATAAGTCAGATGTACGTAATTTTCAAATGTCTAGTTTAGAATAGTTCCAAATATTTAAAGTACAAATTGGTCGTATGTTTTAGGACTTAGAAGGTATCAAATGCTGTATTTTCGTATAATGTTTATATTGTAAACGCGGTTAATCAGGCAAATGGGAGTTTTCAATGTTTTCAACACTGAGTTTCAGTAATGGTATCACTGACTCCTTTTAACCTTTTGGCCCATATGGCAAAACTTTAATGTTATTACTCGGAAGGAGTAAGTTTGTTTTCGACGACCAGATTTTGTATAGTAAATATTTCCGTAATTTAACTCATTGGCCTTGCGGGCCTGTAGAGTCCATTGTTCTTTTTTTTATATACTGTCGTATACTAATAGCTTCACTAAATAGTATACTATTCCGATTGTACAAATAACTCATTTTTATTTTATGTATTCTGTTCAAATTTATTAGTCAATATCAATAAAACTACACCATGTTATTTTTGACATATTTCTTCATAATTTAGTTTCCTGCTCAGGTCATCCTTTTTGGTGTTCAAAACACTAATGTTTTTGGAGTACGAGTTCAAGGACATAATAAGTAAACTGGCATTGTTTACTTTTCTCTTGCATTTCTCACCGCCCTCTGCAAATTTTCTACATTTATTATTTTGGTTTATTGTTTTATTGTGCGCCATCCTTAGTCTTCGAGGAAGAGTAAGGGCGGCGGTACATTAGAAAAGTTAAAACATATATATATTTGCGTATAGATTGAAAGTTATTGCTTTAATAAAAATATGCTTCAAATAACATATTTGTATTATAAATAAACCTACATATTTGTAAAGATAAGTAATTTCATATCTCAAATAGTTTAGTAGATATTATAAAAAAAGAAGATAATTTGCGAATCAGACCGGAGCCCTTAAAGTCATTTTGCCGAAATATTGAGAGTAGCCATTTTGCTTATAAATGTTTAGAAATGAAATTTAATCAAAATCGTTAGAGCTGATTTTGAGAAAATCGACTTGTTCTCTTTTTGCCCTTCAGAAAACCACCTTTAATTTTAGGGTTAGATATCCAATTCCAAAAACTCCTCGGGGCAGCCCTATAGTTAAAAGAGGTCTCGATCATATTATTTTAACTTAATTATTTTTAAACGTATTTACTGGTGTCCTTATGGCGCTTGACATATACATGTATTATTATTATTATTTACCATCGCACTCTACTACTCGTTCGGGTTATACGCTTTTTTTCTAATTACGCTAACAGGTTAGGAATGGGGAAGGTCAAATATAGATGAAGTGAACCCGCATTTAAGTGGAGTGAGAGTGGAAAACCATTTAGGGGAAACCACTCCCAGTTCACCCAAAATAGATTCTTACCTCGATCTCCCCGTCCACGGCAGTCTAGCTCAACATGAAACTAGCGCATTAGCTAACTATGCCACCGAGGTGGTTTACATCATATAAATGTAGACCTGGGGACATGTGTATAATGTCACTTACCACCTTCCACCTGTAACCTTCAATATGTAGTTTGCTAAAAGTAACAAATATCGGTGAATGACACATAAATTCCTTTTTAAAAAAAATTTATTTTTAAATATTTAATAATTTTTATCCCCTAACTTAAGCCCTTATTTTAATGATGTGGCTGCATGAGGTCCTCTAAATAAAATAATATTCCAATGGGGTCGCACTCATATAAAAGGTTATGCACCACTGCCCTAGAGCGTTTGCGTGTGTGTTTGCACAATAGGCAGTGTTGTTGACGTATATAGAGAATAGAACGACGGGTGTGGCAATTCCCAAGGGTTTGTGTAAGACCCTGAGGGTATAGATCTTGCGTCAAATATGCCGCGTGGCATGCATGCCTCACGTGACCGATAACCGTAGACCGTACAGCTTAGTAAATAACAAAAGTCACACATGTGTTTCTAGTGTTAAAGTTTCATACATTTCTATAGAACTAGACAGTACTTTGGTGACCGCATGGTCTAAAGCGCTACTCTCGCATTAGACTAGCCTGCTGGTGATGGGGAGATCAAGGGTCAACTCTAGGTCGAGTGTACTGAAGGGGGTGTTTTACTAAATGGTTTTACTCCTCTCCCTACAAGCAAATACAGTTAAACCTCCTCTAAATATAACCTACAGAGGACCTTAATACATAAGCGCAGTATAACCCTAACGGGAAGTAAGACGCGCTGCTGAGAATCTAGATTGGGACCAGTTTCATATCAATTTTTTTTAATGTAATGTAGAATACCGCTTGGTGTTGCTATATGAGAGGTGATACAGGGTCTTAAGTTATTGTTAGATAACCTACAACTATATATTAACACTAAGTATTTCCCAACATAGTGAGTTCATTTAAATCAATTAAAATGTTAATTTATTTTGTTTTGAATTTGATTTCACGTCGTTCCTATATTTTTAATTTATTTTAATGAACTTGAGCCATAAGTTTAAATGTGTTAAATTATAAAGTAGGGCTTATGAGAGCGCGTGATAATATTGTTATTTTTAACAAAAAATGTAAAGGCTAAAATAAATCAAGTATTAGTTCAGTAGATAAACCGAACTTTAGTCTCATTTTCTAAGCATAGTAATCTCAAGAGTTATTTAATATTTATTTTTAGCACAGAGCACTTTGATCGGAATTATTTCTATTATGTTATTGACATATATTAAAATACTACTTAGGTTACAATAATATACTGTAAATCAAATTAAACTAAATTAATCTACTGATGCAACATTTAAAAAATTTATTTTGGTCAAAAAGTTGGGGGGTTTTATCATAAAAACGGCAAATATACAGATACCAGCTTAGGTTTTCTTCAATTCCCCCTCAGTTTAACTCTTCTCCTCTAGAGCGGTGTTCCGCAAAGGGTGTGCCACACTGGTGTGCCGTGTGTGCGATCACAGGCTAGAGGACCAGACATTTATTTTCAATAGAACACGGATGAAGCTGGTACGAGCGGCAGTCACGCGTCCTCCACATTTCTTATTTGAACTTACCAATAATTTAAATACATTTGAAAAAATCAAAAGCTTTCCCGAGAAATGTATGGTTATCTAAATTACTAATGTTTTAAAACGAAGTGTTTCTAAATGATAAAGAAGCGGGTACAGAACAAGAACTTCAGCCTTTAATCTGGGAAAATCTGAGGATACTTGAGGACACAATTATTAAATACTTTTTGAATTCTGATTTACTGTTAAACCGTTTTACTGGGTGTGTAATCAATTTTCTGCTGCCGCAATTAGCATCCATAATAAAGCAGTTTATCACAGAAATTTGAGGCTTTCTATGTACCGTGACTTTAAAAGTTTGCAGAAACCTGCTTTAGAGTCTGTAGAACTCTGCTACCGACATTGATTGAATAAACTTATTGTGTTAATTTTCCAATGTGGATCTAGGAATATGAAATCAAAGTATCGTAAAAGCGTACCTTGCAAACAACAACCTCTTATTTATTTATTTTTAAACATAAATCAAACTTTAGAGTGAAGAAGGGGCAGGTTCGAATAACTTTAATTTCGAAAAAGTTTATTTCAAGAATGTGTTACTTGAGATGAAGCATAAAAATGCACCAATTCTAATGCCATGAACACTAAGTTTATCATGAAAGGTACCATGCTTAACTTGAAAGTTTACGCTCTGGTGCAGATTTTTAAGATAGCTAGGGCTATAGTTTAATCCCTCAAAGAACCTTTCAGGGTAAACAAAGTGTACACAAGGGTGGTTTTCATACTTAGTTTTATAAATGAAACTTGTACTTAAATAATGGTGGCAATTATCATGATAATACCAGCGATGCATCTACTGCGAAATATACGATGCGCATTCACACAGTCCTAGTTTTCACCCTGGTTTAGTGAATAGTTAAATGTTACCTACAAAAGTAGCATTCCATTAAAACAAAATTTTTTGCATATTTATAAATTACAGGATTAATGTGTGTTTAGAAACAATCCAGTATACTTTTAAAATCGTTAATATATATATAAAATACTCGCACATTTAATTAAAACTGCTACCCTATAACTTATTTTCTGAACAAAGATATTTTGTTTTAATTTTATCTAAAAGTCAAGTAAACTGCTTTTAATTTTTCTAGTATAATGTAATGTAATTTTTTCTTTGCGTGCTTTTCTTTTTACATTAGGAAAGATGAAAACTCTGACCTTCACTACTACCAAATTATGTAAGAGTCTCAATGCCATTTACTGTCTTTTCTATTAGTCGTCAATATAGTTATTAGTACTCTTAGTAATATTCGACTAGTACAGAATTCAATACTTAATTAAGCAAAAAACACATCGACCGTGTGTACCGGGAATAAATCCACCCCAAAGGCAACACCATGAACGTATCAATTTATTATGAGCTACAGGCAGGCACCATTGCTAGTACAGCGTTGGCTATTATAATCACAGTTTCCCTCTTCCCACGAAACGTCACTGACTCATTCTCTATCGATCATTGTTTCTATTTAAATCATTCAACAGACCGTATGCACGAATGTCGTAACAGTTTTTTCAACAAATGTTATTCATTTTTTATCTTCATTACTACCCGCACCGATGGGCATAAGGACTATATTTGTTATCATCACTGAGAGAACTACATGGTTACCTTTGGGAAATAGCATTGTCATTCTCTTGTTCTCACGTGGATAATCTTCCCCTAAACTTAGGACAAATTTTGCAACACTGGTTTATCGATGTTGCCATTAGCTCCTTATCTACCACTGCACACCACCTTCCTATATAGCTTAGAGTGAGGAGATTTGGCAACGGTAAGCAGATAGGGACTGAAGATGAAGCTTTTCTCTTTAAGGCCCCTGCCCCTGTCGAGTGCAAGCCTCAAACCTATTTTGTGGAATGGAGGGTGGGAAGGTGAAAGGTGACGTGGCTTCACAACCGCGCCAACAAGAGCATATGGATCACGGAAACCGTAGATGGTGCTAGCTACCGGACAGGTCTTTCGGAAAAATCATAAGTTTGTAAATATCAGCTTTCTTGAGAATTAGTGAAAAGTTGATGTTAATGTTTTCAACACCCCTTCTAAGATAATGTATTGATGTTTAATAATTGTTAATTTTTTAAAGTTTTTTGCTATAAAGCCAGCAGTTTTATATTGAAAAATGGTAATTTTATCAATATTTGATCACTGTTAAAATTATAGAAGAGGTGTGTATATAAAAAGTATAACTTAATCAACATTCTTCTATTCTTGAACAACCCTTTTCTGAAAAGAAAATTTCAAAACAATAAAAAAACTTGAAGATAACCGTTTGTTCACACGGCTCTGAATTTTCACGCCAAATTAAAAGGGCGAATCACTTTTAGTCCGTAAGTTTCCTCAGCGATAGTATTGGGTGTAACCATAAGGTTCGTTGAGTCTTGCTTAATGGTGACAAAAGGTTGAGGTTCGAATTTTGGCCTGACACACAGTGTTTTTCCTTAAATTGTTTCTTACGCTCCACGAAAATGCGGGTATGTATTAACTAATTTACCTTATTCATCCTTAATCCTTTAGTGAAATTAAAAGTATATAGCCAGAGTGGTTAGGCGAACCAAAAATACTTCTACATTTAGCAATTTAAGGGGTCACGTTAGTAAAATTGTTAAGCGCTAATTCTTCATTTATACTTTATATTGATTTATTTTTCTAGCATAACGTCTTACATTCTTCTGGGTTGACCACATTTAAACACACTTTTGTGGTAGGGATGAGAACAGTAGGATTTATATTAAATCTACACGAATTTGCAATGAAGAAAAGTGTGGGAAACCATTTAAAATAAACTGACTACAGTTTACTTGAGTGGTATTCAAACTACACATTTGCCGTCACCATGGAACAAGACTAGACCAAATTTACGTTTAACCTGCGTGCCTTCTGATGTAAATGATTTATGTTTATTAATTATTAAACTGTATAATTGATATCCGAATAAATTCCTGGATAGTTTTCTTGGAAAATATATAAAAGGCCCTGTTTTAAAACCGGTTCAACGTAGAATATATTGACATTTTCACTTTATCCTTCAAATTTCATTGTTAATCACTTTATCCAAGGCAGCTTATTTCAAAATTTTCCCAATAGCGGGCCACTTTACAAACGTTCGGCACACACGTGGACCCCCCAACTTAGTATATTATTACCTACCTGACACTTGTCAAAGCAGGAAATTAGCTAATGAAAGTGTTTATCAAGCTGTAAAGACGATAGGTTTACATAACATGGTTTCATAAACATATTTTACAGTTCAATTTTCATAGGTAAATCCTAATCTAAAAGATAGAAACGATACTAAAGCTACGTTCGAGTCAGGTAATATCTGTTGCTTTTGATATACCGTACATTTATTCATGGAAAATGTTAATAATAATTATTATTATTACTATTATTATTATCACCAATACCCATAATAATTGTAAGATAGGTTTGGGTAGACATTTTATATTGTGTACGGTGAGTGACATAACGAATGTTACAAGGAATTTTATGATGAGTAAATAAACAAATAAACTTGAAGCGCTGACTCAAAAAATGAAGTGTCAGCATTCCATAGCTAGAAAACCGGCCGGTGGCCCGGTTAAATTTAAGAGCGTTTGGAGCCCCTCGTGGCTGACTACAGAATATAGTAAGTAAGCTGGGAGGTCACGCTGCCTGTCACGAGGCCACGTGGGCTAAGTCATCGGGTTCACTTCATAACACCTAATTCGGTCACTCGCTTCTCCCTATTCCCTAATTTATTCATTTTAGCTTAACTTTTAACATCACATTTGTAATGGTCATAGTATTATTATTACAACTATTATTACAATTATTATTATTAGCACCGCGTCTTACTATCCGTTCGGGTTATACGCACTTACGCTAATGTGTAATGGTAGGGTGATTGTGAGATGAAATGGAGGACCTACAGTTTGACGTGGAATCCGAACCATGGGGGAAGCCTGGCATTCCACACATTCACAAGTTATGATTCTTAGTAGTATTAATAAACCTTTTAAAAGCCAAGTCTAACGTCAATCATGAACCCACACAAGTAATCATATATTCCTCCTTTATCCTCAGCCAAAGGCATCCTGACAGCTCTCCAAGCCCACACGGTGAAAACGCAGAAATGGAAGAGTTGACATTATTATTATTATATATTGTAAAATACTTATTTACTAGTAAATTAAGATATTTTTAAAAATTCTTAAAAATACACAATATGGCATGACTAGAAATCCATATGAAACTATATCCAAAATGAAAAACAAACTTTTGTAATTAACTCAGCTTAAAACATGTTTTGAACTTGTTCGGCATTGGTTTGAAGCTTAGAATGAAAATTTGACATTAAAAACCTAGCCATATTAATTGTGGTGAAGACTTTCGAGGACGTTGTTTGAATTGAAACTCATGTCCTCGGGATAATCGTGGCATAAGCCTGTAAACATTAGTTTCAGTCCAAATCCTAGCTATCACCGTTTGCGCCGTAAAAAATCACTTGATGTCAAATTTATTAATTTTAGTATGAATCTATTTGCGACTCAATTCAGACTGATTTTTTTCAAGGATTGTCACCATAGTATAATATTTTGTTTGGGGGGGGAGGGTCTCTTGCGCATACAAACATTAGTTATTCTTCGGCGCATGTTCATTAGCATAATTGAATTTAACCAAACACACGAGGTGATTCTTAGAATTGCAACATCCCAAACGTAATTGGCTGCTGTCAACTAGCGAGAATACCTCAAGGTGCTAACTATTTTAAGCGCTGCCAAACTGTTAACACAATTAATTAAAAGTAGCCGTGACAGTCGTGGAAAATAAATAAGGAAGTGTATGTAGGGGGAATGATACATTTATATAATTTTTTATATTGAAAATAATGGCCTAGATGGTTAATCGTCGCTATTAGAGCATTTTACAAACAATTTGTTATAAATAAACCCATAGAGCCTAAACAGTTACTACCATTAGAGTAGCATTTTCCAATCAAATACATTTTAAATAAACCTCTAGATGGTTCATTAATTTTAGTGTATCATCTCCAAATAAAATGAATGTTAAAAAAACCTTATATGCTTTTTAGTGATTGTGTAGTATCTTACAACCAAATACATTTCAAATAAGTACCTAGATTATTTATTAGTACTACTGTAGCATATTCTAATCAAACACATTTTAAACAAACCCGTAGAAGATTAGACGATACATTATCACTAGTGAAGCATTTTACAGGCAAATACATATTTTATTAATCCCTGTATGATTCAATGGAGCCATTAGGTGTTTGTTCAACAAGTCATAGAGCGTGCAGGAATACGTGCCAAATTTAAAGACGCTCCTTTTCCGCTTCCTAAGCTATTTTTTTTTATTATTCCTGGTGACTACGGTAGTTTACACTTATTTTTTCATATGTTTTAAAATGGTTTTACAATGGTGATACGGTTATGTTACTGATATGTAGGGATATAAAAAGCTTCAAAACTTCGACTTTGCTTGCTTGGGAACAATTATCGTCTTCGACTTTGTTTAGGAAAAAATCCAGCCTTCGACAATTACGAAGCCTCAACAGTAAAAATACTGAGAGCTAAAATAGTTTATTTATGGTTAATTACTGTCATACTGAGCTGTTATATACATTACAAATTAATATGAAATAAATCTTAAATAATTTAATTGCAAGTTGCGATGGTAAGTTTGATTCTTAGAATAAAATAAATATTACAAACATAACAATAACAAAGTTATATAACGTAAATAAAAACAATATAATTTGGTTTCAAGCATAAAACAAATAACCAAACACTTCCGAACTTTTGAGGATATTTAATATAGTCGATTTGAGTTTGCTTCGAATTGAAAAAGTAAACTACGCGCACCTCTACCGCTTACCGCTATGCCATAGTTCAACCTCAATTCGAGCCCATTTTCAACAGCCGGTCGCTCAAGAGGTGAGACATTTATTACAAAGTTTTTGGGTTGGGTCAAAGAACTTTGGTATGTTTTAATTAACTCTATTTTTTTTGTGGGTGGGCATCTATGACACTATTGTGATTCAGAGGGACAAAATGGCACAGTCTTTAATTAGTCGGGTGACCTGGCGGTCTAGGGGTAAGGTGTCAGACTTCTATGCTGGCGGCCGGGGTTCAATCCCCGGTCTCGGCATAGATTTATCTGATTACCAAACCCTTCCTTCACCTCTGAGAAGACATCTTGTGAATGTGGGGAATGCCAGACATCCACCGTGGTTTGGATCCCACGTTAAACTGTAGGTCCTCCATTTCTTCTCGCATCACCCTACCATTACACATTAGCGTAAGTGCGTATAACCCGAAAGGGTAGTATAACGCGGTGCTAATAATAATAATAATAATAATAATAATAATAATAATAATTTAATTAGTCTCTCCGTCTCTACAGCAGCTTTACGAAAATATATCAGAGTACAAACTAGGAAAGAGGCAAAAACACTTTATTTATTCGGGTATAATTTTTGTACCACCTGCAACAGTGATTACGCGATCTAACTCTAAGGGTGCATTGTCCAATCTTCAACAGTAAACTGGAGTCGCAGTCTTCGCGCATGCGCAGTTTGAATTTGGTGAGCGTAACGTTTCGCAGCAATGGTAGAGTGAGCAGTGCTTGCGGCTAGAGTCGCATTGACAGGGCTAGTTTTGTAGTAACATTTCTTATTTGGTATTTAATTGTGGGTTAATCTATTTAACACATGTTTAGACAGTGAAAATGGGAAGTTTTAATGACCCATTTCCAGGATACCGTGTTATGTGAGTTAGTATCCCTACATCCATGTGTATATGATTTAAAACATTCGAAGAACAAGGACATGCATATATGTTCACTATCTATATTTTCTTTCATGGTGTACAATCACATTAAAATGATTTCATCTTATTCTTTCCTCAAAATATCCTTAAAGTTGCTGTCACTCAGATCACCTGTACTCTTCCATCTCTAACTCGAATGGTGACTACGGCTAAACCAGCGTCTTGAAAGTAAGCCCATGCGGCTGTCGCATTCGACTAGTGTCGTCAAGGAATGTTGCGGCCGTAGCCGCAAGAATCTGATTACATCTAAAGTCCTACCCTTTAAATCCCTAATCTACTGTCATAATTAATGTATGTTATACAAACTTAAAGATACTGACAAGCGAACTAACCATACTTGTATTATTAATAGCTACTAGTATTACCCTACATTTAAGCGTAATGTACTGTATCACTCACGATAAATGACGCCGCACAGACTAGAGTTTACTTCCTTTTACTTTCGCATTGTAAAAAGTAGTATTTAAAGCATTATATATCATGTAACTGTGATTTTATTTTTATTGTATTACGATTATACTATCCTTTTAGAGATATATTTTAACAGCAAACTTTCGCAAGAGTTCAGAGTACGTTAACTTACTTTTCTCTGATTCGGGGAGCCAAAGATCGAGCCTAAATATATACGTTATCATTCTCTACATTTAAACGTGAGTACAGAACGTGCTTCCTTTCTTCTCAATACGCTCTTTCCCAATGCTTTTGGAACTTTACAAATAAAGTTTATTTATGAACTAAATAACTGTGAAACTTAATCGTGACATAGTCTCTTTTTTTTTCAAGAGAAAACATTGTAATCGAGAAAAAAAATTATCTAGTGATGGTGATAACTTATACGATTTGTTTGAGCCGAAACTCAATAAAGTGGATTTTAAAATTTGGTTTGTCCCCATGTCTGTCTTGTCTCCGTGACTGTCTGTTTGTTCCTGGCCACATATCTAAAATGGTTAGTTGGATTTTATTCAAAATATGATTTAGGTATGATTAAGGTTGAATTTAAAGTGATTGTACCCATATTTGCGTGGAGGTAGAGTGGAAACGATTTTATGGAAACATTATCAGTACACCTGACCAGGCTTCCAACAACCAAAAATCCCTAAAAGTTTAAGATATAACCAAATTTAAGAAAATAATTACAGACTAATTATTTTTGTGGAGCGAGGGGGATGGAGTGAAGGGGGTGGCCCTTGTGTTTAATAGCACCTAAGACCTTTAGATTATACGAGAGATGCGCGTACCAACAGGACTACTATGCATACTAAAGTGACCACTCGTTTACGAAATAATACTAATGTCCCAGACTGATCTAATCCCTTATTTGTTTAGTACCTTTTTTTAAATGTAATTTGAAAGAACAAAGAAAATGTATTACCCGCCTCGGTGGCGTAGTTGGCTAACGCGCTTGTCATGTTGAGCTCGACTGCTGAGGACGGGGAGATTGAGGTTTGAATCTCGGTCGGGTGAACTGGGGGGG
>CABEEJ010000903.1:6482-66522 GCA_901482245.1 Timema douglasi | reverse complement strand
GGGTTCTAAATGATTTTCCACTCTCCCTCCACGCAAATGCGGGTTCACTTCCTCTATTTCAACCTTCCCAATTCCTAATCCATTAGAGTTATTAGTACTTAAAGCGTATAACCCGAACGGGTAGTAAGACGCAGTGCTAAATATTATTATTATTAAAATGTATTCTTTAGATAAGCACTTTTTTCATCGCAAAGCTCCCCCACTTTCATACAAATATTGTTAAAACATTACTATAGGATGTATTTTATAACTATCTTCTCCTGCTCTAATCAATGATTTTATAACAGCTATCTCCGAAAATACCAAGTAAAAAACGGTCAATTTTTAGTGTAAAGCCAGATGATATCGTGAGTGGCTCATACCCTACCTACTCTTCCCCAATATAAAAAAAGTTCCTTTTATTTTTGCGTGCGTTGCTAAAAGTTTCGGTCTATGTCCCTGGGTCTCGAGAGGGTTTTGACGGGTGACCTTGACGTGGATTGTGGCCATCAAACACCCCGTTAACCCCCATATGTATCGTGTGCAAAGGTCACACGCCCAAAGTAAAACACTCGCTAGCTTCATCCCAGCCGAGTCCTTGTGAAACGATGTCACCCAGACACGCTAAAATATCCTTACTACATACTCTAGTCTATACGCTTATAGACATTTTTTAGTTCCGTTTTGAGCTTTTAAAAGGGTAAAAATAAAGTCATGCATAGCAAAAATGAAATATCGAGAGACGTGTTTCTACCTGTTTTTATTTAGAATTCTTAAATTAATAAAAAATAATATTTTATGTTTATTGTATTATTTTTGAAGGTTTTAACTTATAAATATGAGAAATAGAACCAAATTGATAATTTTTGTGAAATTAGCTATGAATAAGGTTTGAATATTTTTTATTTAAATAAAGGCTAACAATATATAAACTATGCATATTCATACTCAATAGCAGACGTTATCATTTATTGTTTTTTTTTCTTGAATTTTACAGAAAAAAATTAACTGCACCACTACAACTTTATTCTTAACATTCCTATAAATAATCAAAATTTTCCAATCCAGAAAACTTATTCACCTTATCCAATTGTCATTGGTAACGAAGGAATAAAATGCGTGTTTGAATAGGCTATTATGACAATCATTTGTGACCAAAAGTGAATATTTAAAATGTAAGAATAAGAATTGTAGACTTAATTTTTCTATAAGTTTAACAATTAATTTTTAGGTAAACTTTGAGTATTTTTAGTAAAAAACAACCAAATAAATATTTACATATTTAATAAACCATAATACCACTTTATATACAAATAAATCCAATCATGTGGTATACTACAAATTAGGTTCCTTTACTACGGATCATTTAGTGATATGGTATTTTTTGTTTATTCTTTTTAACACCAGTATTATATAGCTGCCAACTATACAAGATAGGTATGAGTAAGCTAGTTAAATAAAATGGAGTTTAGATTGCTTAAAAAGATGAGAAAACCACTGTGAGAATAAATTGTGAAAAACCCCTCATAGCTATATGAACCTAGACCCCGTCACTGGCAATTTAATTTAGGGGCGTACATATAATTTTTATTCGTGAATTAATCCCCCATCCAATACAAAACTGCTTGCCATATGGTATTCTGGTGGATTAGTCTATCCACAATACTAAGGCTATATTATACATATTATACACATTCACACAATTACTCCTCAGATCTCAGTTCCTTAGAATATCAAAATGAGCTGTAAACGTAAAACAATTAAATTTGTCTGCTGTTTAGTTTGCAAGAAATGAGAAACATAAATTACACACTGCTTTGTACAACTGTCGGTGTCGACTTGCGGTATGATAGTATAGAGTGGAGACGAAACAATGAGACTATTAGTAACTTGAATATCAACACTTTAATTGAAAAGTAAATATTCATTAGATAAATAAAAGCAAACTGCATACTGCATTTTTTTTTAACTTTTTGAAGATAATGTTACTCAGGTGTGTTCCACCGGACGTCAGAAAAACCTCAGCACGTTGTCCATCACTTTCCTCAATGTAGTTCATCTAATGCCAGACCTCCACCGTGGTTCGGATTCCACGTTAAACTGTAGGTCCTCCATTTCATCTCACAATCAATATACCATTACATATTAGCGTAAGTGCGTATAACCCGAACGGGTAGTAAGACGCGGTGCTAATAATAATAATAATAATAATAATAATAGTTCATCTAATTTTTTCCCACCCGACCCAGTACAACATCATGCACTGCTGTCTGTCTTGAAACTCGTGGAAGTCATTATGTACAACTACTAGAAGCCTGAACAGTAATATGTTGAAAGATGAAAAAATAACTGTAACTTGCGCTAGTTGTGCCCTTCAATACCTTAGCTGGAAACAGTGGTGTGTACCTTTATTCCAGTTGACTGTGTGACCTATTTCGGTGACGTAAGTCTTAGACGACGTTCGTTGTTTTACATAAACTGTTGACTTGTTTTTATTATAATGAATCTAAGGGCCAGTTTCATAGTCAAACTTAGTACGCCTCAAGTGCGGCGCTACACTAAGTACATGACGACACCTACCTAAACCAGAATGGAATGGGCCAGTTTCCTATGCGAGAACGGCCCATTCCATTCGAGTTTAGGTAGGTGTCGTCTTGTACTTAGTGTAGCGCCGCACTTGAGGCGTACTAAATTTGACTATGGAACTGGCCCTTAATCTGAAGAGAAATAGTATGAATGTTTATTCAACTTTTGTAGGTCTACGAATCATAAATTATTATTTTTATTTGTGCGTTCAACATAAGGCTTATTTTTGACCCGAAATTCATTGTTGAAATGGTTTAACATAGTAGATTGTAGTAAATTATTATTGATACATTATTTAGAAGAGAGTTTTATAGGTGATAAAAAATAATGTTAAATGGTGATTTAAAATTGTGCTTGTTAAAATGTTTTCTTTCGCTATTCATATTGAATCCTTTAAATTTTATAAAATTACTAAACTTTACGAAAATTTGAAAAATTAAATTAAAATAAATTAATGTTCTTACCAACATTAGTTTTTTAAAATTATTTATTACGTTTAACACCATGGCTATTCATGACTTAAGTTAAGGAAATGTATCCACATTATTGTGCCGATACCATTCCCTCTCTACCTGTCAGAGATTCGAATCTTATTCTCCTTGTCAATGGCAATCCAGCTGATTATATACCTGAAGACGTGGGTAGTTTAACCTCCAGTGTGAATGTTGGATAATAGTTTCGCAAACTACAAGAACTCACGTCATTAGCATACCATCAGGAGCATGGATATAAATTTAGAACCTGACAATGCGTAGAAACTATTTGATCGTGATTTATGCAATATATATTTCTGGTGCATGTACGTGGACTTTAAAAGGGCCAGTTTCATTGTCAGATTGAGTACGCCTCAAGTGTGGCGCTACACTAAATACAGGATAACACACCCTGATCATAATGATAATAATAATAATAATATTTAGCACCGCGTCTTACTACCCGTTTGGGTTATACGCTTTAAGTACTAATTACTCTAATGGATTAGGAATTGGGAAGGTTGAATTAGAGGAAGTGAACCCGCATTTGCGTGGAGGGAGAGTGGAAAACCATTTAGGAAAAACCACCCCAGTTCACCCGACCGAGGTTCGAACCTCGATCTCCCCGTCCTCAGCAGTCGAGCTCAACACGACAAGCGCGTTAGCTAACTACGCCTCCGAGGCGGGTCTGATCAGAATGGAGTGAGCCAGAGTCATTTAAGAAACGGACCCATTTTATTCGAGTTTCAGTAGGTGTCGTCCCATATAGTATAGTGTTTCGCCACATTTGAGGCGTAATCAATATAAATATGAAACTGGTCCATTTAGTCGCTTTGTGAGAGCAAAATGTTGGCCAGGGTACCCCTTGAAGTTTGTCTACACGTTATACCCACAATTAGCTGACACGATGATAGTGACTATGAAGGTGTTAAACCATCCATAGGTACAATTCCTCTTTCTTGAAATTTACCTATGGTACCACCGGGAATAGAACCTGAAACTATTAGTTCAGTATTCAGGGTCACTGACCACTCACTATACCAAGAGCCCGGTCATTAGAAACGTCAATAAAAGATCAACTTGTGATCGTTATTCTACTGACAAAATAAGCCATGACAGAAAATTTATACTTGAGTTGGTGACAGTAACAATATAGCCTTATTTTATTTTAATCAATAAACATGAGCTATTATATACACGTGTTTGAACTTTTTACACTGCACTTTTACAGTTTGCGCGTGCTTCTTGTAATATCGAGCCACTCAAATTAATTTAAGATAGCTACATACGCTAAGTGTATTATTTTACATAAAAAGTACACACAATTAATTATTCAACTTTAACTAGGCCAAACTTTCTATTCAACATGCTTGCGTTACAAAGTATAATTAAATCTAATCATTTTTCTACGCCATCAGGTTAAATGAACATGCAATGCTCAAATTTAAATTGTTTTTGTGTAGTATCTCTGTTAATCCTTAGCGTCTTGGTACCAAAATTCATAGGTAAGCTGGGAAGGGGGATCTGAAGGGGGTCCTGTCTCCTCCTACGGACTTTTTTTTTAATATTGTATGCGTCCAGATAATATTTGGAGTTTTAAAAAAAAAAAAAATTGTGGGTTTGGGCATCCTTCTGTTCCGTGGTTTACATAAGGAACACTAGAATCTATATAGCACATGTCCGAGAGGATGCGGGGCTATGGGGCGAGAACAAACCTTGCCCCCTTTATTTTAATAAGTGAATAGAAATTACCCCGGTCTCTACCACCCCAGTTCCACTTCTCCTAAATCTGACAAATTAAGTATACGTAAAAAAGTCTATGTTTATATTTAAATGTAAATCAACTATATTGTTTATTAATCAATTATGTTAAATAAGAATATAAGTAATGAATTTTTTTTTAAATTTTCACTTATATTGCAACCTGCAGCATATTTTATGTATTTGATTATTTTTAAATATTAAATTAATTTTTCTATATGTATATCAATGATACTTTACTTACCGTATTTTTTTCTAATGTTTGTAAATCAAGTATATCCTCCTTTCCTTTTTTACGAGCTTTGCTATGAATCTTTCACGTAAATCTACTCCTTACTTCAATTTAAAAAGCTAACCCTTTTCAATTGAAAGGAGTTCCAAACCAGAAATTCTATTTTGTCTCGTAGTATTTCTGGAATACCTTTTTACTCTTTTCAATGTTGAAAATGTTCTCTCAACTGTTGATGTTATTGCCGGGATCATTGCCACACGTTCATACAGCTTTTTAAACTCCTGTATGCTTCATCTAGAATATTTTCACAGATATACTTAACTATATCCACTAGAGTTTTATTTTCTTATTGCTTACCTTGAGTAAACCTCGTTGATCTTGGAACGCAGTCTGCTTGTGTCATAATATTTTTCATAGTTTTCAATAAAAGAATTTATTCGTTCATTAGGAAATGATTGTTTTTATAAATTACATCTTGATGAATTTAACAATTAGGAAAAATTTATATTGTAAATTTTCTCAAAGCGTGTTTGTGTTTTTATGATAATGTTATAAATTACTTCACAATAAAATTTTCTTAATTTCAATTTAGAATCTTGATTTAAATTACGTTTACGTCCACTTTTTTTTTTCTGGTTCTAGCCCCATTGAGAGTGTTTTGAAATAAATGTCTTCAGATATAAGCCTAACATTTGACAGGCTTTTTTTAGTTTCTTCAACCTCTATTTTACAGAAAGAGATGTCCATTTGTTTTGTTTGCAAAATTTTGAAAAGATGTTCAGTGTGTCCAAAAATTTGGGTGAATGAAATTAGCAAATATTTTCTCTGAATATATTCGAGAAAGTGTACGAACCTTTGGCAACAACAATAGTAGGTAGTCTATTTATGTTTCAAACATTTCTATCAGGCTTTCCCGATAGTTCATCACAGTCTTTCACAATAGTTCCATCGATTTGGTACAACACTGGGTAGTCTAATAATTTTATCTAAGAATGAAGTTCGCTTGCTAGAATGGGGGGAAAAAATATGCAAATCCACATAATGTACTAATAAACAAACTCACTTATATTATTTACTGGCTGAGTTAAAACAAGCTTAAAGAAATGAGCTATACAATGAACAATGTACTTGGAAATGTGTCACGAACAAGTTTCTGAGTACCATTTATTTCTCCAGACATCACTGCAGCCCCATCATAGCATTGCGCAACAAGCTTGTCCCTACACACAACATGTCACTACCTGTTTAACATGACTAACCATAGCAGTAGAAGATGTGTTAGCAGAAACGTCTGTGAAACAAAAAATCGTTCCATAATTTCACCGTCAGAGGACACATATCGAAACATTGTCGATAGCTATGAAAGTTTTTAGATGTATGATGTTTCGTCTAATAAATATACACAAATGTTGTGTTTTGAATTTATTTTGTCATTTCTTTTATTAAAACAGTTCTAATTGATTCAATGAGGTCATATTGTATTCCAGCTGATAGCCAAGTGAATACAGTAGACTATTCTAAATGCTGAGCTAAAACTGAATCATAATCACAAATCAATTTGAGGAGCTCAACAAAATTTATCCTATTTTTAGAATTAAATTACTCGTCATGACCATGAAATACCAGTTCTTGATAGCTCAAATAACACACAGAGTCTATTAAGTGCTTAAAGACTTCACGATTTATATTACCTTAGCACTGTGTTGTTCAATTCCAATTTTTTAAAGTTTGTCCAGTGAAAGATCTACCCTTTTTTTAAGGTAATAAATGCATTTATATGCGACAAAAACACCTGCTTCAACAAACTTCCCGAAAAATGTGTAGGCACGGGCCGGGGTCAATAATTTGTCTTTTTTTTTTACCTTTCACGCAAAACTCCCCTAATTCTATTCCCAGCCCCTTAAATTTCTACTTTTGTTACGTCTATGTTTTGAAAGGCGTAGAGAGGGGAATGAAATGGTATCTTTCAGTTTCTTCGGTTATAGTCGTCAACTTTCGGATATAGCTTCGGTTGTTAACAAGTCGCAGCTTTGTTGCTTACATTTCTACCCGAGTCCAACCACTCTTCCCTTCTCCCCATCCTAAATCTATGACGTCACAAATAAGAACTACACTATATTCCATTCACGGTAGGAGTTACTCTCTGAAAGGTCTTTTTTCCAACCAATATCCTATTAGATAGTAGATTTATGGTAGGGAAAAAGGCCTTTCAGAAGTCAATTCCTACGGTGAATGGAATATAGGTAGAGTTATGTGAGAAAGGCGGAAAAATATTGACTTTAAACCACCATAAAATATACTAATGCAAGTCCTGAATGCATATTACGGTCACTGGAATGTGCGGGAAAATTTCTTTCAAATACATTTGTGCTTGAAGAATATTTTTCAAACATGGAATAAATAAAATAATACTTATCATCAAGTAAAGCCAAGCAGCGCTTGCCTTGCTTGCCCTGACGCGACACCACTGTTATTAATCAAAATTTTATAGAGGGTCCATAACTAATCACATTTGGTTTTGAGTGAGTTAAACTATTTTATATTTTAGTTCTACATCAGAGGATATAGTTTTGCTGGATGGTAACGAAGCAATAGTTAAATGGAATGCATAACTTTAGTTTAAAAACAGTTATGATAAGTAAAGGAATAAATATGGATATACCACGTACAAAACTCTATTTCGAGACCTTCTATTCCAAAGAAACAAAATGTATTTTGAATAAGATGACAAATTTAAATATTTGGGAGCTTTGCTAACAGATAGGAATGAAATTCAAAAGATCGAAAATCGAATTCATGTGGGAAATGCTTGCTATTATTCAGTTTGTAAGCTGTTGTAATCTCGTCTTCGGTCGATAAATATTAAACTGAGGTTCTACAAAAATAAATTCGAACACATTGTTCTTTACATGGTATCTTACTTTTTACCTATATACTAAATTGAGCGTTGTTGAAAACAAAGCTCTGAGAAAGATGAAAGAAAAGGTAGTTTTCACGATGCCGTCTGTCTGATTATTATATATAGGATGAGAGCCGAAACGTTTTTACCATTCGGGCTAAAACTTGATATTTAAGGTTTTTATAAAGTTCCCCCAAGGAATTTTTCGAGCTAGATATACATCCCTAAAATTAAGGGTAGTTTTTTGAAGGTAAAAGAGAGAGCATACATTTTCTCTAAATCCGCTCTAATGATGTTGAATAAAGTCACATTTAATTCAAGTTTTACATTACATACAAAAATTGTATTCTTATATTCTCATGAAAATTACCTTTACAGTACTTTACATAAGTTATTTCGCATGTTGATCATATCTCCGCAACTATCTTGGATACGAAATAACGTATCATTTTAAATATGTAGTACCTACTATATCTACTACCTATGAAACAAAGTGTTGGTCAAGTCTGTTATCTAAGATTTCTGGAACCGCTTAACCAATCGCGATGTGGTTTTTTTTTTAGATCATGTACCGGTGGTATTTTAGGCTATTGATCAAACAAATAAAATAAAATCCAATTGAAGTTTTTCAAAGATTTTGTCTTAAAACGCTTTCTAAATGATGAATTATCTTGAAATTTACTAAAAATATTTGAACAATTAGTTTAGAAAACAATATTTAAAAAGTGTTTGTTGCGATTAATGTTGTGGCCAGTCACCAGTTCAATGATTATGGGATGTACACACATTTAATAAATACGAAAGATGTACTATTCTAAAGCTGATTAATTTTAATAATTAGAACACTCACTATCCATAAAACTAGCTACAAAACTATCAGATTTATATTCAAACATGAGTATGGATAAATATTAAATACTTGATAAGCCTAAGACCATGAAGAGGTCCTATTTTTAACTAGATCCTCTGATGAACTACCAGACACATGTTTGTTAATCAGTCAGTTTGTTCATGTATGAACTCCGGTTCATGAACCGGCCGTTCATCCCCACCTGGAACTTGTTGGTTACAGAGCAGAAACCATTTTTGCACGATAAGGAATAGCATCATGTCAGCATGGCAATCCTAAGACTTACAATAATGTCTAGCTACAACTATGTGTTTCTTTATCTGCATATTTCTATTTTGAGGATATCATATTACATCTCTTTGTCACATTTCGGCTCCCAACATTAACAAGATGATGTGTTTGTTATTATGAGGAAAACTTACTCAAAAGTAGTTTACTGAAAATCTATCTTTGAACATTTTTCTTCAGTGCTAACAAATAATACACATTACAGTAGCCCCATGGCTTATTTGGTGCTGACTGACAGCTCACAGCTGACTTCTGACGGTCAACATTTAGGTATATACCTACATTTTAACTGTCAGAAATGACAGATGCTAAACACATGTTTTTTCAGATCATATAGTTCGGAGTATGGATACATAATTTGGTATGGTAACTTTTCAAAGCCATCAGCTGTCAGCTGTCAGTCAGCATCAAAGAAGCCGTGGGGCTACTTTTTTTCTAGGCCTAGTAGAAAGTTAATACGCTTTTGTCGTACCATATATTTTTATAACTTTAAACAAAAGTGTTCTTCTAATATTATTTCCATTCTATGTTAAGAGAAGGTTTAGCTTAATCCAAGGGGTAAAAGTTTGGGTCTTTTTTTTTAACGAGAAGTGAACCTGAATCGTCTTGGAGAGAGTGTGTAAAAATCATTTAAGATAAATCACATTTGGAAAACAATCTCCAATACGCCCAGCTTAGATTAGAATCTCAACTCACCCTTCACACACGATCAACATCAATTAAAACACTTAAATATTGAATTGTGTGTAATGAATTATCTCTAGAACGTTTTCATGTGACTTATCCAATTCTTGCTGGTAGCCTCAGCAAGGTGATCTCTTATCAACTGTAGTCAGGATGTTCCCCCCCTCCCGTTCTTGTTCCCACCCCCTTATCCACCACGTGTTGACGTGAGACTAATTGGCCTGTAATGAGGCACTCGCTATTGCACGGTGTTCGTTAACGAATCACACACCCTAGGACATGTCGCAGGATTGCGTTCCGAGAAACGTGGCGAGTAAGGTTCTGGTTTCACGCGTATCGTCTCAAGACGTAGTGCTTCCAAGGTTGTACGAACCGATCTCTTTAACATACACTCGAATCACAGTCGGGGGTGGAAACTGGGTAGAAATCTGGCATGAAGGGGGTGGGTTATTACAGAGCTCACTGTATCTCCGGTTATTATTTACTTAAAAAAACACTTGTAAAAAAAAAGACGATTAATTATTGAATTGAGCCGTCACTTGAAAGACTTTTGAATATTCAGCACACGTCACCCAACTTTCCGGTTCATTACTCATCAAGTGGTGTGAATAGATCTAAATCCTCGTGGGTTCAATATTTTAGCGGAGAACATCTAAAGCGCAATCGAGAGAGAAACCTAATTTCAAAGCGCATGAAAATATGGATTAAAAATGCACCCAGACCTTGTATCAAAAGCGCACAGGGAAAAAAACTACATCTGGATAACATGGCAAATATGTATTATAAACAGTCCCTTTACTCTTAACAATATTGGTTAGGTTAGGCTGGGTTAGATTAGGTTAGCTTCTGAAGCTTCCTCCTTTATATCTCTAAATAATGGTTGTGTTCATTTACAATCAGTAAAATTCTGATGTCAACAAGCGGTGTTGCCATACGGTGCTCAGAGACTACAAATAGTGGTGCACTTTTGATGCAACTACCTTGCGCGCTTTTGATATACTCCAAAGCAGTTACACAAATTCGTAGTGTGCACTTTCAGTATGTAGGCTAACCTACGCTTACAAAACAAGATAAATATAGCTTCATCTACTGTTGTGAAATTATTGTAAATAACTCCCTAAACGTAGTTGTGTGTGTCGCCCTTATTTAGACGCGTTTTACCCCACAACATAATAATTTGAAAACATTCAATGTTGCAACAATATTAAATAACTGTTCATCCAGTATAAAAATAAATGGTATGTTACAAAGCACAAACTTTCTCTTACTTTTTTCTTTAAATACATTTACTAAAAGCTTGTAAGATTTGTAAAGCGAGATAATGTACTGTACATTATTGAAGAAACGTTCCTCCAAAGAGAATACATGAAATATAATATACATTAGCAGGGAAACATTGATAAAAGATACCTCTGTCTACCAAAGAGCATAACAATATTTTTAAATTGTCACATACGCTTCATAAAAATATATATGTCTGCTTATAGCTCGGAAACTATTGGTTATACAAAATTATTTTTCAAATAAAAACAAATATATTTTTTATTTTTCAAATAAACATATATATAATTTTAATTTTTCAAATAAACATATATATTTCATTTTTCAAATAAACATATATATATATATATTTTTAATAATAAATTATTAAAATTTTACAGTGAAATGTTATTTCGTATCTCAAATGGTAGAGGAGATATAATCAAAATCGTATGGTTTTTTGTTTGTAATGTTAAACAATGCCAGGATACAAAATGTTACAAAATAGTTAAAGTGGATTTTGATGATCTCTTTTTGCCCTTAATCTTATAGTTAGATATCTAATTCCAAATTTATTTCAGGGAACCTTATTAATACCCTACATACCAAATTTTAGTCCAATCGGTAAAATTGTTTTGACTCTATTCCGAGAAACAGACAGAGAGACAGACAGACTGCATCACGAAAACCACTCTTTCGGTTTCAGGGGGTCATGAAACGTCGACATTTATCAACATCTTGAGCGCGATTTTTTTTGTTTACGATTACAATACTTCTCTTTCCAAGGGGTCGAGAGAAAATAAAAATATTGATAATAAATTGTTTTTATAGTTTACGTTGCAAAACTTTACGTGGATACCTTTCTACTGGCGTGTACGCCACTCAAAAAGATTCTGCTTTAAGATTTTGGCGGAAGTGTGAATCAAGCTTAATACTATAAAATAACTTTTTAGAATGTATAAAGAATATAGAGAAGCCAACACAGAAAAAAGTCACTATAATTTTATTTCATAGTTGTAAGACATTAATCCATCTGTAAAAGTGATACACTCTAAGACCTGCGTTTTGTCCTCATTTAGTTTTGCTAATTGGGTAGATACTAGGTAGGTAAAATTTAGAGGATATGTGCCACTGTTTACGACGAGAATACATGTAAATACATTTACAAAATAAATCCTCTCAATACACTCCACCGGAATTTGAACCCCAACCTTCTCGTCACTGCTAAGTCATACTATATGAGGTTGATGCTTGCCCACCGATTCGAGAAGCAAGAGATTCCAGTGATAATTATGGATTGTTTTTATTCTTACGTTATATATAAAAGGGTCTCATTCGAGGTGGAGTAGGGTGTGCAATTGTGTAGTTTAGTTGACACTTGGGAGGAAATTATTCCGTCAATATTGTCAAAGGGTTTCTATCATTTGGTGACAAACTGTGATCCTGGTAACTCTTTGATTGACATACTTGAACGATGTGTTTGTCATTTACGGTAAAGCTTCCAATTTGTGGCAGAAAACAAAACACATTTGAGAAAATCTTCAGATACCGCTGAAAATAGTAATTATTGCTACTCCTATACTAGCTCACTATTGTTCATAACTATTCTTTCTTATCAAATCCCATGATATTTATGAAGTGTTTTGATATGTTTAATATCATTTTCACCAAAATATAGTTACATTTCAGACTAGTTAAAAAGTTTAAATCTCAAGTGTAAAAAAAAGTGTGGTAACTTACATAAAACCCTAAAAAATATCTAATTTTCTTTTAAAAAAATTTGACACTCTATCAAAATATAACTTCATTTGATAGAAAAATACTAGATCTAAGTTTTTTACCTTCTGATTTGATCAGAGAAGTATACATTTTTATCCAAAGCGTCGTTAATTTTTTAAAACTTAAAACCCAAATTTTAAATCTTTTAACACGCTGATAATTATCGCCTACATTTTGTTGAAAGCAATATAAAAGAATATTAAATAACTTCTTTAATAATGCGGAATTTCTAAAAGACAGCAACGCTTCTCGGTTCTCTTAAATGTATCATCCTTAAGAAAATAATATTATAATAATATTATAATTTTCGGATAACTGCATTTGTGGTGTTGGTCTCGTATTGTCTAGTTTACTGTGATGACGTGGAAGTTGGGCTTCAAACCAACGCCCTCCTTGACCTTATTCCCCCCTTCCCAATTTTTTTTCCGTTTCTACACTCATAAACAGATACACTCAATCTAANTTAAACCATCTTTGTAAAAATTGGGGTATCCCCCCCCCCCCCCCCCGGATAGGTACTAAGACTTGGATCACGAAACAGCGGATAGTATTTCTGTCCATTTTTTCCTCCTCAAGCCTTGAGTTTGATAATTTTGAAATATTGTTAAATGTCGTTAAAACGGGTGATTTTAATAGAAAGGCCAATACACTACTGAAGTAGTATTGTGATAAGAAGGACCTTTTAGAAATTACAAATGAATTTTTTGTTAACAACAATGATAACAATTTACTTTTCAATTATAGTGATATTCTATATATATATACCATTAATCAAGAATAAGGTCACATGACCTGATCTATAAATATCTTAAATTATCTCTAGTAGCTTTTTTACTGTTATATGTGATACTTTCCCAAATCCTATTAAAATTAATATGATCAGGTTCATGTGGTGGAAGTTCTTCTAAGAAACGATCTTCAAATATCAAATTTCTGATATAAGTTTTTTATAAGTCCCTTTATTTTGGATATACAATAAAATAAAACAACCAATACGTACTTTCAACCTACTTGTTAGGAATGTATAGTACAATGTAACTTAAAACCGGTATTTTTCTCGCAATGTAAATTTATGTAAATACTATATTAAAAGGTTGTTATTTGTTTTATTTTAAGCGTTTCATCTTTATCAAATTTACCTCAAAGAATGGATGGGAGGAGTATTTGAATGAAAAAAAAGTCTGAGTGTTACTTAAAACGGTGTATCTCTTAAGGTGGCAGTGTAGGGCACGCGAGAAAAGGTAATTTTTTAATTTTCTACATCAAAACTTTTTTTTGTCAAAATAGAACAAATATTGCTTCAGTAGAAACATATAGTTTAATTTTCTTCGCATGGTATTATCAACAGTTGTTGAATATATGCCATGAGCAAAGAGATATTAGATAAAAAATTATTTAAATGAAGAGAAAAAGTTTTCATTACATTCCAGGACACCCTTGACAGATATTCAAGAACTTTTTATACCATCATGTGTAGAAAATTAAATTCTTTGTTTCTACTTAAGAATTATTTTATTTCTATTGATCGCAAAAGGTTTTTATATAAAAAAACTGCAAAAATACAAACATACATACATACCCCCACCTTAATTCAAAATCCTTTAAGATTCTTAGGAATGGATGTGTGTTTGTGTAATTACTTAGGATCTATGTTTAAATGTTCTCTCAAGACCTCACAGACTTAAATCATTTTCCCCTCGTGTATCAAGATTATCAGTGGAGAGACCTGAACTTTTTTTTTAAAGTGATACCAGGGACCATAGGTGTATATGGGCTTTGCCCAGACACACCCTAATGCATAAAAAGGTGTATTTGCGTTTTAAATTAATCGCATTATGTGAGGCGTAGGATTACAACATTTGTTGAAGAAAATAAAAGACGTATTGCAATTATTTTTTTTTATAAATAAAGGAAATCTATTATTTCTTGGTTATTAGGATTCAGGGAAGAAAAAGAAATTCGATGGTCATAAAATATATTTTTATTACAATTCTATTCTGACCTTAAAGGTTAGGTAAGTGGGCCACTGAAAGGTTTGATATTTATAAAGACCACATAGAAACTAAGGCCTTTTGGCTTATCAGTCCCTGGAGTGTTGGGTTTAAATTTCTCATACAATTTAAGCACAGGTCTAAGGGGATGCAGATTTGGAAGGGTGGGGAAAATTATCTATCTCAATTAATTTTTTTCTTTAAACGTATGTATTATCCTTAGAGTAAATATGTAGGTCATGTCAAAAAAACATTTTAAAATAGCAATCATATTTATTAAATATATCGGTAACTAGACTTACTAAATATTAGGATTTTTCTTTTAGCTTGAGCGTATAGACTTTCATAATAAGTTTTTAATTTGAATTTTATAAAAGTTATTAAAATGTAGTCTTTATGAGAAGAATGTATATGAGAAGTATATGTAGTTATTATTACGTTTGTACATTATTATTCAAAGTTCATTATTCAAGGACCATGATTTCCCTTAGTATGACATGGATATTTTAGTTTTTCAATTGATTAATCTTAATAAATTTAATACTTCATTTAAATTTCAAAAACTTATTATATTATCCGTTTATACACACCTCGCACGGAATAGTGTCCAAAAATAATAAAAAGCAAATTTAGCACTGAATATGATCTCCTGTGAATACCAAGTATGGTGGAAATTTGTTAATAAGTTCGAATAATATAAGGGACATACAGATGTAGACGTAACACTTTATTGTATTAGTTTTTTTTTAATGGGAAACATTTTCTGTCATTTTTGATTTGTAATATAGTTAGTACTATAGTTTTTACATGTTAACAAACATATTTTTATTTTTAAATATTATGTTTTATTTGGCACCAAACATAAGTCGGTTTGTTTGTAGATACCCATTTTTAAAACTACTTTAACTAAACTTACAGTTCCAAAGATTTATTTTGTAAATCTAATTTCTTCACAAGTCATTAGGTAATTTTAAGAGCAGCTGTTGGCAGTAGTGCTCTAAATAGTATTTTCTTATTTAAATGTAGGTATATTATTTAAATATAATCCTAAGCTTGTACCACTTTATCATAGCTAAGTTATAAAAAAAAAGATTGTTTGCTTGGAATCGATTAGTTGAAGCTGTGTCAAGATAGTACAGATTAAATTAGTGTACTTATGTGAGTATCAAGTTAGTAAGCCAATTTCTACATGTGTTAAGCATTATTTCATTATCCGAGCGTAGCTAGATCCAGTTTTGTCTAGGGTGTTTGTCATTTCATCTGACTGTTCCGATATTATCACCAAATGCGTGAAATAATTTTAACAAAATTTGGCAGGTACATTCTTTAAACTTAGGCCAAATTACATATGTGTATGTTTATTTATTTTTTAATATTGATATATATATATATATGGTGAAACCAATGTCTTAAACCATACAAACAATTAATCTAATTTACTATTGATTATATTTAACAAAAATTTAAGGTCTAACTTAATCAGCAAGTGAAACTATCAACAACATTCAAGGAAAACTATAGGAAATATTTCAACTTGAAATCCAAAGAGAAATATTATGACTGAAGTAACAATAAGTACATAACATTATTCTTAACTTTATGTGATTGTCATTTTTGAATGTAAAGATCAAGGTCTACTGTTCACATACTACTAGTGATAATATTTTTTGTAATTTTATTTAACTTAGTACTTGATCCAGGTACGTTTGACCACACGAACTAAATATTTACATAGCAATGTCCCCAAAGAATAATTATGTCTTTTACAACCTCAATTGGTGACAATGTTATCATATCGATAACTCTGACCTGGAGCTTTGTGGTTCAAATGCTTCGAATCCTGGTTGGGCATACTAAGGCTTAATCAGTTATAGAGTTTTTAATCCTCTTTACGAGTTAATGGTGCTGTATTTAATTTATAGTTTGCATCACCAACCATACTTTCTTAAATTAACTTTTTAAAAACCACGGTGTCAAACGTATTAATAATTACCAAATACGTAACTATAAAAATTTTAAGGTGTTGGCCGGTTCCGTACGCACTTTTCATTAATTGAGTTCAACCGTTTGTTATAATTTAGTTTTTTGCCTCTCTTTTAAGCAAATAACTGCACTTTTATAATTTTAATACTTTACTGTATTATCTTCTCAGCCCCAAACATTATTACTGAATAATTTTTTTATATTTATTATGACTACCCTTGACCATATAACTATGGTTTTTTAGGTTTTATAAGCGTTATAATATTGTAATGATACTGTTTTGAGCCCCTCTCATATATTTAAAAAGTCATTGATGAAGTATATTTTCTTTCAAGAACTGTATGTAAAATATCCTTTTAATACTTCAGCCATGAAGAATCACGCGCTTTTAGAAATAATTTAAAAACACTACGTTTTAAAACTTTTTTTCCCCTTTAAGAGATCAACTCCGTTATATTTAGAAATATCATGTGCCACGCTGGCTCCCTCTACCCAATAGGAAGCCAGCTTTCACAACATCAAATTGTAATTAGTTTTTCCATTAGTTAGTTTTGAAACCCTGACTAGGGGTCCAAGAGGCAAGGGGTAGGTCATATTTAAGCAGCTTGTGCGTATGAATCCATAGAGTGATACACAGAAAAACAGTTCGATTCATCCCGTGGCTCGTTAAAACAGTGCCAATAATACATAGAGTGATTCACATAAAAACAGATTCATCACGCGGCTCGTTAAAACAGTGCCAGTAGTACATAGAGTGATGCACAGAAAAACAGTTCGATTCATCACGCGTCTCGTTAAGACAGTGAAGTACTAAGACAAATCTACACAGCACATAAAAACTGTGTCATTTTATATCATATCTTCAGTACCGAAGGTGTAATCAATTAAATAAATCGTGTGCAATATCAAAAGTCTCGCTCATTTCATAATTATAAGCATCATATATAATAAGATCACATCACCGTGTACAAGTGCACAGTCAGGCACGCACGAATCGTCATCGATATAAAATCCAGATATAATTATAAATAGTGCTCAATCACAGGGCAATATCAATATAAAACTGTATTACTTTGATTGGCGCCGTATCGTGGGTCTTTATCAAATACCTCAGAAAATATTATTATTATTACGATTATTAGCACCACGTCTTACTACCCGTTCGGATTATGCGCACTTACGCTAATGTGTGATGGTAGGGTGATTGTGAGATGAAATGGAGGACCTACAGTTTAACGTGGAATCCAAACCACGGTGGTGGCCTGGCATTCCCCACATTCACAAGATGTCTTGTCAGAGGTGAAGGAAGGGTTTTGTGATCAGATAAATCTGTGCCGGGACCGAGGATTGAACCCCGGCCGCCAGCACAGAAGTCTGATACCTTACCCCTAGACCGCCAGGTCACCACTCTCAGAAAATAAAATACACAATTGCATCATAATTGGCACCCAATCGCGGGGCCATTATATCAATATCATAATAATTAGCGCCCAATAGGGGAGCCATATTAACCTTATTCCTATAATATGATATATACTAAAGGATTTTAGTCATTAGAATTTAGTATAACTTGATTTAGTTTATTTAATGTTCCATGTGTTTTAGCTTTCATTTATTTTAAAAGAGTGGTTTTATTTTCTTGGACTGATGGTTTTATTATATTCGTGTTTAGTGCCAAACATTAACACTCAACTATTCTAATTTATTTTTTCACTCCAGTGACCAGTAGAATAATTTAAATAACCATATAAATTTTAAGGGAATAACAGGTCTTCACAGAATTTAGTTGAACTCAAATACATAAACTTCACCAAATTTGATAAATTGAAAATTGTTTTGTATATTCTTAGCCTAATCCAAACAGCTATATTTTAAATTAGTCCCCCCTGGATAAAAGCACGTCATATTTGAATAATGTAATATTTATCGCTTTATTCTACTTTATAACCACCAAACGTTCCAACATTTTTTAACTTTGAATGTATCCTTGGCTTCTAAAAATCATGACATATACAATCAAAATATGAATTTGCAAGTGTCTAAATCTGAAAATTTGCTTATGTGTGCTTGTGTGTTCACCATTAGCTGAATATACAGTGTTATATCCAAATATATTACACACATACATATACACATTGTCATCTTATTAGTTCTTTTTCTACTTTCAAAGTAAAATGAAAAAAAAATGTTTAGAGCTCTATTGGAACAATGGATATGTGAGGAAGCGATTAATTACACTTTGTTCATAGTTTAATGCTCTTAANCCCTTTTACGTTCTTGGAAAAGTTTGTTTGATACGTCAGACCCGCTGTAACATGTTTTTTATTATTATTTTTGCTGAGAGTTGGAGCTCCTCAACACCTGTGTGAACTTGAGACACTGCCAAGAAAATAACGTTTCGTTGATCAGTTTGAAACTTTCATGCGCTCTTCCACGAGTCTCTTCGTTTACATTCAGAGTGAAGCGAGGGAAGAGAAACACACACACGCCCTTAGGGGCCAAGTTTTTTACTTCTTTGCTGCCTCTCGGAACAATCGATCAGTCTCTGTGCTGACTCCCTACGTCACTGGCATCAACGAGGAGTAACAATCTTTAAACAGATGGATTGAATTGAAATGTCTAGTAGTATTCCTTGAGGGTGTACAAATTAGTGAAGTGTCTAGTAGGATTCCTTAAGGGTGTACAAATGAATGAAATGTCTAGTAGACTTCCTTAAGGGTATACAAATGAGTGAAATGCATAGTAGGATTCCTTGTGAGTGTACGAACTAGTGAAATGTCTAGTATGGTTCCGTAAGGATGTAAAAATGAATGAAATGTCTAATAGGATTCCTTAAGGGTGTACATATCTGTGAAATTGATTGTATGCTTTCTTAAGGGTGTACAAATTAGAGAAATGTCTAGTAGGCTTCCTTAAGGGTGTACAAATGAGTGAAATATCTAACAGGCCTGTTTAAGGTTGCCTAATAGGATTCCTTAAGGGTGTAGAAAATAGTGAAATGTCTAGTAGGCTTCTTTAAGCGTGTTCAAACTAGTGATATGTCTAAATTACTGTACTGTACTTGCGCGTACGTTTATTACTAGACAACGCGTGCGCAACCACTCCCTCTACGTCAACAAGCTAAACTCTTTGTCCATTTCATCATTAAAGGCAAATATATTGTGGATTTAAGTTTAGGCTAGTCCTATTGGCTGTCGATTTGATGCTAAGTCTCTAGTCTAGAGTAGCTAAGCCTATTTACAATCATTAAAGAAACTCGGTGAGATCTCTTATGAATATTTTAATGCATTTCATAAACCCAAAACTAGCTTTGAATTCACGTTTAGCAAGTTAACTGTAACTACAAAAACACTCATAAACTCGTGTTCCCTACACTGTCATACCAGCCTGCTTCGTCAAAACGCAGGATACGAAGCATAAGGTAGGGCGTGCTTAATGTCTTCAGAGTCAAATCTAAACATATCTAATAATAATTTTTAGAAAGTCAATGCCTTAGTGTTCAAACGGGAAAACCTTCCATACTATCATATTTCTTATAAAAATACTAACTCCCTTTTAATATTTATTTTTTTGTACGTGAAATAATTTATTCCTGTAGAACTATGTAAGTAAAATAAATTGAGTGATTTAAATGTTATTTGTATCGATGACTAAATTGAATATTTGAGTTAGTTGAGCGTATTTTCTCACGAAACTTTTAATTAAAACTGGTATTTTTTTTATCTCAGGTCAGAAGGGAAAGGTGATTTATGTTTTAATAGCCTACATAGTAATTTCCTCAAGTACTAGCCACCCATAATCCCCCCTGTTCCTCTGTATCTGCCAAATCCCCCCTCCCTTTTCTCTCCCCTGATACAATCACTTGACAGCAGTATTTCTCAACTTTTGAGAATGGCTTCTTCTCGAGGTGATACCCATGGTGTAAGAGAAAGGTGTGAAAATCTTAAAGTAGTGATGGCAACTAGAAAATACAAAATTTACTACATAGTGGTGTTAGTCTTTATAGGGGAAGTGATAAGATATTCTGTGAATTAGTCTCATAGTCCACCCTGACGCTCCTAAAGCCCTTAATATAGCCTTAACTAGGTTCGTCTTGGCTGCCTTTCTGTTCACACTCTTCATCCACTATAACAACGTTTAGCGAGGCAACAAAGATATCTTCCTCTATATTTGTGTCAATTTTTTTCAACTGAAGAGTATCTGCCCTCAGTACATAGAGCATTACAGACCAATCTTAACAAAACTATGTTTTAACTTTACAAATAGTTAAGATCAAAATACTAATCGCCAACCTAAAATATTTAGTACGTATCTTGAATATCTTACTGGTGGGAGAAGGGGGTGGTGATGTTGGTGATAAGGTAGCTGTGTATGTATGTGTGTGTGTAATTCTATATATGTAGACATTTTAAAATTATTCAACACAAGTTTAACCTTAAATCAGTTTCTACTTTGTAGCTCCTTATCTTTATCGTATTTATGTACTGATACACTCCAATACTTAACAGGAAGAACCTCATCTTAGAGCAATAAAAGTTATTAGATCTACTTTCATGTATTCATACTTTATGCTATGTGATATGCAGTTGTAACTTTTTTTAAATATTACAAACACCCTTAGCCCGACACCTTATCTCAGTCGGTAGAGTTATGTCTACTGAGCTTAAGGTCCCGGGTTAGATATTTGACATAGCTAAAACATGTAGTATAATTGGTGAAATGAGAATTTCCCCTTTCACAGTGATTCATTGACGGCCGGGGGTTGGATGTTGTGTCTGCTATATATTTAAGCTAGTTTATAAGTAGTGTAGTGATATAATCCGTCGGTTCAGAAAGTGCACGCTAAATACCCCAAATAAATGAAAAATGAAAAACCAAAATATATAATACAATACTAATAACATGGTAAAATGTTATCAATTTTGAACTAAAAAAAATTAATATTTGTATCTTTAGTCTTTATAAAAAGATCCTCCGATGAAAATTTGACTGTAGTCATTATGCTGTTTTAATCTTTAACATATTCACACCCCATAATATATTTAATATCATGACTTCATGTCACCTAATGGGAACTTGTTCCTATTAAAATCATAAAGCTAAAATAACTCCAACGAAATAGTGTAACCACAATAAACCTTAACGCAATTTTATTTTGTACTCTGTTTGGTTGCCTTTAGCTAAAATTTCTATCATCTCTATTTAATGAGGCGCTAGGAAATGATGACGGTAATGTGTTATTTCCAACTAACTACCGTGTCCTTTACTGTCATTGATGCTTTTATTTCGATCCACATGTTGGTGTTTATGTATTTGTTTATTATTGGTTCTTTATAACATAGGACAGACGCTTTAAGTTGATCCTACCTCTTAGTTGAACCTATGCGGTCGTCTAGTAAGCAAAGGTACTAAAGTCGTATCAAACAAAATTATATTTTAGTGTTTTAAAATAATATTTAAATTAAAATTCAAAATATTTGAGCTAATACTAACAATATATAATATTTTAAATATTGATTAACAATATTATTAATTTTATTATTTTTATGACATTTTAGCACCCTATTATTATTATTTCACAAAGGGGATACTGGTAATAAATATTACACATAACACAAATGGGGCTCATGAAACCCTTGCGCTGGTCCTTATTCTACCACTACGGGCCATGCCTCTATCCAAACGTCAATCTGAAATTGTAGACCCACTATCTTATATCTATACTAATATTATAAAGAGGAAAGATTTGCTATTTTATTTGTAATGGATAAACTCAAAAACTACTGAACCGATTTTTAAAATTCTTTCACCAATATAAAGCTACATTACCAGCGAGTAACATAGGCTATATTTTATTTGGAAAATTTAATTATTTTTTTTTGAAAATTTAATTTATTCCTCATAAAAATGTCGATAGTCACTCATATTTTATAGTAGAGTCTATGATGATTCTTCAATATGTGTGTTGAAAATAATAATGCGGTGGGGTGGGGGAAGGGGGAAGGGTCTAGTACTTTATACAGGTCCGTTGTCTGAGTCAAATGATGTCTCCGAGCATATCCTATCAGCAGTTGTTGTTTTTTAATCCAGAAACTTCATCTTCTTTCCTTGTCAGTATATAAAAGTATGTTAATGCAAACCTTGTTGTGTGGATGTGAAGCGTATTGTCAAGAGAAACACAAGAACAAGGTGAAATGTATTGAAATGAGTTATCTAAGAAATGTAGGTGAAACACTCTTAGGGAGAGAGTCGGTGATGAATGTGCGGTTTAAAAGGGGTAGCTCAAAGGGAAGGTATAGGCCATGTAAGATTTGTTTTAACGTTATAGATGAATGTGTGAAAAAAGAGAAACATTGTTTAAGAATAAAAGAGCAAGATTTACTCGGTGTATCATTGTAATTGAAGTGAAGGGGTTGAGCAAGGATAGTGAAGTTTGAAGAAAGTTAGTGAGGATGTATTACAGTAAGTGCGGAGTTTTTTTTTTATCTATATGCACAGACCCGCCTCGGTGGCGTAGTTGGCTAACGCGCTAGTCGTGTTGAGCTCAACCGCTTGAGGACGGGGAGATCGAGGTTCGAATCTCGGTCGAGTGAACTGAGGTTTTTTTTCCTAAATGGTTTTCCACTCTCCCTCCACGCAAGTGCTGGTTCACTTCCTCTAATTCAACCTTCCCAATTCCCAATCCATTAGAGTAATTAGTACTTAATAAGCGTATAACCCGAACGGGTAGTAAGACGTGGTGCTAAATATTATTATTATTATTATATGCACAGATTCTTGCCTATCACATAAGGGAACGGCGTGATTAGGTATGAATGTGTGTACATATGTATTACGGACAAGAGACTAAATACCTAAGGCTCCTTGCATACAGCGCGCTGTTTTCCCTTGGCCATACAAGGCACCGTGCAGACTGCGGATATTTGCCGTGGTGCACACGGCGTGGTAACGGAACTGCAAGATTTCAAGTCACCAAATGACATCAGTTATCTCCAGACAGTCATTACAATAGATCACAGAAGACAATTACTTTGTTTGTATTCATTATATTTACGAAGAAAAACACGACAGTTATTATTATTAGCACCGCGTCTTACTACCCGTTCGGGTTATACGCCCTTACGCTAATGTGTAATGGTAGGGTGATTGTGAGATGAAATGGAGGACCTACAGTTTAACGTGGAATCCGAACCACGGTGGAGGCCTGGCATTCCCCACATTCACAAGATGTCTTGTCAGAGGTGAAGGAAGGGTTTGGTAATCAGATAAATCTATGCCGGGACCGGGGATTGAACCCCGGCCGCCAGCATAGATGTCTGACACCTTACCCCTAGACCGCCAGGTCACCGACAACACGACAGTTAGAATGTGGTGGGCTTATCTTTTGAATGTAGGGCAGTAGAGAGTGGGCACGTTTGCGGTATTGTTGACAGAATTATGAGAGGTCTATGCAAGATTATTCAATTATTTTCGGAGGTCACAATTGTCGTTTGATGTAGCCTATTATTACTGGTCGACTGGAGTACGGCCACAGGAAAAAAGCATTCTGTGTGCAGGGAGCCCAGTGGAAGAGTAGCACGTAGACGATACTTAAGATGGGACTACACTTTCAAAATTAACCCCTTGTTTCGTTCCTTGCAAATGATAAAATTTACCCTAGTAAGTATTAAAAAAAATCTCTCGGTAGGTGGTTAGGAGGCACAACGTATTAGATGTATAGTCCATTCCTGGAGCTTATTTATTTTTGTGGAATGGGTTGTTCCTATAATTTTTGTTTGACAAATAACTTGTTTCATATTATTAATAACCTTTAGAAAACTTTCGTGGTACTGAAAATAAAAGTAATTTAATTAAATTGAATGTGTCTTGGTAATATTTTATTATATAATAAATTGTGTCACGCTGCTTCAACTTTTAGTTTCAAATTTTAATAACTTTCTGGTATGTGGAATATATTTGATATTTATAGTTCTTGCAAGTATAGAAATAAACTTTTCTTACATCCACGGTGGCCTCTACTTTCGTAGTAGAATAGTCTGCCGATGATGGGAGATCGAGATTTGAATCTCGTTCGGGTGTATTGAAGGCTGTTTAATCCAAAATGATTTTTCACTCTCCCTACACGCAAATGCGGGTACACCTCTTAGAAATGTAACATTCCTAATCCATAAAACAATTACCGTAATCAGTACATAAGAGTATAAACCGAACGGGTAGTAAGAAGTGGTGCTAAAAATTGTTTTTGCTTACGGATATGGCTTTCAATAGAAATATCTTTCAATCAAATTAAATATGGTTGAAAAATTAAACCTAAATTCTGGAATCGCAGACTCGAGTATAATTCTAGTCTTCAAGTTTATTTTTTTTAGCACCACGTCTTACACCCCTTTGTGTTACACTCATATGTACTAATTACCCCAGTGTGCCAGTGTGTTAAGGCGCATTAAGGTTGAATTTAGAGGATGTGTACCCCCATTTGCGTTGAGTGAGAGGGAAAACCCACTTTTTTAAACACCATCAGTACACTCAACTGGAATTTGAAACCCCGTCATCGGAAGTCCAGTCTATTGCCAGAGTGACACCTAGACCTTAATATTTTTTACTAAATAGTTTTTAATTTATGTATGTTAATTAATCATTTTGTGTATTTGCTTAGTTATACGCTTGTGAACTAAGACGGAGGGGGTATAGAAATACGCTTCTATTATTTTAAGAGGGCCCAAACTATATTACAAAAGGGGTGTGAAACCAAACGTTAATTTACTAACGGTCGCCCTCTGAGCTGAAACCAAGGGGTCCTTTGATCTAGTTCCAAGCATGGCTGAAAAGTATAGATTTCCTAAGATTTGGGTTTATATTTATATCTCAATGAACCATAGTTAAAGGGAATAGTACTTTAGATTGTTCTAGAATTAAGCTAGTTTATAACTGTGCTGATATAATAAATTGTTAGTCCAAGCTAAACAGCCATAATAAAATAAATATATAAACTTGGTCCCCTCTAAAGCTGCCGTATATTCATGAACCACTTAGTTTATTGAAAAGGTTCCACTTTGAATTGTTAGCTGCGAAAGCTCATTGCTTCGAAATAGTTAGGTTGAATTACTCCCTTCATTCCAAATCGTTTGTGAATTTGTGTGGGTTGAGACCGTGCCTTTCCAATACTGTGGGTAGGAAAGCTGGAAGAAAATTACACCATTATACGACGTACGGAAGTAATGTAGCCGACGATTACCATGCAAGGGGTTTTTCAACTTTTCAATTGTCTGACTTGGTACAGGCAGATTCAAATAGGAAGAAACTTTTTTTTTGTCTGTCACAAAAGTTACTAAAACAATTCTCATATATTCATACGTCAGGTAATGTAATCGACAGATGTAACTTTTCATATATAGCACCAATATCTTAATAATAACACCAATAGCATTAATATAAATTTTAAGATCAACAAATGTATTTTTTTTTTCTTAATGTTTTTTCCTACAAGAATCCCAATATGGATCTCTATTATAGATATTTTAAACAAAAATAAGAAAGGTTTTTATGGTTTTTAGTGCGTGTTTTAACCCACTCTCATGCCTAAGTGAAAAATAAATTATTTTAATTAAAATTTAGCTTTTTGTTTTATTTACTTTTCAGGAATTTATATGCCTAAACTAAACTGAATTCTGAACCTAAGCCACAAAACGTAAATTTACGACATAGCATAAGGAAACAAAAACAGTTTAAAATTTAAATGGGATTAGGGACTGTAAGGTCAAAGGTCAAACATACTGAAATGGGATGTATGAATGCATTTTAAGGGAAACATAACTGGATTTAGGTTTGTGCCCAATAGAAGTCAGTATTTGTCCATAGGGTCTTACTAGGGTTGGATGTTCTTAAATAATGTTATGTCGTAGCTTATATTAATTTGTCTAAGTCGTACGCTAATACAGCCCTGTGTTTAAACAAGTGTATTTTAATTATTAATATAAGGAACACATTTAAATTGTTACATGCAATTTACATTTGATAGATATAAACATATTTTGGTCAATTAGTCGAGATAAATAAGTTAGAGTGGAAAATAAATGTATTAAGTAAGAGTCAAATTGATTATGAGATATCAAGTCACTTAATACATATTTGAAAACAAGTATGTACAAATTATTGAAAATCTTTAGTAAGTTCTGAAGGTACAATGATTCAGCATATTATGATTTCTATACAAATTCAAAGATAAGAGAAGCTATGTTACTATAAAGTTAAAATTTATTTAGAAGAATGTTATAAAAGAAGTGTTTAATAGTTTGACAAAGAAAAAATTGTAGGTTAATGGCTAGAAAGTTTTATCAAAAGACAATAGGATAAGATAATATTTCTGAAATTAAATCATGAAAACGTATTAAAAATAATTGTTTTAATCGAATTGTTATCATTCTTTTTATCTAACTGTTTTAATTTAATTGTTTAGATAAAAATATTTAATTCATGAAAATAGTACTATTATCGGTGGGAAGGTGGACAAAATGTGTTAGACCCGTCTTATCTGTTATTAAAATGATGGAGAGGTTGGGGTTTATGTCCCGGCAAGAGGTAATATTTCCTAAGAGTATTCACAGCATCCCTCCCCATACTGGCACATTTCCTCTAAAACTTGAACTTCCTCAATACTATCCCTTTATAATATAACTACATGGATATCCCCAAAAGGTAGTATAGGCGTGAATAATTAAATAAAAGTACACTAATCTCAAGACCTGTTAAAGATAACGTAAGATTAGCTTATGGTAAATGCATCAGCATTAGCATGCCTTTAAGATCAACAAAGGATCGTTTTGAGAAGGCTCAATTCTCTACTGGATATCTAGAATAGAGGAGGTTGCTTGGAAAATATTTCGTGCTAGGTCCCATGGAGTTTCCGACCACCAAAAATTTTAAGGGAAGCCTACATGATAAAAAAAAGAAGGGGAAAAGTCCAATTTTGCCTCAAATTGAGCTAATGCTGCCATCTGTTAGGCATGAGAGCCTTATTTTGTATTTGAGATCATGGCCAAAATATGTCTCTGTCATATTAAATAAAATTAAAAATAAATGGTACAGTGGACCGCACATACTATCTCTCTATTTAATCTTAAAATAAAGGCTAGAAATTTGTAAAATTTGTGGAACGAAATAATATACAATTTTGCATAAACACTCCACCAAAGAGAATATATGTAATAATATACACTGTTACAGAAACATTGAGGAAAAAAACGTTCATATCTATCCACCAAAGAGCATATCAATCAATTTCATAATTTTAATCACTCCATAAAAAGTATATATGTATGCATATAGCTCAGAAATTAGTGATTTTCTAAAAAAAAAAATCCAGATCAATTTTTTTAAATATCAACAGTACTAGATACATTTTTACTCAAATGATGCGGATATACTATAAAAATTGGAAAGTTCCGCTTATGTAAAGTGCTCTTAAAGTCATTTTCTTGGGCAAACGATTTTTTGTGATGTTATACAATTTCTAGATTAAAAAATTAATAAAACTCGTTAAAATGGATTTTAACAAAATCTATTTTATCTTTTTTTTTCCTCCATCACCTTAATAACAGATAAGATATTAGGATTTGATATCTAAATCCAAAATCCCCCTTGAGGAACCCTATGAAAACACCAGATAACAATTTTTAACCCAAATGGTAAAAAGGCATTGTCTTGTGTTTAACCTAACCTAAGATAGCCTAAACTAGTCTTCAAAACCTGTACATTTGCATTAAAGGGTTGGGGCAAGGGCTGAATGTAAAACACATGATCAAATCTATATCGGCCACAGTTCCGCTATCCGCAAATTCTGCGGCTGCAAACATAACTTTACCTCGGTTTCACTAATTACTAGACATTCCTCACACATTTGTTTTTATAAAATGGGAGCTGCCTCCCGAATTTGAGGTTTAGTAATCCCCTCTTAATGAGAAATAACTTTTGGTTGCTTGTTTCAGTTGTGGCCAGATATGTTTTACAAAAAACTGCCTTTGTTTTTAAGTTTTATCTGTCAAAGTTAATATTTGTTATTCATTGTCATGCTTTACTATTTCTTTAAATTAATTTTCATCCCTTTCTTCTCCTTTAGGATGTTTTATGTTGACTTTGCAACTCTTGTTTTTTGCGTTAATGTTAAAATTTGTATCCATAAATAATAACAATACTTATCATACGTTGACAGTAAAATATTTCTGACTACAGGGATTTGAACCCCTAACCACCACACTTTTCATAGGTACGTTCAATTTTAATTATATTAACGACTTATTTTACGGGGTAGGGATTGGCTAGGTAGCTTTGAACCTCCACCTACCAACTTTTTCATCAGTACTATCAATTCCAATTATTATTCTTTTGTGCTGCGTTATACTACCTGTTCAGGTCCTACACATATGAACCAATTACGCTAATGAGTTAGAGATGAGTAAGGTTGAATTTAACGACGTGCACCAGCATTAACTTGGAGAGTTTAAAGGTAGATTACGGTGATAAATCAATTGGGGGAAATATAGCAGCCTCGTTGTACACAGCCGAGACATGATCCCCAACCTTCCGGTGAACAAGTAATCCAGTCTATTGAGGATTGTGAGACTACCGATGCACTTCCTACGTATTCTTCAACATTAATTAAATACAATGATTGTCTAAAGGTGAATCTACGCTCGAAGGGAATGGTCATACCACACTTGCACGTGATCTAGTCAAATAACGGTGTCATTCGACCAGTGGCGGCTCGTAGTTAAAATTAGTGAGGGTGCTGCTTCAGAAAATATATAGCCTTTGTTTTAAAATTGTGCCAAAGGAAAAAAAAACATGTATAAAAAGAAAATTTATTCAGTAACTTGATAAAATCTTAGCAAATAAACCAAACTTGTTCACTTACTTTAACTTAAATTGTTACTGTTCAAGTTTGATCTAGTCATTTAAAAATAAAATCCATTCGTCTTGTTTTAATTTAAGCAAAAAGTTCAATAATTTTCTCCTTGATCTCTGGATGACAATCGAGGAAATTTTTCTCCATTGAAAGTACTGCAAGTGCATTTAGTCTTTCTGTTAAATAAAAGAACCGGAAAAAAATAAATGAATCAAACAGAATAGCTGGAAGCAGAATAATAATCTAACTATACACTCTTCTACACTTTATCACATTCGAGAATATGATATACGGTTTTTAAGCACAACACACGCTGAGTAAAAAAAAATTCCCTCTACCATCACGCCAAAGCTGGCACTGCGAGAGCAACATTGCTCTCTCTACCTGGCAGTTCCGCCTTCCTCCAAACCCCCTCCTATGTGCGCATGCGCACAACAGTCAAACACCACGTCGCTGGCACTGTGAAGCGCACAGTTCCATACAAAGATTTTTGTATATTTTTCATAAACTGGGGGATGGCTACTGAAGTACTGACATTAAGCTTAAGGAATATATATTCTACTACAAAAATAAAGAGAAAATTAAAGAAAAAAGTACTCATTATATTAAATGTTATCGATAATTTCCAGTGGAAATAGGGGGTGCTGCAGTTCCGCAGTGCCTATACATGAGCCGCCACTGCATTCGACAAATCCATTTCTACATTTGAACAGTTCTGACAGAGTGGTATTTTGCCAGGATAAAGGAGACGTGGTAGTAATCGCAGTTGCTATAATTAATAATGCAACAAAAATCCAAAAGATAATATCGTGCATGGAAGTCTTGGGTTTGTCCAAGTTACATAATTAGAAATCAATACAATAGCAATGAATATATTAGATTGTGAATAGGGTCGTCTATATAGTATGATCGATATTCGGAAGTGGTTCGACGTGAACTTTTTTTTTTTACCGCGTCTTACTTCTCATTCGGGTTATAATCTTATGTACTAGCTACGCTAATGGTTTTAACTATCGGGATGGCTATATTTAGAGGAAGTGTACCTGCACTTGTGGGGAGGGAGAGGGGAAAACAATTTCGAAAAAACCCTCAGTACACCAGACTGAGATTCGAACATTGTTCTCACTGACATCGACAGTCTAGTATACTGTGAGAGTAGCGCCTTAGGCCATGTGGCCACCATAGTGGGTAAACTGCTTTATTATTCGTATAGTGAGAGATTGGTTGACTCCCGAGACTAGACTATAAATATGACCCTAAGTAGGTTCTCTAAGCCAGTGGTTTTCATACATTTGTCTGCGAACCACTTGTGGTGTGTAATGTGGGCCGCAGACGGAACCTAAGGGAAAAATCTCATATTATGTGTAGAAGATAAAAAAAAACATATTGACAGGATAATTTTGCTAAGTCAACAAAGCTTTGTACTACAAGTAGTATTAAGTGTGAAGTGTTTGCAAGAAACAGTCAAATACAATATGTTATGGCTTGATAAACACGTATACTCTGTTTACCCTAAAAGGTATTAGTATTTCCTAGACAGATTACACTACGACCATATAATATTATCTAAACCATCGTTGGAATCATGCAGAGCGGGGAAAAAGGCATCGACACACTTTACTTAACAATGTTCAATTATATTGTTAATCTGTGAAACAGGGTTGCTACTATTTTATTTAGTACCACGTCTTAGTACCCATTCGAATTATAAGCTATTACTATCATGGTTTGCTACCTTACAGGGTAACCGAAGGGTACATTAATATAATTTCCGATTTTGGATTGAGGAAGTAGTGTATTAAAGTGAGTGATCCGCAAATGCATCGAGCGCTTATAAAATGATCCCATATTGAAAAACACTGTTCTAAGCCTAGGATATAAGTGCAATGGTTGCTCTAAAAACTTTTTTAAATATGTTTTGCAGTGGTTTGAAAGCGTTAATAAACATAAATTGTCAAAAAATTACTTAAAGGAACTATACAAATCTCATTGAAGTGCATCAACCATAGATCGAGAGATTTGATATCTGTGCCTAGGGGTGACTCGTACCGTTTCTCGTCTACATTTCTGTTACATGACCTCTTAGAATGACATCCCTTTGATAAATATCAGTAACATTCAAACAGGGCAGCATGTGTCGCGTGACATCCTAATGTCGTATGACAAGATGTTTGCATTTGACAGAATATCCTTCAATATGGTCACGCGACAATGTCGTTTAGTCACGTCGTCAAAAACCGAAACACACAAAATGTGTACATGAAGCTCTAATGATAACATTATTAAAAATAATGGTTTTTTGACTACAAACATCGATGGTCGCATGGTCAAACGCGACACTCTCGTGTTAGACTGGTTTGGCGGTGATGGAGAGATCGAGTCTCGAATCTCGGTTGGGTGTAGTTTACTGTCAGTTTTTTCCCCCTTAATAGTTTTCTAATCTTCCTACTTGCAAGTGTGGGTACATTTGTTCTAAATCCAATATTCCTAATTCTCAACCCATTAGCATAATTAGTAACAAGTAGTGAAATCCTTAGTCAAAAATAAATCCCTGTCTGGTATACTGAGGCGAGTTTTTACCAAACGTTACTCACTTTCTCTCTCTACGGAAATTCGGGTACATTTCTAGCTCCTCGTCCACATAAAAACTAAAATACCATTGAGTTAAACACAAGAAACACTCTTTATGCATACATTTTAAACGAATTTCAAATTTTCAAAGATAAATTTGTAAACTACTTTAAAATTATTTTTAAGTTTCAAAAATAAAAATATATTCTTATTTTCATAGTGGCTAAAGACAGGGAAAACAAGGAAAGCCCGGAAAAGTAAAGGAATTTTTGGAAGACAGGGAAAACAGGGAATTTTTGGAAGACAAGGAAAACAGGGAATATTCAGGGTTTTAATTAAAAATAGGAAAAAGTCAGGGAGTTAAAAAATATGTCTAAAATATCCCATTAATTTTGAAACTAAACACTAATATAAAATTTAATAATACCTAAATAAAATAACTGATAAAATCCTTTGTTTAGTAAATACAAACTTTTTTAATATGTGATCAATAATAAATAAAAGAAAAGTCACAATTCACCATTAGAACTGGCAAAAAGTAGTCAAGCAACATTGAAAAATGTGGCCTGGTAAAGTCAGGGAATTTTGTAGCCACCCTGTATTTATCATAAAGAACTATTTTCAGATACCCAGTTTAAAATCAATATTTAAAGCCAATTTAGAAAAATTTGACATATTTTATAATACGTCATAAGTAAACTAGATTTAAATTAATTTATTTTAGAAAAATAAGGATACATTATAATTAATAATATTAAACCCGATACCAATTTTGAACCAAATTGTTAAAATTATTTTCCAAAAAATTCAAATTTTACAAAACCCAATCATTAGAAAACTACTATAAAAGTAAATGTTTAGATAAACAAATATACATAATTATGCATATTGTAAAAACCTTAAATATCCACTTTGAACCGTATTACCATAGCCAATTCTTTTAATATTTAAATTTAAAAAAATATTCTTCAATAAACGAATTTCCCCATAAAAAAAAAGTCCTGTATCTAATTTTATTTATCATGTTAAACACTCCCCAAATGTAAAATAATTTAAACAAAATCGTAACAGGCACTTTCATAATATTTCACATTTTCAAGAGCATTTCCTAAGTAAACTTTTACGAAATATTTATCAAAAAAATAAGATTACATTGTTATTTAGCAGGTCAACCGTTCTCGAGATATCCATTTTAAACAAAATTGTTATGGCCATTTTCAAAAGATTTGGTATTCATAAAAATCACTCATTACTAAGTTACCCTCAAATTGAGTGTTAGGCTCAGAATAAAAATAAAACTTATGTATAGCCCTTTAAAATCTAAAAATCAAATTTAACAAAATCATCAAAACAGTTTGAGAATTTTCGTGGCAAGGTTCATAGGCCTACAGAAAGTCAGACATACATGGGGTTAGATATAATTGTAATATCCACTTTTTAGCTTAGGACACACATAACACGTAAAGACTTATCATAATCTTGAGGTAGAACCTTTCATGGTTACAATAATTTCACTTTAATTGATAAATTAAAAATCAAACTTTTCAAATAATCAGTCATTAGTTAACTTACATAAAATGAAAAACTTAAGAGTAGCTTACTGATGATTGGATTTTAAAAAAAGTTGAACTATTTTAAATAAGGCCTTAACGATTTGATTCCAAATAGGTATATTGGGAGTGTTTTACTTGGAAAATTATATTGTAAAAATTCGCTTAAGGTTATTTTACTCATTACTGATTTTCAGAAATTTTAATTGTTTTAAAATTATCTCCAATAGTTAGGTTAGTAAAATAATGGTACGCCAATATTGGAGGAACTATATCATATTGTGTATCATAGCTTCAAAAAAAAAAATCTAAAACTTATTTTTCGTAAGATACCTTTAAATAAGTTTCACTCATAATAAAAAAAACCATAATTTTGCTAAATAATCACTCTTTATATATAAAATTTTAACCAAATTTCTCAAATATTTTTAACATTTAAATTTTCAAAAATAAATCGTTAGTTAAAGACCCAAAAGTTATTGGTTATTTGAAAAAATAAAAATGCATTATTATTTATCATGAAAAAATTTAAATGTTCTTATTTTGAATTCAATCTCCAAGGTCGATTTCCAAAATATTTTATTTTTCTACAATTTTTTGTTACTAAACTAATCTTAAATTAATTTAGTTTTGATAGATAAAGATATATTATTATCGATATTTAGTATAATATCCCGATATCAATTTTGAACCAAATTGCTAAGTCCATTTTTTAAAATTTAAATAAAATCTCTTCAATTAACCAAATTTCTCTCCCCCCTGCCTTCCAAACAAGTATACAGCTTTATTTGTCATGTTCATGTAAAACACTCCTAAGATAGATATTTTAAACAAAATAGTTTTAGCCATTTTCAAAATAATTTGAATTTTCAAAAATAATTCAGTAGATGACCCTTTATTGAATTCTTACCCAAAACCAAGCATACAAGGTTATTTGTCATGTCAAACACTTCAAAAATTCCAATTTGGAACCAAATCATTAGGGTCATTTTAAAAATATGTCCAGTTTTTGAAAAATTAATAAATTACTAATAAATAAGATTCCACCCCCAAAAATAATATATATTGTTAATTGCCATATCAAAGATTTCCTAGACATCCATTTGGAACCAAATTGTTAGAGCTATTTTTAAAAATAATTTGAGTTTTTGTAATATCAGTCATCAGTAAACTATTCTTAGATGAATTTTTACCACCAAAACAAGAATATACTGTTATTTGTCATGTCAAACACCCCAAAATAGCCATTTGGAACCAAATCATTAGAGCCATTTGTAAAATATTTCAACTACCTTTCAATGAATTTTCCCCTAAAACCAATTAGGCCTACATAGTTAAATTTGTCATTTCAAACAAATCATATATGTGTATTCTAAACAAAATCGTTATATCCGCTTTTTGAAAAGTTTGGAGTTTAAAAAAATTACTCATCGTAAACTACTCTAAAGCTTAGTACGCACTTGGAAACATTGTAGGTCAACTGTTTGCCAAACGTTCTCCAGCTTTTACCCAACTGTTGGCCAACATGGGAAACAGATTGTTGGCAAACATTAAAGAAACATTGTTTCGCATCCAGACTACAATGATGAAATATTTGTTTCCCATACAGAGCTCAGTTGAGTGAAAGATGTTTGTTGAGGATGCTGCTATGGCTGGTGCTTTGTATATAATTATGAGCTGTTTAAGAAAAGTTAAGTAGAAAATGGTGGTGGGTTCGTGTTCATTTACACTAACTGAAAACTGTCCACTTGTTTTATTAAAAACATCCAGTTTTTTACGCTATTTTTACAGTCTTCCATTGTCTTATACCATAACAGTGTATTTGTATGAAATACTTCAATCAGTTCCAGAGTTTTTTCGGCTGACCACATCATGACAAAAGGCGATATCAGTAACTGATGTACTCGGGCCGGTATGCAAGAACATATAGTGAATGCTTAGTGGGCTAATAATGTTGTCCTGAGAACCCTATCGTTCCACCTTTTAACCTATGATGATGCAAGCAAACCCTCGCTAGTGCCAACAAATCATCCCCTTAGTCAAGTTCTTGCATACGACCCTCGGTGTGAATAACAGAGTCAGACCGGCCCATGTTGCTTACTGTCGAAAATGTTGGCCAACATGTTTTCCTCGCTGAGAAACATATAGGCAACATGAAAAAATGTTGCCCAACTGTTTGCCAATAGTTGGAGAACAGTTGGCCAACTGTTTCTGAAGCAAGGACAACATGTTGACAAACAATGTTTCCTAGTGCGTATTAGGTTTTACTAAAAAGGCTAGGGTAAAAAATATGATTTTGTGGTATAGCCCTAGTAAGTATAAATATCAAGTTTGAACAAAATCCATAAAACCACTTTGGATCCGTGGCTAGGGACAGACTGACAGATAGACAGGCAGACAGACAGACAGACAGACGGACATAGAAACATACATGGAAATACATAATTGTAATATCCACTTTTTTGGGTTTATCTACACTAATATTATAAAGAGGAAAGATTTGTTTTTTTTGTTTGTAAAGGATAAACTCAAAAACTACTGGACCAATTTTAAAGATTCTTTCCCCAATATAAAGATACATTATCAGTGAGTAACATAGGCTATATTTTATTTTGAAGATTTAATTTATTCCTTATCAAAATGTTGATAGTTTTACACAAGGTATAAAAAAATTGCCTAAAAATATGCTTTCTCCACGTGCGCTACAAAAACTATTGGTATTATATAACAAAATACGATACATATTGAACGTTCTCACTAATGTTAACAAAAAAGTCCGCGAGACAATACAGATAATTATTATATTTATGTTACAATAAACGTTTTTTGTTGAAATTAGTCAACTAAAATACGGATGCGAACAAAAAGTGATTATATCCGTATCATAATATGAATCCTTATCCAAATCTATTATTTAATCAAAACCTTGATATCTCCGTCATCGGCAGTCCAGTCTACTGTAAGAGCGTTGTGTTAGACCAGGCAACCACTGAAGTGGGTGTGATGGGTAGCTAGTGTTCATATAAAAAGTAAAAATTTGTCATAATCTCGAGATCGATTTTTTCACGTTCACAATACTTTCTATTTATGTTATAAAATAAAATGGCTAGTCTTTCTGATACGTTTTCTAGAATATAAATAGTGGTAATTGATTGTTTTTCATATAAACATGCATCTAATAGTAAGTTAGTGTACTGATGATCGATTTAAAAAAATTACGATGTCTACTTTTTCATAGAAAGATAAAGTAGGCCTATTGATATTGTACAAATTTTCGACCTCTCTATTATTACGGATCTAGATGTTTTATTTGTATCCAAAACGAAAAAAGCAAATAAAACTTTATTTTTAGTTTTTGGGGTAAAATTCGTGTATGGTTGGTTTACTGATAAGTATTTATTTTAATTCGAATATTTTTTTAAATAGTTCAAGGAATTTGTTTCAAAAGGGGTGTCTGTTATGTTTTTTGCATGACAAATAATTATATTTAACGTATTTATATTAGTTTTTCTAAAATAAACTTTTATTGTAGTTAACTAATGATTATTTTTGGCAAAATTTGAATATTTTTATTATTTTGTCCAAAATTGACATCGATAGACGATTTTACTTTATCAATAATTATGTATCTTTATTTTTTTAAATAAATTAATTCAAGTGTAGTTTAATTACAAAAAATTATAGACATTTTTAAATTGTTCCAAATTGGTCTTTAATATTGAGTTCATAATGGGTATCTGAGAATTGTTTGTTGTTCATGCTCATAATATATAAGAATATGTTTTTATTTTTATTTAACTACAAATAATTTTAAGGTAGTTTACAAATAATTTATTTAGAAAAATTTGAGATTTGTTAAAAATATTTTAGCAGTTTGGCTTAAAATTTATATATAAATAGTGTTTAATGTGATTAAAAAGTTGATATGTTTTTTCTTAGCAAAACTTACCTAATAATAGTTTACTGAATACCTATCTTTGAAAATTTACTGAAAACCTATTTTTGAACATTTTCTTTGAAGCTATTATACACAAAATGAGAAAGTTTGTGCAATATTGTCGTACCATTTATTTTATGACACCCGCCTCGGTGGCGTAGTTGGCTAACGCGCTAGTCGTGTTTAGCACGACTGCTGACGACGGGGAGATCAAGGTTCAAATCTCGGTCGGGTGAACTGGGGGGGGTGTTTCCTAAATGGTTTTCCACTCTCCCTCCAAGCAAATGCAGGTTCACTTCCTCTAATTCAACCTTCCCAATTCCTAATCCATTAACGTAATTAGTACTTAAAGCGTATAACCTGAACGGGTAGTAAGACGCGGTGTTAAATAATAATACTATTTTATGACTTATTAAAAAGGTTTATAACTTTTGCTGTGGGTTTCCTTGAAATTTTTGAATGCCCGACACACTTTATAGAGTGAGGGGACTTCGGGAGCACAGGGAGGTGCAGTGTAATCTGAAACTTTCATTGATCGAAAAGTAATATATTTATTTAATGAGCGTATGAGAAAGTAGTTTACTTATATTTTTCTCTTTAATCATAGGTTTCATTGTATTTCTAGGATACTTAACAAGGATGTAAGGGAAGGAGGAGTGGGGTTAACTGGGGCAGTGAAGTAGGTTGGCTTCCATTGATCAAGTAGGAAGGTTGCCAGGGGATCATGTTTGGTTTTCGACACGCTAAACTGTAATGTGAAAGGCCTTTATATCTCCTGAGACCGTCTGTCGTAAACCTTAATATCTCTTGGGCAATTCTAACATCACCCTTAGTAGCTCCTAAGGATGTCTGTCGTATACCTTAATATCTCCAGGTGACATCTGTTGACATTCTTAATATCAACTGGGAACCTTTGTTCTCAGTCTTAGTATCTTCTGGTGACCTGGCGGTCTAAAGGTAAGGTGTCGTAGCTATGCGTTGGAGGTCCGGGGCTCAATCCTCAGTCCTGACACAGATTTATTTCATTGTCAAACCCTTCCTTTACCTCTGACAAGACGTGTATTAACCACAACTTATAATGCGTGGAATTCCAGGCCCACACCGTGGTTTGGATCTCACGTTAAACTGTAGGTCCTCAATTTCATCTCACAACCACCCTACTATTACACATTAGCGTAAGTGCGTACAACCCGAACAGGTAGTAAGATTTGGTTCTAATAGTAATAATAATGATGATTATGATAGTAATAATAATCTTCTGAGGATATCTGTCGTTAGTTATAGTATATCCTGGAGACTTTTGTCATCAGACTTTATTTCCTGTGGACGTCTGTTGATGGTCCTAATATCTTCTTGAAACGTTTATTGTCAGCCTTAGCAAATTCTGAGGATGTCTGTTGTTAGTCTTAGTATCTTCTGGGGATGTATGATGACATCCTTAATATTCCCTGGATACGTTTGTTGTCAGATTTATTATCTCCTTGATACTTCTGTAACCAGAGCTTCGCCAAGAGATCACCATAATTCAATTTTTGATATGTAATTTAGACATTTCCAACTCTTTCTTTGCTTTGAAATAACTCTCGCGATTTAGGATAAAGATCCTTCGTCCACCGTTGAAAATTAAAAGGTAGCTTATTCAAAATCAATGGCGTCGTTAAGACGTTTTATTAGAAAAGGGTTTGGATTGTAAAGAGTCGAGTCCCCCTCAAGTTTATTTTAAAACACCTCCTAATTATGGTTTGGAACAGGCGTATACTACTCCACCAAAATTGTCTTAATAATTCATATATTTGACAACTTGAAAGGCTACAAGATCTACTTTTACATATTCATATACATAAGGTCATGTTATATGTAACTATCGGTTTTGATAGATATCATCAATAATTATAAAATAACCCTAATAATGGCAAAATTTTATCAAAATCGACCGAAAAAATCGTTTAAATTTTTGAATTATGCTATAATGTCCATTGAAAGAAAACCCAGGTATATGTTTATATTATTTAAAAACTTGAAGTTTTTAAAACGTTGGTGTACCTTAGTTTAGTCTTCCTAGGAAAGCAGGCTCTTTGATCGACTACCAAGTTCGTTAAATATTTCGGTGCTTTTCTTAAGAATTGGATGATATTTAACAACTAAGTTTAGCCCTGCTTGTTGGTGGTACATTGTCAACAATGAGAAAAAGAAATATTTTTACTTTCTCTTGATCCTTTGAAGAGATAGTATTGTGTCCGTAAAAAAAATCGAGCTAGAGATTTTGATAAATATATCAACGTTTCATGATCACCCAAAACAAAAAAAAAATGTTTTCGCGATGTCGTCAATTTTTCAATCGTTATTTCGGCCTAGAGCCGAAACCATTTTACTGATTAGGTTAAGACTTTATTTCTAGGGTTTTTATAGAGTTGCCGCGAGGAGTTTTTGGAATTAGATATCAAATTCTAAAATTAAGGTTATAAAAAATTTAGATAGGGATTTGTAAAGGGATTCGTAAACTGTATATTCTAATTATCTTTAATATATAATTATATAGTATATATATATATATATATATGATAGTAGTTACACTACTGTGGTTTCTTGGCTGTACATAGCATTCCAGAGCCACCAATTGACGCTTCGCAATGATACACGTGATTCAAACCGATTCATTACGATGGGAGGGAAGAAAAACATTGCGCAAAAAATTCAAAATAATATATATCCAGGAGGGAAGATCATTATTTTGGAAGTTCATAGTATTGGTCATTCCTAAAAAAAAAGTTTAAATGAACATGGTGCCCTACCTATTTCAAACGGTTTCCAAGGGAGATCTATTTGAATGCACAATATTTTGAATTTTTTGCGCAATGTTTTTCTTCCCTCCCATCGTAATGAATCGGTTTGAATCACGTGTATCATTGCGAAGCGTCAATTGGTGGCTCTGGAATGCTATGTACAGCCAAGAAACCGCAGCAGTGTAACTACTATCGCAGAAGCTGTAAACTTACACTATCTGCATATTCGACACTTGCGAAGACTGCAGCGTTTTTATCAACACTTCTACAGTGTTACTATCTTCAGTCAGCGCTGTCAACTGATTGCGTCACACTCTAATGCCGTCTTAACCGAATTGTAAGCCCATGGGCAAAGCAATGCACTGAGCCCCTAATACAGCCCTACCCACCAACGGGAATAGAAATTTAAACGGCTAGTAAAATTAAACTTATAGATGTATAATTTAACATTACTTTCAACAAAAATGTTATTAAAAAATTAATGTTTAAACATAAACAAATATGCTATATAGCAAATGAGAACTAATCAATATAACCTTTAACAATATAAAATAAAAATTAAAAATCCCAAGCATGGGGGGCCCCTAATACCGTGGGGTACTTTGGCATTGCCCAGTGTACCCATGCCTAAAGACCACACTTCTTCACACCGATACATGCTTCTGCGGCTTATTATAGTGGGAGGGGAAGTATAATTTTGTGTGTCAAATTCAAAATACCATACATTCAAATAGCTTTATCTCAGAAACCGTTCAAAATAGGATACGTGTTTATTTAAACTTCCCAAACTATTGACCTTACCTCATGGGACATAATATATATTTATATACATTAATATAATATATTAAAATATATATATATATATTAATATAATATATTAGGGGTGTGCGAAGGCCACTTTTTAAATGCGAAGTGAAGTCGAAGCGAAGCTTGAAGCTTGCGAAGAAGAGTCGAGGTCGAAGGCCTATATTAATAATTAATGCAAAGAGGCTTACTGAGTAAATTATCAATAAAGTTTTATTATATACCTACTTACATCGTGAAGTTGATAAAATTATTTTTCAAATTTACCATATGCATGTCTTTTTATCTGCATCTCTATGATAATAATTACAAATTAGATTCAGTTTTCGTTTCCCACTTTCAGTATCAGTAATTTTGAATAGTAAAGAAAAAGCGAAGAAGCTATGAAAAACTTGTGTGTCAAAATGAACTTGTAAATTTGTCACAGATAATTCCAAAGAGATAGAATATTAAGGACTAAACATTAGACACAAGCTGCATTCAAAGCACAACTAAAGCGATTTCTCTACTTCATATTAGTGACCTTGGTGTTATTTCTATATATGGATTTTTATTTGTTACAAAATTATGTTGCTGATAGTGAATATTATATAATAGCATTTACTTACCCGCTTTTGATCCATGCTTACGTTATGGTAGTTAAATTACTAGTCGGTGTTAAAATTATGTTTATTAACGGGTTTAAAATTATTAAATATTGAAATATTTATTAAGATAAAATTAAATCGTTTGATAATTTATCGAAGTTTTATCCTTCTTTCAAAATTTTTCGAATATGCGAAGGTTATTGTAGATGTCGGGAGTCAAAGCCTAAGGAGATTTGACCTTCGACTCCGACTTCAACATTCAAAGGTTCACACACCATTATAATATATATATATATATATTGTGTGTTTATTATATATTATAGTAAGAGTTTATACATATATATGTATATATACTTTAGAGGGATTTTCAAATACTTTTAAAAAATATTCTTGTCGCGTTACATATATGTAGTTATTCCGACGACATCAATGTCCAAAATACAGTTCATCCATACCGTCTGCGGCCAAGGTTAATACGAAAGAGAAACACGACATTGACCAAGGCTTGACAAATGACGGCATGTTAGCATTGGTCTTGGCGGCGTTACCGACCGTTTAGTGTTGTAGTAGGCCTATGTGTGTGTCGTGACTGTCGTCTGTTTGATTGCGTCGTAATTCCCTTGCTACACAATGTTAGACCCAGCTTTCTTGACATCACCCCTTGTATAGCCTACACTAGCGGAGTATCGCCCTTGTAGCAGATTATCTTTCTCGCTCACTCATGTATCAGGAAACCTCTTATCAGAACGCTTCCTTTAAAGCTCTCTCGGACTAGCGAATGAGGTTTTAACAACCCGGAGCTAGTGCATGTTTTCAAGGGACAGTTTCGAGATGAGTAAGGTTGGAGAAAGGGTGGGGTTTGTAATGAGTTATCCGTGTACGTTTGCTAAATGAAGACGATAGTGCGAAATTTGTAAGAGAACGTATCGTATTAAATTGTGCTTTTATGGGTTGTTACCGTTTTAACGTCGACTAACCTTAATCAGTGAAGTATTTAACGGCTTGATTGTTAAATTGCTTCTATGAAACGTTGGATTACTTGAACAAATATAACGTATTGGATACTAAAATAGATTGTATGGCACAAACCATACAAACTTTCTCGCACTTTTACATAAAAACGGAGAGATTTACTTAAAACTCGTAAGATAAGGGAAACAAAATATTATGCATTCTTGCCGAAATAAAATGTAAAAAAGAGCATCATATTTTACCAAAGAGCATAAATGGAATAATATACACTGTTATTATTATTATTATTATTATTATTATTATTATTATTAGCATCAAGTCTTACTACCCATTCGGATTATATGCACTTACGCTAATGTGTAATGGTAGAGTGATTGTGAGATGAAATGGAGGACTTACAGTTTCACGTGGAGTCCGAACCACGGTGGAGGCCTGGCATTCCACACATTCGCAAGTTGTGATTAATACACGTCTTGTCGGAGGTGAAGGAAGGGTTTGATACTCAACTAAATCTGTGCCGGGACCGAGGATTGAGTCCCAAACCCCCAACAAAGACGTCCGACACCTTACTCCTAGATTGACAGGTCACCGAATATACACTGTTAGAGAAACGTATTTAGAAAAAAGGATTTTAACTGTTCACCAAAGATCATAACTATCAAATCTCCATTTCCCCAGACCTTCATATAAAGATTTATATTTATGTATAGCTCAAAAACTATTGGCCTTATAAAAATTTATTTTATTTAGAGTATTTAATTTTAATAACTCTACAACTTTTCAATGAAGAGAGATTTTTTTGTGTCGAAGAATTGCGGAGAAATTATCGAAATTGGATACATCCGCCTATGTAAAACATCCTTTAAGTCATTTTCCTAGAAAAATTGGAGGCACCATTTTGCATGTAATGCTAAACAGTGCCTAGATACGAATACTAATAAAAATAGTTAGAGCCGAATTCGAGGAAACTTTTTTTTTATTCTTCGCCCCTAAGTAAATTACCCTTAATTATTGGATTAATGAAGGGTTTTGGAATGATATATTTAAAACAAAAATTAAGGGTAGTTTACTGAAGGCTAAAAAGTTTTTTTCTTCAAAATATGCATTAATGATTATAATTAAACTTTGTATCTAGGAATTGTTTAGGATTAAAAACAAAATGGCAATCCCATGAAAATCCCTTTAAAGAGTGGAGATTTATGATTTTGATCACATCTACACAAATATTTAGATAGTAAATATATTATCATTGAAAAGTTGTAGTGCTATTAAAAATAAATATATCTTATTTGTATTTAAAAACAAAACAATACGTCCTTAGCAAATATATAATTTTTCTATGCAGATCTTTGAAAACAACAATTTTAGTCTCATGCTCGTTAGTGGAAAAAGATGTTCATCTTCTCTCAATGTTTCTCTAACATTGTATTATATCTAATTTATGCTCTTTTGTGGAGTGTTTCTGAAAACCTGTATGTTATTTAATTTCATAAATCTTACTAGGATTTAGTAAATGTGTTTATTTTAATATAAAAGAAAAATTTAGTTAATGCACCACACTGTACCGTTAATTCTTGTCCTGGTAGGGCTCTGGGCCAAGATATGGGCACACAAATAGATATACTACATCACAAAAACAACTTTTTTTGTTTCAGTGAGTCATAAAAGTAGACATTTATCAATATACAATTTTCAATTATTTCTACGGTCACTTTACTTTTTTCTCAGAGGGCTTGAAAAAAAGGAATGAAAAATATCAAACTATGTTCTTAAATTTTTATAAAGAAAGCACCATATATATATAACACACATATTCCTAGCTCAAGCAAACTAAATATAGATTATAGAATTAACTTCATTAATTTAAGGTGTAGACATAGCTTACATAATGTTACCTCCAAGTAATTTCTAATACCCCCCATAACTTAAATTAGATAATTTAAGTAACTTTCGTACTGAGCCTTACTTAACCTAGTGTAATGTTGATTTAGGATTAATCGTTTTGGTCGCTTACAAATACAAATAAAATGAAGATTAAAAATATAATATATTAAAATATAAATGATAAGACACAATCGTTAATATCTTGAAACAAAAATTTTCAAATATTATGTATTAATTAACAACCCTAAAATTAATTTCCCCCCAAAAAAGGGTAGGCCAAAATAGTATTTTATTTCTATAATACTTTCCCCAGAGAACATTTTTCAACAAAATCGTTAAAGCCACTTAGAATAATAGTATATTTAAAAAAGATTAATGGTCAGAAAATTACTTTTTTTACTACATTTTCTATTAGATAGACCTATAAGTGGGTAGGGGTGATTCTATGCTCTAGTTCTGGCCATTCGACCATATCTTTCTACATCTACTTCCTGGCATATGGAGGAATTAATTTCTGAGATGGGGACACCATTTAGGCGAGCTACATTAACCCCAGATGGTAGGACGATACGTGAGAATGATGATGGTGGAAAGCAGAGGGGACCTACAGTTTAACGTGGGTTCCGAACCACGGTAGTGGGCCGGCATTCCACACATTCACAAAGTGTAAAAGGACACAATTTGCCAGGGGTGAAGGAAGGGTTCTGTAACCATATAAATCTGTTCCGGGACCGGGATTTGAGCCCTGGGTCCTAACACAGAGGGTTGACACCTTGTCCCTAGACCGCAAGGTCCCCCGCCCTTAAATATAAGTATACATTGTTATTTATCGTGTAAAACACGACTCAGATATTTATTTTAAACAAAATCGTTATAGACTTTTTCGAAAAAATCTAAATCTAAAAAAAAAACTGTATCATTCAAATACCCTTACCTTTTAGAGCTAGATTTGAAATAACTATTTTATCTCGAGACATGACCATATAAAATCTAAATAATTCAGCAGTAAACTTGGATTCATACAGGGAAAAAGGTCAGACTGAATCGTAAAACCCACTTTTCTTTTAGTTTAGGGTTCACATAAAGCGTCACTATCCATAATAATATTAAGGTCTAAAATGTTCACGATTACTTTCTTTATACGATAAATTAAAACAAGATTCATAGTTCATACTTGAATTACTTGTTTATATCTTCAGATAAACGTCTTTCTCATTGTTATTCTTGATAAATCACAGTGCAAACGGTAACGACTTGAAATATGCTAGCTGCGAGGTTTGACTGGAATAATTAATTCAAAAATGGCATATATTTATCTCTAGGTCCCCTGTAGGTGCCAATAAAATACCATTCCAGCATATTAAATGTACTTGTAGTAATTCTGCTCAAAGTTTAACTTTGTTTGTTTGGGGGAGAGAGAGAGCATTTCGATTAGTTTTATGTATTCCAACTTTAATGTGACGTCTAACAGCTGCAGCTTAAATAAAACGGAGAATTTATAAACTTTACTGCAACATAAATTACCATGAAATAAATAATACAAACGAAAGCTCCAAAAACATACATCCTTGGCAATGACATTTTGTTTTGAACAATCATATTTATAAGCACTTACAATTTGGTTACTTCAGAATGGGACGTTGTAATCATGAATGTCTAAGACTCGCATTCCGCCTGTATAGTATTTTATTTTAAAGTTACTTTACTGGGATTTTACTTACAGTGAGTAAGCAATGAAAAATTTCTAAGCCATTTAATCATATCACTTAAGAGCTTTCAAACTGATTTATTTATGGAAAAACACAACAGCCAATCCCTTTCTATCAATTCATTTCTCTTAAAGGATATAGCTCACCAAATTTCTCAAGTGATCAAATTTATGAAAGTAACTAGTTTCTAACCTGAGGCCCTTTGTTCAGAAGCGTGACAAGCGGCTGACTGAACTAAGTAGTCAAACAATAAATATTACTTTCATTAAAATTTACTATAGTACATAAAATAAACGTTTGAAGGAAAAAACTTATTTTTAGCACCAAATATTCACTACCGGTATAGGTTATATATGTACTAAATATGTTGATATGTTAGGAATAAGGAGAGCAAAATTTAGAGGAAGTGCCATATGTGCTTGGAGGGAGAATTGAAAACCATATAGTAAAAATCACACCCAGTACACCCAACGAGGATTGGAGCTCAGATCTCCTAGTCATGGGCAGTCCAAGTCCAGTCTATTGCAAGAGTTACGCATTATAATATTAAGCCACAGAAGTGGGTGAAAGCATTAGAGGATATAAAGTACAACATAACAAAAACTTAAAAAAATATATATTAAAGGTGAAAATTGCAAAATAAACATAAATAACTTTCTGTTTTATGTGTTTTTTGGTTGTGGCAACGGTGCGAAAATAAAGTCTGATAATTATTATGTAGGGATTTGAAACCCACCTTTCGAATCTGGACATGTGATGCTTCTCAGCCTTTCACTACTTTTTGTTTTTATATGGGTTCGGCCTAGCTTAACAATAACTAGCCTAACTAAAGGAAAAATAGGCTGTTTTTTTTAAAAGAAAAATGTCACGTCCTCTAAAATTAGTTTAAACTCTTGTCCAATACATTAGCTCAGTGGATAGTACGTCTTCTTTGTACTAAATTAAAGGTATAGGATTTGATTCGCAGCACAGATAGGGAGGCGGTATCTAAATAAAAGTATAGACACTGTATTCATTGAAATTATCGGAAGAAAAATATCTATACCGTACAAGTATCGAACTTATTCATATTAATTTTTTTCCTCGTCACTCATTTCCTTAAAGTTCGGGTTCAATGCCTTGAATACTTCCCTCTATGCTTCTGCAGCTTCCGTTCGCGACTTGTAGTCTTATAGGCTTTCATCCCAAAGAACCGGTCTATTTAATACTAAAGCTATTAATAGTTCTACATCAACAGGGTGTCTACTGGGTCACCAACGTCATGAAAGTCACGGAAAATTTACTAATTGTTAAAGAGGTCACGAAAGTCCCAGAAAAGACACGAATTTTAAATATTTTGGTAATAAAATAACGAAAATATTTTTGTTTACATTTTCCGCGCATTGTAACAACTTGAATGCGTCGAATGTCAAGAAACACCCTGATCTACCTCATTACCCTCCATTATCAATCAATTTAAACCTATTTTAAAATACACCAACAAAGCACGACAACTCTGTGAGACACATTATCTATAATTCATTCACGACCTAAGTTTACCTGGATGACAGCTCGAAATGTTACTAGAAGTAATCCCTAATATATCACTACGCCAACAGCTGTCATCTATCAGTTTGGATTACTGTAATGAAAACAGATGGTAATATATTAATGTGATAGTTAAACACAGTAATTTAGGCCAATATTATTTATATATTTATATGAGGATGGACACAAATTTATTTATCTTTTTATTACACTTTAGAAAAATATTCACACTACTTTCACGAAAACTTCTAACGAACATAGCTTCAAAATGGTGACTGACGAATTTAAACCATATGGTTGAACATAACGGCAAACAAGATTTTTACAATGATTCAGACACGCAGTTGATGAAAATATTTTATTCAATTAAATATTTCAAAATACGATAAAATAATCATAAAATCATTTATTGTATGTAAAAAAATGACAACAATTTTTTCTTTTCCAAGTAAATATAATGCCTATATTAAACGGTATTGGTTTGTGCACTATATTACACAAAATCAATAACGTTACAAAACGAAGAATAATTACTTTTAATTATGTTTAAAATATTGTTTCGAGTTGTATAAAAATAAATTATTTAAAAAAAATGAAACAGTATGAGAAAACTTAAGTTTACGTTATTTTAAATGTAATATATAACAGATAATTAAAGATATTTACATTTATAACAAAACAGTGATCTTTTACAAGTGTTGGCAACCCAAAACCTAATCATAAAATTGTCGAACTGTCATCCGGGTAGAAACCTATCGTGAACGGATTTTATATCGTTGTCTATAAAGTACTGAACTGTGTCCGCCGGACGGCGAAAAGTTGGCAAGTCTGAACACGCACATTTAAATCTGTGTACATTTAACGTTGTGGACGGCGAAACGCCGAGCCGGATTAAAACGGGCGTCGTGCTGACAACAACGGCCGGACTCATGAGGACCAATGGTCATTTCTAAGTCTGGCGCCGTGCTGACAACAACGGCTGGACTCACGAGGACCAATGGTTATTTCTAAGTCTGGCGCCGTGCCGGATTGAAACGAGCGTCGTGCTGACAACAACGGCCGGACTCACGAGGACCAATGGTCATTTCTAAGTCGGGCGCCGTGCCGGATACGGCGCCTGGCGATAAGTCGGATCGTCTGAAAGAGGCCTAACCTTTTCTGTTTCCATCATATTCAATACCACAAGACTCCAAACTAAGTGGAATGTCAGCGGTAGTTTTTATGTGCAGCCTTTTATACGTAAAAGCTAGAAGACCTCGAATGCGCGACTGCTGCAGAATTTAATGGGACTCTTGACATTTTTTTGAATGGGCATTTGGGGAAAGAGTAGGGAAGAAGAGGGATGAGAAAGTGGCCTCATAAAAGCTATCCACGGTTCGTTTGGCTTTTTTAACCATGTGCGCATGCGTGCTAACTTACTTACAAAAACAAAACGTCGTTTTAAAGATTGATTCAGTCCAGTCTTTTTTTTTAATATTAAGAACATCCTCTACCCTTCAAGGTTTGGAGGACGCTTAGCGTGGTGGCTCTGGTTCTACTCCTAAACGTTTATTTATTTTACAAAATATATTTATGAGCTTCCCATAAAAGAATTATCTATTATAGCTTATGATTGTACTAGCGAACCTTTTATTTTTAGCTTAGTGTCTTATTACCCATCAATTGTATCCCCATTTAATTACACAAATTTGATAGGAACGAAAAAGGAATAGTTCAGAGTAAGTTTACCTTCATTTGTGTGGTGGGGGAATGGGAAACCACATAGGAAAAAAATCACTCCAAACACACATTGGGGATACATGATACGACTTCTCCGTCGCCGGTAAACCAGAATTGACGATATTGACGTTTAGTCCACGTGATGGCTGATATCAATTTATAGTGAACTCTGAGAGCCAAACAAATATTTCAGACAGTCAAGGCTAAATTTTATATCTCAACATGATTCGAGGGATATGTATCTTTGAAATATTTGGACAAAGTTTGAATGATAATCAGGGGCGTAACGTCAGGTTAAACTATGAGCCTAAGTATCTCCAAACCTTCTATTGGACAGTTAATAAAAATAAATACCAAATCTGTATATACTATTGTAAGTTTAAAAACAACTCTTAAAATGATAAAACTTAGATAAAATAATGCTTCTTGCTTGGAGAAAATATTATGTTTTATTAATTTATTTCCCTTCCCCTATTTAGACTCACCTCAATTTGTATTATTCATAATTTCTTCTAGTTTTCATCACGTCTTTCAGATTCCCACCTATCTATCCCTACTACAGGGGTGCCACTATTAATCTTGAGCGTAAGCTCCTGTCGACAAGTTGACAAATTGTATTTTTGTTTAGATATGGAGCTAACATGTCAATAAATCACTATTGCTCGTGATATTATTCATATAGGCAAATATATATATAGTAAATATTATAAACTAGTAAATATATTCAACTTCTATGTTACCTAGTTTATTAAATTGAAATGTATTAGTTACTGAACAGTTTTAATTTTCTTTTATACCTGGCAACGCTGCGTTTTCGACTCTTGTCAGGGGCTAGGTTCGAAGAGGGAGCTTGGGAAGTTTGATACGAAAAAGGCGGGGGGATGTTAGGACCCAAAGTTGTTAGAATAGAAAAGAACCTTGGTTAGTACCCAAGAAAATATTTCTACTAATGATAATCAGTCATGTATCCTACATAGTACAGTACATACCCTACTACCTGACTTAAAACCTTTACCCATTTAGGAGTTCAATAAGAACTATTTCACTCACAAAAACACATATTTAGTAAAAGCGATTTAAATCATACTACTAGTGTTGTTAAAAAAAGATAATATTTTCACTAGAAATGTTGTGGTTTTTCCCGTTTGGGTACTTTGGACCTTTATTTAAAAAAAAAATTATTTATTTCTATCATTAATCTGAATACATTATTTTGTGTAATGTGCGTGCTCTTATTATTTAAAAATATTTTATTTCTATTTAAGTTTTAAAATGGAAGAAGGTCTGATAAATATATCTGGTTTAGTGTGTTATTATAAATCTGGCGTGTCGTGTAAAGAAAATTCACTTATTAACAAGACCATCGGATCGAGATAATCTTATAGTATATATATTAATCTTATAGTATATATATATATTTTTTTTCTGCCTTACTTGATCGAAAAATTAACTGCAATCCAAAGAAAAATTACAAAATACATTTAATTCTCGTGTCCAAGGATAAACTATATCTTGCGTCTGTTGCTAGTATTCATATTAGTTGGCGAATAGTACTTATTTAACAAATAAAATTTACACAAAGTTAACATTCAAAATCCCTATTTGATTTGATCTTACATTTACATACTATATAGTTATACAAATAGATGAATTCTCCCATTAAGAGGCAGATTAAACCCAATTGAAAACAAGCAATTAATCAAATAAAATCTCAAATACAGTACATTTGTGTGATAACAATATTACTTCAAGACCATTAAACCTTGTAAAGGAACTTAAGGATGCTTGATGATGTCCCCCTTAGGAGTTTTTCTTTTATTTTAAATTCTACTTATATTGAGACCCCAAAGTCTTGGGCCGCTTAGCTGCTGCAGTCTACTTCAAATTCCAGAAATCTCAATTTTTCTCTATATAAAACCTTTGAGTGTTAAATTTAGTTTATTCATTATATATACTTTTGTGAGCCTGATATTTCGACCACTACTTCAGTTAACACTTAAACCACAAAATAATACTTATATTTGGCATAGATTTACATGTCTGAGTGATTATTGAGGTGCGCATCTCGGATCTATTATCTTTAACTTATTGTGAGTTTATGTGTCTTATATCACGTGACGAGAAATGCGGATATTCCAAAACCCGAAAACATAAAAAGGGAATATCTTGGAATATGCACTCAGGGAAACTATTGGTTGTGACACGGTCATGTTTTATAAATTTTATATCTTATATTTTTGGCTTACACCTAAGATTGAATGATTACTGCCGCAAAAACCTAAATAAATCGCAATAGGCCTGCGTAATCAAAAAAACTCAAGTGCACGCTTTCGTTTTTTTAAGCTTTAATATCATATATCAAAATAGCGGAATAAGATAGAAACGTTGAAAATGTAGGCTATAATACCTTTTCTTAACTGTAAACTGCTACTATGTAAAATTCATTTGTCTTAATGCTTTAATTACCAATAATGTATTCTTCTACGTCACTCTTCTTAAGTTTTTTAACAGCACCAACACACAATAGTTTAAACTATTGTGAATAGAGAAGTTATAGCTTAATCTTCAAAATAAATTTAAGCTTTTAACAAATTATGTCTAGATTAAATCTATAATTTAGATATTGTATTTTAGTCAGACTACTTTTTGCGTTTTGTAAGACGATTTAAACCAATAAAGGGTTAATATTTAAACAGAATTTCGGATTTTGTAACTTTTCTCCATTGTTAATTTTATATATTATAAATAGAACAAAGTTAGTTTATAGATTCCCTATGCAACGAACGGGTTCACCAACTAGTACAAGATAATAATAGGTGAGACCATTTTAACTCATTTAAATCTCCCCGTCTTCATTATGTTAATTACGCCGTTAAAATATTATTAATTACAACAATGATAGTTAAGCAATGATCCTGTTCATACTCAAGGCAGATTCTAAAATAATATCTGCCCTACATATAATATGTAGCCTATGTTGATTGCATCATATTTTATATAATCTTGAATCATACATTTCCTCCATATTATTTAATGTGCGTTAGTGAATATTGTGATTTAAAAATCCTGCGCGTAATATTAGTTTAGTAGTTTAGAAATTCTCAGTATTGGTCAGAATAACCTGTTTACTTTACCTTATTAAATATTTAGACCCTAGCTAATATCTTCAACCATATATTTTTTAAAGTTTTTTCAATTAAAAAACTAATTAAATTTTTCTGTTTACTAAAATATATGCAAATAAGTTAAATTGACTTCCATTACCTTGATCAAAGAAAAAAAATCGTGTTTAAATCTACCTAAGCCTAGGCCGAATATTTTATATCCGAAAGTAATTAATACATCACTGGCAGGGTATAAAGTACTATTAGTGTAGTTGAGGTTCAATTAATGACTTGTTATACTATGACTGCATTTTTACATGTAGACCAGTACAGTCTAATACTATCTAACAGCTTGAAAATCTACTATATCTCCATTCGTGTATTCATACGTGAGGTCATGTGATCTTCAACTTTAAAAGTTTATTGAAATTATCAATACCTATAGGATAAAATTATAGTAGGTCAAGTATACTAAAATAAGATCCATTTTGACATATAAAAATGTGTTTATATCTCCATAAAGGCTCTTCCGGCGAAAATTGGAGTCTAGATAATTATATACTCTTTTCCCAAGAGAATTATGTTGTTGTTCCTCATACCCCAAAATGTTCCTCCTCTTATTAAGTTAAACGTGTAACCTAGTTATTAAGTTTCCTTTTATACATTTGTAAGGCTCGTGATGTACTGGATTGCAGCTCGAATCTCAGGCGGATACAATTTATCACATTTTATTGTATAACTGTAGTTTTCCTACTCTCTCTCCACGTTAGTTTGAACGAAAATCCTCTAAAATGGTGGTTCCCAGCCTTTGTTACCCTTGCGTTGCGTACCCATTAGCAGCCCATTTTAATTAATTGTGCAATTAATATTAACAAAATATTTTATTAATATAGTAGCTCTAATTTCGGAATTGTTTGTTGCAACTAAAAATAAATGGGTCAATAATGGGATTCAAAACAATTTAATAGAGGTTAGCAAACAGTGCACATATTTTTACATTCAAAAGTCAAAAGTTAGATTAAAAGTTAACACACTCATATATTAATATTTACAAAAACTTTTTTAATGTTTCTAAATTGAAATGATCTTATCAAGATCAAATATCGAAATAAAAAAACGCACCGCACCAACCCTCGCTATAGCAATGAGTTAATATAACAACTTTTGACTTGCCACTTGTCTTACTTACACTGTTGTAATAATTTATGTAGCCTTTTTTCAGACCATATTCAAACATTTACGCGTACCCCCAAACGTCCTGGCACGAACCTCACATTGGGAACTGATTCTCTAAAACTATCCTCCTCACCTCTAAACATTAGACTTAGCAGTTAGTAAAACTTTCGTTATAAGTTCTAATATATCAAAGAATCATAAAAGTCTAGGCCATACAAATATCATGATATAGATTTGTTTAGTTGTTGGGCGCGCGTGATCTAAATGCCAAACTCGTTGAGTTTAAAGTGAAGGTGATGAGGAGGTTGGGGCACGAATCCTGGTCAGATGTACTGAGAGTGTTTTTTTCTCCTAAAATGGTTTCTAACACTATCTTTTTTATTCAAGCAAATGCGGGTGCATTTATTAAAAATTCTACCTTCCAAATTCCTACCACACTAACGTTGTTAATATTATTATTATTATTATTATTATTATTATTATTAGCACCGCGTCTTACTAACCGTTCGGGTTATACGCACTTACGATAATGTGTATGAGATGAAATGGAGGATCTACAGTTTAACGTGGAATCCGAACCATGGTGGAGGCCTGGCATTCCCCACATTCACAAGATGTCTTGTTTGTTAATAAAATTTGGATAATCGGAACGGATGGTGAGACGTGTTGACATATTTTAAATATATATTTATTCTTATCATTATTATTATGCATCTTTAAAAAGAGTTAATCCCGCTTCATTGTCTGCATGGTATAAGGCGTCACTCTTGTAATAAAGTGGATTGCCGTTGTTTAGTGTGAATATACCTACTGAGCCAGCTGTGCTCTATTTTGTTTATAGTTAGTTTTACTTATTAGCAGTAGGTGGTAGCACCTCATTGACACTTCTCTTACTGGCTCTGGGCTCACCAACTCCCGCGATTTTTGTTGTGTATAACGGTAAAATCAGTGTGCAAGCGTCTCTAAGTCTCGAGGTACAAAGCCCAAAAACTCCGCTCTCGTGTAAAATAATTAGTGCATTTAAGTGCTCAAGACTCAAGATTGGGGTGCCCCATATACAATCGCATCACTCCAGGTACTCTCTGTCATCATCTGACAAAGGTAGGCTCATAAATAATTGATTTTTTGTTTTATAACTAAAGCGTGTGCTAAACTCTCGCCTGTAGACACCGTACAGAACAGCCGTTGACGGGGAAATCGGAGTTCGATATCGGTCGGGTGTATTTTTTTTTATAGATGGTTTTCCAGTCTCACTTCATGAAAATGTCGGTACATTTCTTACAAATCTCTCTTACTCATTCATAACCCATTAGAGTAATTAGTACATATGCGTATAACCCAAACGGGTAGTAATACGTGGTGCTAAAAACCAACGACATTATTAACATAGAGAGTACCTATTACAATTTACATTTAGCTATATAAATATATAATAAATGGCTGTTTTAGTGTGTTTTAAGTGTACTTATATAAAGAAAGAGATTTTTATTTTGTGGGAATTGCGTCCTACTACCCGTTCAGGCTAACCGCATATATACACTAAGTGGGTCAGATTGAGGAAGGTAGATTTTACATCAAAATAATCTATAGACATTATAAGTGTAGGGAGAGTGGGAAACTATTAATGAAAAACAACTCGGTACATTCGACCAGTTTAAAAACATGATTTACCCACCACCGACACTCCAGTTCAATGCCATAGTGTGACGTGTTAGATCAGCCAATCATCGGTGCGGTAATTGAGTTATTTTGAAATACTTTTTTTCACTCCTCTTAAAAATAATTTTTAATTACTTTTTTACACACACTATTTGGTATATGTACAAAGTAATCAGTCTAGTCTTTATTATTATGACACCGCGTCTTACTACCCGTTAGGGTTATACACTTATGTGCTAGTTGCTCCAGTGATTATAGGAATTATGAAGCTCTAAGCTTAGAGGAAGTGTACCCGCATTTGCGTTGAGGAAGAGTGAAAAACCATTTAGGAAGAACTACACTTAGTAAACCCGACTGAGATTCGAACCTAGATCTCCCCATGATAATCAGTCTAGTCTACTGAGAGAGTGGTGAGTTAGACCATGCAGTTACCAAAGTGGGTGAGTCTAGTCTTGTCTGATTGGCTGATGACGGGGAAATTGGGAATATAATCCTTATCTAATGTACCATAAACTAAGTATCATTTCTCTTTAAGTGTACCGAGATGTTTTTTCCTTACATTTTTTTCCCCCCCTTCCCGTCCAAGTATACTTACCATGGATTCTACTTTCCATAGCCCTGCCTCATTAATGTACATGTACTAAGATGCGGAGTTCAGAGGGAAGAAAAAAAGAGACCATACACTAATGTTGTATTACCATATAAAGAACCTTATTAGAGGTTAAAAAATGTTTTCTAAAACTCTTCTTGTTAATGTAAATGCCAAGCCATGTGTTTTGCATTAATTAATTCCGAAAAAATTGTGTCGTTTAGAAATATTTTAGGAACAAACAATTTTATAATGTTGCCATATTTACTTTTACGTTTTAAATACTGTGAAATATTCTCCCTGTTGGGATCTTACTATTGCGGTAAAGCGTACAAGGTTAAAAAAATGTAGTTTACGGAAAAATCACGCAGACTTTCTCATAATTAAATTTCTAATATTTCAAAATCAGTTATCATTAAAATACTCTCAATTGATGTTTCTTTGATGAGCAAATATATAATATTATTTATAATGTTAAACACTTCTCATCCATACTTTAGAGCAAAATCGTAAAAGCCATTTCCTTAAAACTTTAAATTTTCAAAAATCAATTGGTCAACTACCCATAGATATATTAATATTTTTAGAGAAAAAAAAGCAACCAATTTTTTTTTATATAAAACACTCTTTGTATACCTATTTAAAATAAAATTAGCAAAATCATGTTTGAAGTATTTAAAATTTAAAAAAATCACCCGTCACCTTCACTTTTATGGTTAGAATCAAAATCATGATTTTGACCTTGAGGTGTGGCAATATAATACGAGGATATTAATAGTTAGTTTGAAGAAAATTCAGAAAACAGTTTTGTGTGTAGCCCCAGGAACAGACGTACATACAGAGGGGGCAGACGGACACGGGGTCAGAATTGTAAGACCGAATCTTTTTGTTTTGTTTGAGGGTAAATAAAACTTTATGTTACATTATAATATAGAAGTCGAGAATTCTCACTTTTACAATACTTTATATTTATGCGAAAGTAAAAAACAGATAGGTCCTAATGGTTTGTAACGGTGACCCCTATTTACACCATTCATCCCTCTTTTGACTGTTAAAAACTATTCCAATATCACATATGTAACATCTCCTTTTAATGGCCAACAACGTGGCTTCTAATAGTACCACACATCACTAAAGGTCAAATTGACATTAGCTTTTAAAGCATACTCAACCCAAACCTCTGTACTTTACTCTAGTGGCGATAAAGGCGACAACGAAATTTAACATAGTAAACACGAGAAAAGGGTTTAAGAGCTCTGGAGTCTGGACACAGATATGTGTAAGTCACCTCCTTGCCCCTCTCTACTTCCCCTACCCCACCCTTTCCCAATCCACATCTTTTGTGCCGCTCCGAAACAAACGTTGAGCGTTTGTGTGACGAGGTTTGGAAATTTGCCAAATCCTAAAGGACAGAACCACACACACACACACACACACACACACACACACACATGCTAGTCTCCTAATTTATCTTCTTTTGTTGGTTGCGTCATTCTCGTTTTGTTGGGGAGGTCATAGGTTTTTATCTCGAGATTGGTAGGTAAAGGCGCCTTCGTACGATTTTCAATTTCTCTTGAAAAAATTTTTTTTTCCCGCATTCCGAAATTTAGTATCCGTTTGGGTTATAAGCATACATTAATTACGATAGTGACATTGGGATGAGGAAAGCAGACTTTTAGAGTAAATATACCATCATATGTCTAAAAGGAGAATGAGAAACATTTAAGAAAATATACTTGATATTTCCGACCGGGATTTGAACTCCGATATCCCAGTCAACGTAAATCTAACCTAACATGAAAGTGACGTGTTATACCATATGATCAATGATGTAAGCTAATAATTTGCTTTTTACCAAAATATGTGTGCACGCGGACTAAGCGTCGTCAGTGACGAGGAGGTTGGGGCTAGAATCCTGGCTAGGTATACTAAATGTGGTTTCTCGTAATTCTTTCCTCCACTAATGGGGGTGCATTTTGATTACAATATACCGTTATCATACCTATCCTATTAGCGTAGTTAAAGTGCGTACAGCCCACTTTAGTGTCCGATAGGTCTAAGTCGTCCGTCGCTCTTAAGTTAGACTGGCCTGCTGAAGACGGGGAGGTTGGGCTCCGAATCCTGGTCTAATCTACTGACAGTGATTTTCACTGTATGTTTTCCCACTCTCCTTCCAAAAAAAATCGGGGTGGATCACCTTAAAATTCTTCTTTCCTTATCCCTACTTCGTTAGAGTATTTATCATATATTTGTATAACCTAAACAGGTAGTAAGAGGTACTTATAAAAAAGTATGTATGATCTAGATGGATATAAATATGTAATTAAATACAATCACATATATAGATAATAATCTAGTTTTTAGATAGTCTCATGTATTGAAAACACCCCCAAAATCTACCATTCTGCTGACGCCACTGCTGAGAGCTCTGCTTTAAAAACAGCTATAGTACCCTTCATTCCTCTCCCCTATCAAGTTTGGCTGTTGGATTAATCATTTTTCCTTTTCATGAGAGCTTCTGGAAAACTGTTGCGAATTTTCCTGCTCCTCAAAGGGAAAAGATTTAACTTATTGGAAAGTCTTCTGATACCGCTTTAAGAAGAAGAAAAATCAATGAATCTACTTTTGATTTGATGTGTGAAAGAAGTATTTCAATAGAAAATACAGTATTTCACTACATTTTTTTCCCCTTCATACATTTGTGAATTTTCATGTTCTTCTCTCAGGTATATGAAAATGGGAGAGAGAGTGAAATGGATCAATATTGAGAAAAGAGCTGTGCGTATACTCGTCAACAGTTCATCTCAGATTAGATAAGCCCTTTTTTATCGCCACAATCATAACACATTCTCCATTAATTAGGCAGACAAATGAATTTACTTAGCACTTGGATCGTAACTTAATTTTAATTCATTCTTACCCATTTCGGTGGACGTGTGGCTTTACACAGGCATAGAGACAGACATTTAAAAAAAACACTTTTTCGGATTTGGGGGGTTGTGAAACGTCAAAATTCATCAAAATTTTGAGTTAGATTTTTTTTACGATCACAATACTTTCTGTACCTGTAAGATAAGCAAGAAAGTAAACTCAGATATCTTGATTTGTTGTAATTTAATTATCTTGACACAATAAATAAAATATTCAAGTTCAACGATTGCATTAAAATTTTTGTATTTTACGTTTGATTGTGATTCATTGAATTTTCATACATTTTCCATAATTGTAAGTGATTTGGAAATTTATGTTATTGATTATTCTGCTTGAATATTTATGATTTCTTCTTAATCAGAGGATTCTTGAATATTTTTGTTCTTTACGTCTTCAAGAATATTCCCATCTGTCAGCGTCTCACCGTCATTAACTAAGGTTTGAAATTAGTAAAACTCGAAAATGTTAACAATGTATAGGTTTCAAATTAAACAAATATTTACTTATAGAATTCGAATTAAAAGCTTTTTTTTTTCACTATCGATGTAAGTAGGAATTTCATGGGGAATAAAAATGGGTTCAAATTATCCAATTTATTTAATTATCTAAACCAGACTGTACTTATGTTAGTTGATTAAATAATCTTCTCACATAAACATGTAGCATAAATTTAAAAAAATACATTTAACACATTGTGTGTGTGTTATTATTATTATTATTATTATTATTATTATTATTATTATTATTAGCACCGCGTCTTACTACTCGTTCGGGTTATACGCACTTACGCTAATGTGTAATGGTAGGGTGATTGTGAGATGAAATGGAGGACCTATAGTTTAACGTGGAATCCGAACCACGGTGGAGGCCTG
>CABEEJ010000902.1:179780-190474 GCA_901482245.1 Timema douglasi | reverse complement strand
CCCCCACCCTAAAACGCCTGGGTTATTAGCAAATGGCACTTAGTGATCACGAAAAGAGGACCACGATTCCCCTCAAGAACGCCTATTCGCGATCAGAGCCTCCTGATTACACAATGAAACTCATAGGCGTAGCCGGGGCTCCGTCCTGTTCCTGTGACACGCCAATCACTGTCCCACCGGTGAAACTATAGTGTATCAACCCTATCCTCGGCGGAACGTCTGGTCTCCAGGGGAGGGTCAGACCGTTAACCTAGCTGGGGTGTTATTACAATGTTATACATCAGTGGTTCGGAAGGCCGTTTCCCGCTTCTCCCACTCTCGAAAAAAAAACCTAATTCATAAAAACAAAACAAAGATATGGTGATTACTTTCTTTGCTTCGCTTACTTTTAGTTTGGAACCTACAATCTAGCGAAACTAAATAGCAGTTCTTAAAGCAAAACTTTTCTTTTGCCAAAATACATCAAGTATTGTTTCAATAAAAACATACCAGAGTTTAATTTTTTTCACATGGTGATATCAACAATTCTTTAATCTCTAACATGATCATAATGACATTAGATGACATTTTTTAAGTGAAGAGAAAAAGTTGTCATTAAATTTCAGAACACCCTTGACAGATATTAAAGTAATGTTGAGGTCCCCATGTGAATAAAATTAAACTCTCATGTCTGTACGGAAGTAATATTTGATTTATTTTGACAAAAAAAAAGTTTGATATAAAAACTGCAAAAACAGTCATTTTCTCTCGTTTCCTACAGCTTCACCGTAATCTAAATTTGTTAATAATGTATCGAGTGGCTTGACAGTAATGAACTAGACACTTAGGAGACATAATACAAAGTTGTTTTTACCGTAAACACCAAGATGGCAAGACTTTTTTCAGGCTACTGTCAAATATTTACCATTTAATATGAGCCACACTATGATAAGCCAGATAACTTGGGAGTAATTTTGAGAGTCAAAATACTGATAACATTTTTGAGAATTTAAATAGTCTTAAAGTTTACTTTTGATTAAATATACAAATTATCCTCCAACAAAAAAACATTTAAGATTTCTTTAGCGCCTCGTCTTACTACCCGTTCGGGCCATGCGCATATGTACTAATTACGGCACCCTTCTGTGATTTTAACCCCGGTCTCCCCGTCATCACTGTAAGGGCAACTAAAGTATTTTGGTGGGAAATTTAACTAATCAACAAAGTGAAATTAATAAAAAACAATCTTATTATTGGTACGTCCCATGTATTGACCTTGGTTGTGTTGACTGTGAATAGTAATATTTTTGCGTAGTGTTTAACAAAAGGAATTATTATTATTTGCACCACGTCTTACTACCCGTTCGGGTTATACGCACTTACGGTAATGTGTAATGTTAGTGTGATAGTGAGATGAAATGGAGGACCTACAGTTTAACGTGGAATCCGAACCACGGCGGAGGCCTGGCATTCCACACATTCAAGAGTTGTGATTAATACACGTCTTGTCAGAGGTGAATGAAGGGTTTGGCAGTCAGATATATCTGTGCCGGGACCGAGGATTGAGCCCCGGCACAGAAGTCCAACACCTTACCCATATTTCTGGCATTCAACGTAAGAGTTTCCCATTTTATTTTATTTTACCGAAAAATTTGAAACCTTTTATTTGCAACAATATTCTTAAATCTGGCTTTAAATCTTATGCCAAAGTTTTTTTTGCGTTGACAAATGCGTGATTTCTTGTTGCTAAACTTGACATAAATTTGATACGCAACGTTACCGATATTTGGAAATTGATACATGACGAAGAAAGACTATAGATTCGGTGTACCAGCCTCTTGTACCAGAATTCTAAAAATTACGCTCAATTCCCAAATGTCATATTCTAAAATATTGTATTTCCTAGACGTTCATAAAAAGAAGAAAAAAGGTTACATTGTATGATGGTTCATAATAATTAATAAGGTCCGCCGGCCGCATGCGGCCCACAAGTGTGTCATGTTTTCTTTAGATATTTACAACAGCAATATTAATATCTGAAATGTTATGATTGTGAAGGTCAAGAACGTTTAAGCTGGTTTTTGCTCGACTCATGTATTTCACAGGATATATCGAGGCGTTAGAGTCTACATCAACCAACATCACCCTTTTTTCCGTAGCAAACTCAAAACAATGTGCTTATAATTTTTTTAAAGAATCAACCAAGATTAAATTAACCTTCCAAGTCTATTAAAATTCAATTAAAATAACATTTTGGCTGGATTAATATATTATTTAGAGATTAGTTATTTCCATGCGAAGTTGTCATGTGCGTATTTTTGTTAGATATATTTTAATTAATTATTTAATTAACTAATAAAAATATTTTAGTGGCTAACTATTTTTTGGTCATGTGTAATTAATAACGCTGCCAGGTTTTTTTTTTTGTAAAAATAAATCTTCTCAAAAGACAATCGCTTTCCATCCCGTTTGGACAGTAAAAGAGGGTGTAATCTATTTTTTTTTAGTATCCGCTTAAGGACATTGGAACGTACCATATGGCAAGGACAACACGTGTCATGTCGAGCACAGTAGACGTCTTACCCACCTGTCAAACGAGTAATCCAGGCGATTGCGGCTCTAGTGTCACTTCTTTTCTCTACTGCTATCAACACAGCGGCGATGACAACACAACCCCCTGGGTCACAGACAACGGTACACGCGACACAATCAGCCGAAGGGCGGGAGGAACATCCGGGTTGAAGGTCAGACGCGCGACGATAGTGTGAAAAGGATCAATAACACTCTCCGCCACCCCTTCATATAAAAGTATTTGTATCCTCGGATGTGACACAGCGAACACTAGCGCGACACTGACTGCTCTCGCGAGCCTAGGTCAATCAACTGAACCTATAAGAGACACGAGTACAGGTGTGTCGGGGGGGAACACACTCTCCCGGATGTTCTGAACGTCTAACGAGAGTAGTCTGTTGACGGTGTGTGGCTCACAGCTGACGAACCACTACTGAGTGTTTCATTGCGCGGCGGAACAAGTGTTGATGACGGAATGACCTCAAATAACCCACATACCAGGATGAGTTCACTCGGTATTCGCCAGTCCCCGCGATCAAGGATCGACCAGCCGCAACTGTATATCTACACATCGCTTGAAGTAAGATAAGCAGCAGCCCTTCTGTACCTCCCCATCATCCCTTCAACTGGATATTGCATACCATTCGAGTACCTCCCCATCAACTCAGCCTTGTGAGAATAAATGAGTTTATTGAATGAAAAAGAAACCGATTAGGTCTATAAAACTGAGATTAACGACTGGAGGGTTCATTGTGCTGATCACATGACACCCTCTATCCGCACTATCTTCGCCTAAAGACGGTGGCCAATCGGTCGGTATGGCTCGATTGCGGGCTGACACCCTCTCTCCCATATCCCCCAACAACCTATTTGATGCCTTTATGTACAGGCTCTAGGTAATACGTTCCCCGAGCCACCCCCTCCACCTACTTATTAGGCCGCGAGCCACCAATGCAGGAAATTTCCAGAGCTAGTTTCAGCGCTCGCCAGTGGGATTCAAACCAGGATCCTTCTGATCTGTAAATAACCTTTTAAAGGGGGCTGAATATAGTTATATTCTGATGTTGGTAGGATGCTCGTTCTAGAAGGCCCTATTTCTTACCAGAACTACACCAAGGGCCGGTCTCATGACTACCGGGTGAATATTGCTATCGGGAGATTAAAGATAGCTACCAGATAAAGGTTATCAGCCACTTTAATATTTTACGCGTATTATGAACTGAATTTATCTGCTAGATAGTTATCTGTAGGATAAATATATTTTTATGCATAAAACGCAAGGTTAGTATGGTTTTTATTGGTACACGCATGCGTACAACTTGGCTAGTAGCTACAACGCTTAACATTTGATAAATAATGGCGGTTAAACGAGTGCGAATAAGCAGATGGCATCACGTCATGTGTGCAGAAGCTAGGTTGTCCTGCAAGTACTTATGTCGGTGTCTGCCAAAATGTGGTTAAGAGTTTGGTATAACGTTTACAAACTTTCATTTATTGTAGGCTACTCACATTTTAATAATTTGTTCTTATATAACTACAACTCTACAAATAGCTTATCAGTTTTTATAAAAGTGTGAATTAAATGTTCTTAGCTTTATAAAGTTAAGAGCCCGGGCCTGTACTTACTAAACACGTGAACCAAGATTTTAACCTAACAACATATTCTGGTAGGCTAAAATTAAACATCATGAAAAACAACGCGTCACTATGGCAACAACCATTTTAACTTCCAGATAAAATATTCTGAAAATTGAAAAATGACACCTTGACACGGGAATCGAACCCGGGACCTTTGGCTTAGTAAAATGCATTAACAATAGTTTTGGCTATTTGTTTCATTTCAGATAAAAGTTATCAGGTACTTAAACCTCCTGATAAAAATGTGATGGATAAATACATTTTTATCTGGCAGTCATAAGACGCCCTTTTTAACTTATCGACCAAATAAAAATATTTATCGGCCAGATTAATATTTATCCAGGAGTCATAAGACCGGCCCTAAATAATAGTAGTTTGGTAGGATAAAAGACCTTTCAGAACGGTAGTAGGGAGTTCGTTATGAAAGTCCCTTTTTACCTTATATTATTCTAGATCCGAACAAGACCATCCAAAACGGTGTTCATACCAATATCAGGGTACAAAGCTGAAATATTGCCATTCGGTTAAGATGAGATGGAAGGGGACGCGAGAAAAAGACAGTGTTGTAGTTTTTATGGAATTTTTTATTGTTGTTGCCAAAATTAATAAAATATTGCTCAAATACAAACATAGAGTATAATTTTCTTCACATGGCGACCTCAAAATGTCTTGAATATCTGTTAAAAAGGTGTCCTGGAATTTAATGAGAACTTTTCTCTTCATTTTAAAGTATCTCATCTAATGCCACCTGCTCATTACAGATATTTAGAAAATGTTGATATTAACATGCGAAGAAAACTAAATTCTATGTTTGTACTGGAGCAATATTTTATTTATTTTGGCAAAACAAAAAGTTTACGATAAAAACTGCAAACATACCGACCATTTGTCGCATCCCACTTGAAATTTCGAACAAAAATAGTTTCTATGATCCTCTACACATAGACCCGTAAACATAATTTAAAGGTTGAAATTTTTCCACTCTGAAAAATATAAAAATCTACATATTTTGATTAATCATTAAGACCTAAGATGTCAGGGAAACAAAATGTAGCTGAGATAGGAGCGCAGAATCGATTATTGTGAATTGAATAGGGTAATTTAATAAGAGGTTCACAACACAAAAGTATAGTCATTTTTATTTTCGGGGTAAGGTGTCAGATTTCTATGCTGGCGTCCGGGGTTCAATCCTCGGTCCCGGCAAAGATTTATCTGATTACCAAACCCTTCCTTCACCTCTGACAAGATATCTTGTGAATGTGGGGAATGCCAGGTCTCCACCGTGGTTCGGATTCCACGTTAAACTGTAGGTCCTTCATTTCATCTCACAATCACCCTACTATTGCACATTAGCGTAAGTGCGTATAACCCGAACGGGTAGTAAGACGCCTTGCTAATAATAATAATAACATTTTTATTTTCCTTCTCCCCCGTTTGTTCTCCTACTGCAGTATAGCTCCACCCAGTAACATTATAAACCTTAACATTACCTACCATTCACGAGGAATGAAGGTGTCGGGCGTGTTTGATGATTTGAAAACCCATACAGAAACATTCAACTCAGAGAGGGTGGGTGAAATATGGAGCAGTAAGAGTGACATAGCCCGCTGTCGCTCACGCAGTCATCACATTCCTGTGGGCTAGAGCACCTGGACCACTTTACTTCCTCCTCCCTGGCAACCTTGGACTGCAGATAAACAGAATCTGCACTTTACAGACACACCTGCGGCTCCAAGGGCTGGCTACGAGCCGCTTCGGTCGCCGCGTGGTCTAACGCGCTACTCTCTCAGTAGACTAGACTGCCGATGACGAGGGGATCGAGGTTAGAATCTTGATCCGTTGTATAGAGGGGAATTTATCCAAAATGGTTTTCCACTTTCCCTCCACGGAAATGAGGCTATACTTCCTATAAATATAACTTTCCTAATAACTAAAACCATTAGCGTAATTAGTAGGTACATTTCCGAACGGGTAGTAAGATGCGGTACTAAGAGAAATTCAAGAGCCGGAGGACCGTCTTCATACGGGATGGAAGGCTGAGGCGGATCTCAAAGAAACTGCGCCAGAGGTAAATACATACATGTGTACAGCCTAATTTTCATAAGAAGGGCCTTTTATAAAGAGCAAACCTATTTTACCATATTGATAGAGTTGTTTTAGATATTGATGTCTATCTAAATGTACACATGACTTGACGTATTAATACGTGAAATTATATATAGTAACTTTTCTAGCTGATAGATTTATAGGACTCATTCAATGATAATTGGACTGCAGTGTAGTGTCCCAATCTAACAAATAATAATCAACCATACCTTTATTTAGTTTTTCTCTCTTATTTACCCATTATTTCCAGTCACAAAATATGTCGATTGTTAACGCGGCTCTTAAAGCGAGTGGCAACGCTGCTTTTAAACCTAGTTAGGTCTATAATCAGCCAAGTATTACTTTGCCTAGTTATTGAGGGGTGGGGAGTGATCGTTTATTGAAATTATTGTTTATTTACTTTGTACATTTTTAATGTAAATGGTATTTTTAATGAGTATAAACTTTGAATATCAGGCTGTCTAAAAATTTAGTGAATACATTCGACACACGATTTTCCCACCAAAGTGGATTGGGCTCTGACACCTTGCACCACGATTTTCCCACCAAGGTGGACTGGGCACTAATACTTTGCAGTACGATTTCCACACCAAGGTGGATTGGGCACTAATACTTTCAGTACGATTTCCCTTTCAATGTAGAGTGAGCAATACTAGCCTAGTCTAACTTAACCTAACCTAACCTACCCCCTTTCACTAAGAATTAATTTTACTTAGGAAATACTGTACAGATCAGCTGGATGGCTTATACTCAACTAAAGCCTGCTGGCGATTTAATGTATTAGTTTCCAATTAATATTCTACTATGAAGTACCCGATCCATATTGAAGCATTACATGCATTTCATCTTAGCTTTAGCGTCACTTGTCCTCACTTTCTAAAATTAGGGTACACTAGACATATATATTATTTTTAATTTTTACGATACTTACATAAAAACTAGCAGTAAAAAACAGAACAAATCGTAAAATTTCCCCGACCCAAGTTACCGTTTTTTTAAGTGACAGTGAAAGCGAGCTTGACCGATTTCTTTCTAACCAGGGAAACCGCCCAACGGGAGCGGACATTTCCTTGAACCACGGCGAGGGTTGTGAGAAGCCCTCGTGGCAGCTATCGGGGAGGCTCTCCTCGTGATCGCACCGTCAAATATAATATCGGACGTGTTTTAAGACACTCACGATCACGTCATCAAACAGATCAGAAGAGACACTCACGATCACACCATCAAACAGATCAGAAGAGAAACGATCACGTCATCAAACAGATCATAAGACACTCACGAGCACACCATCAAACAAATCATGAGAGACGATCACGTCATCAAACCGATCAGAAGAGAGACGATCACGTCATCAAACAGATCAGAAGAGACACTCACGATCACACCATCAAACAAATCATGAGATACGATCACGTCATCAAACCGATCAGAAGAGAGACGATCACGCCATCAAACAGATCAGAAGACACTCACGATCACACCATCAAACAAATCATGAGAGACGATCACGTCATCAAGCCGATCATTAGAGACACTCACGATCACACCATCAAACAAATCATGAGATACGATCACGTCATCAAACCGATCAGAAGAGAGACGATCACGTCATCAAACCGATCAGAAGAGAGACGATCACGTCATCAAACAGATCATAAGAGACGATCACGTCATCAAACAGATCATAAGAGACGATCACGTCATCAAACAGATCATAAGAGACGATCACGTCATCAAACAGATCATAAGACACTCACGATCACACCATCAAACAGATCAGAAGAGAAACGATCACGTCATCAAACAGATCAGAGGAGACACTCACGATCACACCATCAAACAGATCAGAAGAGACACTCACGATCACACCATCAAACAAATCATGAGAAACGATCACGTCATCAAACAGATCAGAAGAGACACTCACGATCACACCATCAAACAGATCGGACGTATGTTAAAGACACTCGCTATATCATTTATATTCATTCTTTAATAACCAAAACCAAAGGGTGTGGTAAAAAAATACTAATTATTAATTTGTGATCTTTAATTTATATAATTTTTTTATTTAAATCAACCCAAGTATAATCATTGGTAGGGAACGTGATACTGACGTTTAACATTTATATAATAAAGTGATGAGTTATTAGACTGATGAATCCAGGGCGGGTCGTGTACTAACCCGGTTGGGATCCAAACCAAGGAAGCCGGGACGGATACGACGACTGAGTGCCTTTAGAACCTGTTTACAACTATCCTATACTATTATTATTTAGCCCCGCGTATTACTACCCGTTCGGATTATACGCTTACGTACTAATTACGTTAATGGATAAGGAATAGGAAAGGTTGAATTTAGAGGAAGTGAACCCACATTTGCGTGGAGGGAGAGTGGAAAACCATTTAGAACCCCCCCCCCAGTTCACTCGTATCGTATTTTCGATCAAACTACTCGAGATTAATATTAATTTTTATCGCAACATTGCATAAAAATTAATGGAACTTAATCGCGTAAAACAAAAGGAACGAGTTTTAATTCTCGGTTTCTATCGAAATATGATAATATTCTGGAATCATGTCCGATAAACTGAAAATCACAGTTTGAGAAACTTGTTTTTTTTTTTAGCACCACGTGTCTCTTCCCGTTCGGGTTGTACGCCTATGCAACTACTCTAACGTGTTAGGAAAGGTTGAATATTTTTAGAAGAAGTGTATCCGCATTTGCGTGGAGAGAGAGAGTGAAAAACATTTAAGGAAAACCACTCTTAATACACCCAACAGTTATCAAACTACGATCTCCTTGTCATCGGCAGTCTTGTCTAACGCGAAAGTAACACTTAAGACCACGGGGCCAAAGCGGGGGGGTAACTTTTATTAAATATATTTGCGGTCTAGGGACGGGTGTCTCCTCTGTGGGTGCATCACTGGTGGCGTACCTTGTAGAAGAAGCCACACCTGCACCGACAGTAAGATGATCTCGCCAGATGGGCCTCGAATCAAACACTCTTCTCTGTGAGAATGCGAACCTAGAGTCGTGGAATGCGATGACGTCACTTCGACATCCAACAACGGAAGATATCCAAGAGAGTGAAGGTACCGTTAAGAATGATGCGTGGTTACAGATGGGCAAGACACTTCCAGTAACAAGTGCTCGACTCCCTACACCTTTCATCGGGGTTCATCGATAAGAATACGATCCCTGGGGGAAGGGGGAGGGGTACAATCAACCCACACATACGCCACGTTTGGACAAATATTATGGCGTATTTTACCATTTAAAATTTGTGATATACGAGAATATTATATTTAATTTTAAAATTGTAAACATATTGTGAAAAACACCTGAAGGCTCCGGGACAAGGGGTTCTGGGGGTGCATAGGTCCCTATTTTTATTTGATGGGGTGCTGATACTATATGCATACGCAAAATATAAGGCAATATTGTGAAGCAGTGATTCTGGTAAAGGGTCAACTCCGCCGAGTGAGGACAATTATTGAGGAGCTACTTGAATACATTATTATTATTAGCACCGCGTCTTACTACCCGTTCGGGCTATACGCACTTACGCTAATTGTGTAATGGTAGGGTGGTTGTGAAATGAAATGGAGGACCTACAGTTTAACGTGGGATCCGAACCACGGTGGAGGCCTGGCATTCCCTACTTGAATACGGAAATAGCGTCTTGAGCTGATCATATGAAAAACTCTATCCATAAATGTTGACACTATCTTCACCAACATGTGGCGACCACTCGGTAGGAATGCTTGCGGGCTGACGCCATGGAGTTTTTTTTAAATTTAATATACTTTCTTACAAAGTTTAAGGACGGAATTGAATGTTTGCGCATTTTTTAATATGTCTACCATTAATTTTCCACCATTTCCACACCAATAAACAGTAAGCATTTAGTTATAGTCGAGCTTATGTATTAAAATTATTTCTTAGCCACTTCGGTGGCCCAACAGTCTAAGGCGTCAGTCTCGCAATAAACCAGACTGCTGATGAAGGGAAGATCAGGGTTTTAATTCCAGTCGGGTGTAGCGAATTGTTTTTCCAAAAATGGCTTTCTCCTCTCCCTCTATTAAATTGTGGGTACACTCCTTCTAAATATAACCTTCCAAATATCTAAAATCTTAAGAGTAATTAGTATATTATAGCCTGAATGGGTAGTAAGACACAGTGTTAAAAAAAAATTAAAAGTCTAATTCACTGGTGCTTATATAAAAAAGTTTCAAATTTCTGAGGGGGGGAAAAAAAGATGAAAAGTCACACAAACTCCACGACCAGGTAGCTCCAGTGTATTACATTGTTTCATATGAGAGGGGTCAGACTAGCGACACGAACTCCACGACCAGGCAGCTCCAGTGTATTACATTGTTTCATATGAGAGGGGTCA